>OY804525.1:14565829-15180829 GCA_963680855.1 Lepeophtheirus nordmannii
ATGATCACGTCATACCCTGTATTCCAGGTAACAATTCATAAATAAATAAGATTTTTGAGACGAATTATAATTTGAGTACTCTATAACGAAATATGAATAATTATCTTAACAAATCAGCAAATTTCAAATAAAAAGTCGAATTCAGTAATTTATATTATATATTATTGCCATTAGATACCAGATCACAATTATATTTGTAAAATGATGATGTATTATCGATTGATTAGTATCTTGAAATCAAGAAACATTTAATTTCTGCTTTTTAGACCAAGAAATTCCTTTTTTTTGAAATAAATGCAATATTTCACCTATCCAATCGAAAATTAAAATCATTTATTAAGTGAACAGAATAATGATCACGTCATACCCTGTATTCCAGGTCTAGATTACATAAATCAGTAAGATTTTTGATTTAAATCAATTTGAGTACTGTATTACGAAATATGGATAATTATCTTAACAAATCAGAAATAAATGCAATATTTCACTAATCCAATCGAAAATTAAAATCATTCATTAAAAAAACAGAATAATGATCACGTCATACCCTGTATTCCAGGTTACAATTCATAAATAAATAAGATTTTTGACTTGAATTATAATTTGAGTACTCTATAACGAAATATGAATAAATATCTTCACAAATCAGCAAATTTCAAATGAAAAGTCAAATTCAGTAATTTATATTAAATATTATTGTTATTAGATACCAGATTACCATTATATTTGTAAAATGATGATGTATTATCGATTGATTATTATCTTGAAATCAAGAAACATTTAATTTCTGCTTTTTAGACCAAGATTTCCTTTTTTTTGAAATTAATGCAATATTTCACTAATCCAATCGAAAATTAAAATCATTTATTAAGTGAACAGAATAATGATCACGTCATACCCTGTATTCGAGGTTACAATTCATAAAAAAATAAGATTTTTGACTTGAATTATAATTTGAGTACTCTATTACGAAATATGAATAATTATCTTAACAAATCAGCAAATTTCAAATGAAAAGTCGAATTCAGTAATTTATATTATATATTATTGTCATTAGATACCAGATCACCATTATATTTGTAGGATAATGATGTATTATCGATTGATGAGTATCTTGGAATCAAGACTCATATAATTTCCTCTTGTTAGACCAAAAAATTCCTTTTTTTTTGAAATAAATGCAATATTTCAATTATCCAATCGAAAATTAAAATCATTTATGAATTGAAGAGGGTAATTATCAGGCCATATCCTGTAATCCAGGTCTAAAATTCATTAATCAGTAAGATTTTTGATTTGAATTATAATTTTAGTACTGTATTACGAAATATGAATAATTATCTTAACAAATCAGAAATAAATGCAATATTTCACTAATCCAATCGAAAATTAAAGTCATTCATTTAGAAAACAGAATAATGATCACGTCAAACCCTGTATTCCAGGTTACAATTCATAAATAAATAAGATTTTTGACTTGAATTATAATTTGAATACTCTATTACGAAATATGAATAATTATCTTCACAAATCAGCAAATTTCAAATGAAAAGTCAAATTCAGTAATTTATATTAAATATTATTGTTATTAGATACCAGATTACCATTATATTTGTAAAATGATGATGTATTATCGATTGATTAGTATCTTGAAATCAAGAAACATTTAATTTCTGCTTTTTAGACCAAGAAATTCCTTTTTTTTGAAATTAATGCAATATTTCACTAATCCAATCGAAAACTAAAAAAATTTATTAAGTAAACAGCATAATGATCACGTCATACCCTGTATTCCAGGTTACAATTCATAAAAAAATAAGATTTTTGACTTGAATTATAATTTGAGTACTCTATTACGAAATATGAATAATTATCTTAACAAATCAGCAAATTTCAAATGAAAAGTCGAATTCAGTAATTTATATTATATATTATTGCCATTAGATACCAGATCACAATTATATTTGTAAAATGATGATGTATTATCGATTGATTAGTATCTTGAAATCAAGAAACATTTAATTTCTGCTTTTTAGACCAAGAAATTCCTTTTTTTTGAAATTAATGCAATATTTCACTAATCCAATCGAAAATTAAAATCATTTATTAAGTAAACAGCATAATGATCACGTCATACCCTGTATTCCAGGTTACAATTCATAAAAAAATAAGATTTTAGACTTGAATTATAATTTGAGTACTCTATTACGAAATATGAAGAATTATCTTAACAAATCAGCAAATTTCAAATGAAAAGTCAAATTCAGTAATTTTTATTAAATATTATTGTTATTAGATACCAGATTACCATTATATTTGTAAAATGATGATGTATTATCGATTGATTAGTATCTTGAAATCAAGAATCATTTAATTTCTGCTTTTTAGACCAAGAAATTCCTTTTTTTTTGAAATAAATGCAATATATCACTTATCCAATCGAAAATTAAAATCATTTATTAAGTGAACAGAATAATGATCACGTCATACCCTGTATTCCAGGTTACAATTCATAAATAAATAAGATTTTTGACTTGAATTATAATTTGAGTACTCTATAACGAAATATGAATAATTATCTTCACAAATCAGCAAATTTCAAATGAAAAGTCAAATTCAGTAATTTATATTATATATTATTGTCATTAGATACCAGATCACCATTATATTTGTAGGATAATGATGTATTATCGATTGATGAGTATCTTGGAATCAAGACTCATTTAATTTCCTCTTGTTAGACCAAAAAAGTCTTTTTTTTAAAAAAATGATATATATCACTAATCCAATCGAAAATTAAAATCATTCATTAAGAAAACAGAATAATGATCACGTCATACCCTGTATTCCAAGTAACAATTCATAAATAAATAAGATTTTTGAGACGAATTATAATTTGAGTACTCTATAACGAAATATGAATAATTATCTTAACAAATCAGCAAATTTCAAATAAAAAGTCGAATTCAGTAATTTATATTATATATTATTGCCATTAGATACCAGATCACAATTATATTTGTAAAATGATGATGTATTATCGATTGATTAGTATCTTGAAATGAAGAAACATTTAATTTCTGCTTTTTAGACCAAGAAATTCCTTTTTTTTGAAATAAATGCAATATTTCACCTATCCAATCGAAAATTAAAATCATTTATTAAGTGAACAGAATAATGATCACGTCATACCCTGTATTCCAGGTCTAGATTACATAAATCAGTAAGATTTTTGATTTAAATCAATTTGAGTACTGTATTACGAAATATGGATAATTATCTTAACAAATCAGAAATAAATGCAATATTTCACTAATCCAATCGAAAATTAAAATCATTCATTAAAAAAACAGAATAATGATCACGTCATACCCTGTATTCCAGGTTACAATTCATAAATAAATAAGATTTTTGACTTGAATTATAATTTGAGTACTCTATAACGAAATATGAATAAATATCTTCACAAATCAGCAAATTTCAAATGAAAAGTCAAATTCAGTAATTTATATTAAATATTATTGTTATTAGATACCAGATTACCATTATATTTGTAAAATGATGATGTATTATCGATTGATTATTATCTTGAAATCAAGAAACATTTAATTTCTGCTTTTTAGACCAAGATTTCCTTTTTTTTGAAATTAATGCAATATTTCACTAATCCAATCGAAAATTAAAATCATTTATTAAGTGAACAGAATAATGATCACGTCATACCCTGTATTCGAGGTTACAATTCATAAAAAAATAAGATTTTTGACTTGAATTATAATTTGAGTACTCTATTACGAAATATGAATAATTATCTTAACAAATCAGCAAATTTCAAATGAAAAGTCGAATTCAGTAATTTATATTATATATTATTGTCATTAGATACCAGATCACCATTATATTTGTAGGATAATGATGTATTATCGATTGATGAGTATCTTGGAATCAAGACTCATATAATTTCCTCTTGTTAGACCAAAAAATTCCTTTTTTTTTGAAATAAATGCAATATTTCAATTATCCAATCGAAAATTAAAATCATTTATGAATTGAAGAGGGTAATTATCAGGCCATATCCTGTAATCCAGGTCTAAAATTCATTAATCAGTAAGATTTTTGATTTGAATTATAATTTTAGTACTGTATTACGAAATATGAATAATTATCTTAACAAATCAGAAATAAATGCAATATTTCACTAATCCAATCGAAAATTAAAGTCATTCATTTAGAAAACAGAATAATGATCACGTCAAACCCTGTATTCCAGGTTACAATTCATAAATAAATAAGATTTTTGACTTGAATTATAATTTGAATACTCTATTACGAAATATGAATAATTATCTTCACAAATCAGCAAATTTCAAATGAAAAGTCAAATTCAGTAATTTATATTAAATATTATTGTTATTAGATACCAGATTACCATTATATTTGTAAAATGATGATGTATTATCGATTGATTAGTATCTTGAAATCAATAAACATTTAATTTCTGCTTTTTAGACCAAGAAATTCCTTTTCTTTTTTAAATAAATGCAATATTTCACTCATCCAATCGAAAATTAAAATCATTTATTATGTGAACAGAATAATGATCACGTCATACCCTGTATTCCAGATCTAGATTACATAAATCAGTAAGATTTTTGATTTGAATTATAATTTCAGTACTGTATTATGAAATATGAATAATTATCTTAACAAATCAGAAATAAATGCAATATTTCACTAATCCAATCGAAAAATAAAATTAATTATTATGTAAACAGAATAATGATCACGTCATACCCGGTATTCGAGGTTACAATTCATAAAAAAATAAGATTTTTGACTTGAATTATAATTTGAGTGCTCTATTACGAAATATGAAAAATTATCTTAACAAATCAGCAAATTTCAAATGAAAAGTCAAATTCAGTAATTTATATTAAATATTATTGTCATTAGATACCAGATTACCATTATATTTGTAATATGATGATGTATTATCGATTGATGAGTATCTTGGAATCGAGACTCATTTAATTTCTGCTTTTTAGACCAAGAAATTCCTTTTCTTTTTTAAATAAATGCAATATTTCACTCATCCAATCGAAAATTAAAATCATTTATTAAGTGAACAGAATAATGATCACGTCATACCCGGTATTCGAGGTTACAATTCATAAAAAAATAAGATTTTTGACTTGAATTATAATTTGAGTACTCTATTACGAAATATGAATAATTATCTTAACAAATCAGCAAATTTCAAATGACAAGTCGAATTCAGTAATTTATATTATATATTATTGCCATTAGATACCAGATCACCATTATATTTGTTAGACAATGATGTATTTTCGATTAATGAGTATCTTGAAATCAAGAATCATTTAATTTCTGCTTTTTAGACCAAGAAATTCCTTTTCTTTTTTAAATAAATGCAATATTTCACTCATCCAATCGAAAATTAAAATCATTTATTAAGTGAACAGAATAATGATCACTCTATTACGAAATATGAAGAATTATCTTCACAAATTCCAGGTTTACAATACATAAATCTGTAAGATTTTAGACTTGAATTATAATTTGAGTACTCTTTTACGAACTATGAAGAATTATCTAAACAAATCAGCAAATTTCAAATAAAAAGTCAAATTCAGTAATTTATATTAAATATTATTGTCATTAGATACCAGATTACCATTATATTTGTAAAATGATGATGTATTATCGATTGATTAGTATCTTGAAATCAAGAATCATTTAATTTCTGCTTTTTAGACCAAGAAATTCATTTTTTTTTTTGAAATAAATGCAATATTTCACTTATCCAATCGAAAATTAAAATCATTTATGAATTGAAGAGGGTAATTATCAGGCCATACCTTGTAATCCAGGTCTAAAATTCATTAATCATTAAGATTTTTGATTTAAATCAATTTGAGTACTATATTACGAAATATGAAAAATTATCTTAACAAATCAGAAATAAATGCAATATTTCACAAATCAAACGAAAAAAAAATTATGTATTATGTAAACAGTACAATGATCACGTCATACCCTGTATTCCAGGTTACAATTCATAAATAAATAAGATTTTTGACTTGAATTATAATTTGAGTACTCTATAACGAAATATGAATAAATATCTTCACAAATCAGCAAATTTCAAATGAAAAGTCAAATTCAGTAATTTATATTAAATATTATTGTTATTAGATACCAGATTACCATTATATTTGTAAAAAGATGATGTATTATCGATTGATTAGTATCTTGAAATCAATAAACATTTAATTTCTGCTTTTTAGACCAAGAAATTCCTTTTTTTTTTTTAAATAAATGCAATATTTCACTCATCCAATCGAAAATTAAAATCATTTATTATGTGAACAGAATAATGATCACGTCATACCCTGTATTCCAGATCTAGATTACATAAATCAGTAAGATTTTTGATTTGAATTATAATTTCAGTACTGTATTATGAAATATGAATAATTATCTTAACAAATCAGAAATAAATGCAATATTTCACTAATCCAATCGAAAATTAAAATTATTTATTATGTAAACAGAATAATGATCACGTCATACCCTGTATTCCAGGTTACAATTCATAAAAAAATAAGATTTTTGACTTGAATTATAATTTGAGTGCTCTAGTACGAAATATGAAAAATTATGTTAACAAATCAGCAAATTTCAAATGAAAAGTCAAATTCAGTAATTTATATTAAATATTATTGTAATTAGATACCAGATTACCATTATATTTGTAAAATGATGATGTATTATCGATTGATGAGTATCTTGGAATCGAGACTCATTTAATTTCTGCTTGTTAGACCAAAAAATTCCTTTTTTTGAAATAAATTAAATATTTCACTAATCCAATCGAAAATAAAAATCATTCATTAAGAAAACAAAATAATGATCACGTCATACCCTGTATTCCAGGTTACAATTCATTAATAAATAAGATTTTTGATTTGAATTATAATTTGAGTACTCTATTACGAAATATGAATAATTATCTTCACAAATAAGCAAATTTCAAATGAAAAGTCAAATTTAGTAATTTATATTAAATATTATTGTCATTAGATACAAGATCACCATTATATTTGTTAGACAATGATGTATTATCGATTAATGAGTATCTTGAAATCAAGAATCATTTAATTTCTGCTTTTTAGACCAAGAAATTCCTTTTTTTTTTTTTAAAGAAATGCAATATTTCACTCATCCAATCGAAAATTAAAATCATTTATTAAGTGAACAGAATAATGATCACGTCATACCCTGTATTCCAGGTCTAGATTACATAAATCAGTAAGATTTTTGATTTAAATCAATTTGAGTACTGTATTACGAAATATGGATAATTATCTTAACAAATCAGAAATAAATGCAATATTTCACTAATCCAATCGAAAATTAAAATCATTTATTAAGTCAACAGCATTATTATCACGTCATACCCAGTATTCCAGGTCAACAATTCATAAGTCGGTAAGATTTTTGATTTGAATTATAATTTCAGTACTCTATTACGAAATATGAAGAATTATCTTAACAAATCAGCAAATTTCAAATAAAAAGTCAAATTCAGTAATTTATATTAAATATTATTGTCATTAGATACCAGATTACCATTATATTTGTAAAATGATGATGTATTATCGATTGATTAGTATCTTGAAATCAAGAATCATTTAATTTCTGCTTTTTAGACCAAGAAATTCCTTTTTTTTTGGCATAAATGCAATATTTCAATTATCCAATCGAAAATTAAAATCATTTATTAAGTGAACAGAATAATGAACACGTCATACCCTGTATTCCAGGTTACAATTCATCAATAAATAAAATTTTTGATTTGAATTATAATTTCAGTACTCTATTACGAAATATTTAGAATTATCTTAACAAATCAGCAAATTTGAAATGAAATGTCAAATTCAGTAATTTATATTAAATATTATTGTCATTAGATACCAGATTACCATTATATTTGTAAAATGATGATGTATTATCGATTGATTAGTATCTTGAAATCAAGAATCATTTAATTTCTACTTTTTAGACCAAAAAATTCCTTTTTTTGAAATAAATTAAATATTTCACTAATCCAATCGAAAATAAAAATCATTCATTAAGAAAACAAAATAATGATCACGTCATACCCTGTATTCCAGGTTACAATTCATTAATAAATAAGATTTTTGATTTGAATTATAATTTGAGTACTCTATTACGAAATATGAATAATTATCTTCACAAATAAGCAAATTTCAAATGAAAAGTCAAATTTAGTAATTTATATTAAATATTATTGTCATTAGATACAAGATCACCATTATATTTGTTAGACAATGATGTATTATCGATTAATGAGTATCTTGAAATCAAGAATCATTTAATTTCTGCTTTTTAGACCAAGAAATTCCTTTTTTTTTTTTTAAAGAAATGCAATATTTCACTCATCCAATCGAAAATTAAAATCATTTATTAAGTGAACAGAATAATGATCACGTCATACCCTGTATTCCAGGTCTAGATTACATAAATCAGTAAGATTTTTGATTTAAATCAATTTGAGTACTGTATTACGAAATATGGATAATTATCTTAACAAATCAGAAATAAATGCAATATTTCACTCATCCAATCGAAAATTAAAATCATTTATGAATTGAAGAGGATAATTGTCAGGCCATACCCTGTAATCCAGGTCTTAAATTCATTAATCTGTAAGATTTTTGATTTGAATTATAATTTCAGTACTCTATTACGAAATATGAAGAATTATCTTAACAAATCAGCAAATTTCATATGAAAAGTCAAATTCAGTAATTTATATTAAATATTATTGTCATTAGATACCAGATCACCATTATATTTGTTAGACAATGATGTATTATCGATTGATTAGTATCTTGAAATCAAGAATCATTTAATTTCTGCTTTTTAGACCAAGAAATTCCTTTTTTTTTTAAATAAATGCAATATTTCACTCATCCAATCGAAAATTAAAATCATTTATTAAGTGAACAGAATAATGATCACGTCATACCCTGTATTCCAGGTCTAGATTACATAAATCAGTAAGATTTTTGATTTAAATCAATTTGAGTACTGTATTACGAAATATGGATAATTATCTTAACAAATCAGAAATAAATGCAATATTTCACTAATCCAATCGAAAATTAAAATCATTTATTAAGTCAACAGCATTATTATCACGTCATACCCAGTATTCCAGGTCAACAATTCATAAGTCGGTAAGATTTTTGATTTGAATTATAATTTCAGTACTCTATTACGAAATATGAAGAATTATCTTAACAAATCAGCAAATTTCAAATAAAAAGTCAAATTCAGTAATTTATATTAAATATTATTGTCATTAGATACCAGATTACCATTATATTTTTAAAATGATGATGTATTATCGATTGATTAGTATCTTGAAATCAAGAATCATTTAATTTCTGCTTTTTAGACCAAGAAATTCCTTTTTTTTTGGCATAAATGCAATATTTCAATTATCCAATCGAAAATTAAAATCATTTATTAAGTGAACAGAATAATGAACACGTCATACCCTGTATTCCAGGTTACAATTCATCAATAAATAAAATTTTTGATTTGAATTATAATTTCAGTACTCTATTACGAAATATTTAGAATTATCTTAACAAATCAGCAAATTTGAAATGAAATGTCAAATTCAGTAATTTATATTAAATATTATTGTCATTAGATACCAGATTACCATTATATTTGTAAAATGATGATGTATTATCGATTGATTAGTATCTTGAAATCAAGAATCATTTAATTTCTACTTTTTAGACCAAAAAATTCCTTTTTTTGAAATAAATTAAATATTTCACTAATCCAATCGAAAATAAAAATCATTCATTAAGAAAACAAAATAATGATCACGTCATACCCTGTATTCCAGGTTACAATTCATTAATAAATAAGATTTTTGATTTGAATTATAATTTGAGTACTCTATTACGAAATATGAATAATTATCTTCACAAATAAGCAAATTTCAAATGAAAAGTCAAATTTAGTAATTTATATTAAATATTATTGTCATTAGATACAAGATCACCATTATATTTGTTAGACAATGATGTATTATCGATTAATGAGTATCTTGAAATCAAGAATCATTTAATTTCTGCTTTTTAGACCAAGAAATTCCTTTTTTTTTTTTTAAAGAAATGCAATATTTCACTCATCCAATCGAAAATTAAAATCATTTATTAAGTGAACAGAATAATGATCACGTCATACCCTGTATTCCAGGTCTAGATTACATAAATCAGTAAGATTTTTGATTTAAATCAATTTGAGTACTGTATTACGAAATATGGATAATTATCTTAACAAATCAGAAATAAATGCAATATTTCACTAATCCAATCGAAAATTAAAATCATTCATTAAGAAAACAGAATAATGATCACGTCATACCCTCTATTCCAGGTTACAATTCATAAATAAATAAGATTTTTGACTTGAATTATAATTTGAGTACTCTATTACGAAATATGGAGAACTATCTTAACAAATCAGCAAATTTCAAATGAAAAGTCGAATTCAGTAATTTATATTATATATTATTGCCATTAGATACCAGATCACCATTATATTTGTTAGACAATGATGTATTATCGATTGATTAGTATCTTGAAATCAAGAATCATTTAATTTCTGCTTTTTAGACCAAGAAATTCCTTTTTTTTTTAAATAAATGCAATATTTCACTCATCCAATCGAAAATTAAAATCATTTATGAATTGAAGAGGATAATTGTCAGGCCATACCCTGTAATCCAGGTCTTAAATTCATTAATCTGTAAGATTTTTGATTTGAATTATAATTTCAGTACTCTATTACGAAATATGAAGAATTATCTTAACAAATCAGCAAATTTCATATGAAAAGTCAAATTCAGTAATTTATATTAAATATTATTGTCATTAGATACCAGATCACCATTATATTTGTTAGACAATGATGTATTATCGATTGATTAGTATCTTGAAATCAAGAATCATTTAATTTCTGCTTTTTAGACCAAGAAATTCCTTTTTTTTTTAAATAAATGCAATATTTCACTAATCCAATGGAAAATTAAAATCATTCATTTAGAAAACAGAATAATGATCACGTCATACCCTCTATTCCAGGTTACAATTCATAAATAAATAAGATTTTTGACTTGAATTATAATTTGAGTACTCTATAACGAAATATGAATAAATATCTTCACAAATCAGCAAATAACAAATGAAAAGTCAAATTCAGTAATTTATATTAAATATTATTGTTATTAGATACCAGATTACCATTATATTTGTAAAATGATGATGTATTTTCGATTGATGAGTATCTTGGAATCGAGACTCATTTAATTTCTGCTTGTTAGACCAAAAAAATTTTTTTTTTGAAATAAATGCAATATTTCACTAATCTAATCGAAAATTAAAATCATTCATTAAGAAAACAGCATTATTATCACGTCATACCTTGTATTCCAGGTCAACAATTCATAAGTCGGTAAGATTTTTGATTTGAATTATAATTTCAGTACTCTATTACGAAATATGAAGAATTATCTTAACAAATCAGCAAATTTCAAATGAAAAGTCGAATTCAGTAATTTATATTATATATTATTGCGATTAGATACCAGATCACCATTATATTTGTTAGACAATGATGTATTATCGATTAATGAGTATCTTGAAATCAAGAATCATTTAA
Organism: Lepeophtheirus nordmannii; assembly: GCA_963680855.1. Taxonomy (NCBI): domain Eukaryota; kingdom Metazoa; phylum Arthropoda; class Copepoda; order Siphonostomatoida; family Caligidae; genus Lepeophtheirus; species Lepeophtheirus nordmannii. The sequence continues at coordinate 14,577,623 of OY804525.1, forward strand.
TTTCTGCTTTTTAGACCAAGAAATTCCTTCTTTTTTTTTTGAAATAAATGTAATATTTCACTTATCCAATCGAAAATTAAAATCATTTATGAATTGAAGAGGGTAATTATCAGGCCATACCTTGTAATCCAGGTCTAAAATTCATTAATCATTAAGATTTTTGATATGAGTTATAATTTTAGTACTATATTACGAAATATGAAAAATTATCTTAACAAATCAGAAATAAATGCAATATTTCACTAATCAAACGAAAATTAAAATTATGTATTATGTAAACAGTACAATGATCACGTCATACCCTGTATTCCAGGTTACAATTCATAAATAAATAAGATTTTTGACTTGAATTATAATTTGAGTACTCTATTACGAAATATGAAGAATTATCTTCACAAATTCCAGGTTTACAATACATAAATCTTTAAGATTTTAGACTTGAATTATAATTTGAGTACTCTATTACGAACTATGAAGAATTATCAAAACAAATCAGCAAATTTCAAATGAAAAGTCGAATTCAGTAATTTATATTATATATTATTGCGATTAGATACCAGATCACCATTATATTTGTTAGACAATGATGTATTATCGATTAATGAGTATCTTGAAATCAAGAATCATTTAATTTCTGCTTTTTAGACCAAGAAATTCCTTTTTTTTTTTTGAAATAAATGCAATATTTCACTTATCCAATCGAAAATTAAAATCATTTATGAATTGAAGAGGGTAATTATCAGGCCATACCTTGTAATCCAGGTCTAAAATTCATTAATCATTAAGATTTTTGATATGAGTTATAATTTTAGTACTATATTACGAAATATGAAAAATTATCTTAACAAATCAGAAATAAATGCAATATTTCACTAATCAAACGAAAATTAAAATTATGTATTATGTAAACAGTACAATGATCACGTCATACCCTGTATTCCAGGTTACAATTCATAAATAAATAAGATTTTTGACTTGAATTATAATTTGAGTACTCTATAACGAAATATGAATAATTATCTTAACAAATCAGCAAATTTCAAATGAAAAGTCGAATTCAGTAATTTATATTAAATATTATTGTTATTAGATACCAGATTACCATTATATTTGTAAAATGATGATGTATTATCGATTGATTAGTATCTTGAAATCAAGAAACATTTAATTTCTGCTTTTTAGACCAAGAAATTCCTTTTTTTTGAAATAAATGCAATATTTCACCTATCCAATCGAAAATTAAAATCATTTATTAAGTGAACAGAATAATGATCACGTCATACCCTGTATTCCAGGTCTAGATTACATAAATCAGTAAGATTTTTGATTTAAATCAATTTGAGTACTGTATTACGAAATATGGATAATTATCTTAACAAATCAGAAATAAATGCAATATTTCACTAATCCAATCGAAAATTAAAATCATTCATTAAAAAAACAGAATAATGATCACGTTATACCCTGTATTCCAGGTTACAATTCATAAATAAATAAGATTTTTGACTTGAATTATAATTTGAGTACTCTATAACGAAATATGAATAAATATCTTCACAAATCAGCAAATTTCAAATGAAAAGTCAAATTCAGTAATTTATATTAAATATTATTGTTATTAGATACCAGATTACCATTATATTTGTAAAATGATGATGTATTATCGATTGATTAGTATCTTGAAATCAAGAAACATTTAATTTCTGCTTTTTAGACCAAGAAATTCCTTTTTTTTGAAATTAATGCAATATTTCACTAATCCAATCGAAAACTAAAAAAATTTATTAAGTAAACAGCATAATGATCACGTCATACCCTGTATTCCAGGTTACAATTCATAAAAAAATAAGATTTTTGACTTGAATTATAATTTGAGTACTCTATTACGAAATATGAATAATTATCTTAACAAATCAGCAAATTTCAAATGAAAAGTCGAATTCAGTAATTTATATTATATATTATTGCCATTAGATACCAGATCACAATTATATTTGTAAAATGATGATGTATTATCGATTGATTAGTATCTTGAAATCAAGAAACATTTAATTTCTGCTTTTTAGACCAAGAAATTCCTTTTTTTTTAAATAAATGATATATATCACTAATCCAATCGAAAATTAAAATCATTCATTAAGAAAACAGAATAATGATCACGTCATACCCTGTATTCCAGGTAACAATTCATAAATAAATAAGATTTTTGAGACGAATTATAATTTGAGTACTCTATAACGAAATATGAATAAATATCTTCACAAATCAGCAAATTTCAAATGAAAAGTCAAATTCAGTAATTTATATTAAATATTATTGTTATTAGATACCAGATTACCATTATATTTGTAAAATGATGATGTATTATCGATTGATTAGTATCTTGAAATCAAGAATCATTTAATTTCTGCTTTTTAGACCAAGAAATTCCTTTTTTTTTGAAATAAATGCAATATATCACTTATCCAATCGAAAATTAAAATCATTTATTAAGTGAACAGAATAATGATCACGTCATACCCTGTATTCCAGGTTACAATTCATAAATAAATAAGATTTTTGACTTGAATTATAATTTGAGTACTCTATAACGAAATATGAATAATTATCTTCACAAATCAGCAAATTTCAAATGAAAAGTCAAATTCAGTAATTTATATTATATATTATTGTCATTAGATACCAGATCACCATTATATTTGTAGGATAATGATGTATTATCGATTGATGAGTATCTTGGAATCAAGACTCATTTAATTTCCTCTTGTTAGACCAAAAAAGTCTTTTTTTTAAATAAATGATATATATCACTAATCCAATCGAAAATTAAAATCATTCATTAAGAAAACAGAATAATGATCACGTCATACCCTGTATTCCAGGTAACAATTCATAAATAAATAAGATTTTTGAGACGAATTATAATTTGAGTACTCTATAACGAAATATGAATAATTATCTTAACAAATCAGCAAATTTCAAATAAAAAGTCGAATTCAGTAATTTATATTATATATTATTGCCATTAGATACCAGATCACAATTATATTTGTAAAATGATGATGTATTATCGATTGATTAGTATCTTGAAATCAAGAAACATTTAATTTCTGCTTTTTAGACCAAGAAATTCCTTTTTTTTGAAATAAATGCAATATTTCACCTATCCAATCGAAAATTAAAATCATTTATTAAGTGAACAGAATAATGATCACGTCATACCCTGTATTCCAGGTCTAGATTACATAAATCAGTAAGATTTTTGATTTAAATCAATTTGAGTACTGTATTACGAAATATGGATAATTATCTTAACAAATCAGAAATAAATGCAATATTTCACTAATCCAATCGAAAATTAAAATCATTCATTAAAAAAACAGAATAATGATCACGTCATACCCTGTATTCCAGGTTACAATTCATAAATAAATAAGATTTTTGACTTGAATTATAATTTGAGTACTCTATAACGAAATATGAATAAATATCTTCACAAATCAGCAAATTTCAAATGAAAAGTCAAATTCAGTAATTTATATTAAATATTATTGTTATTAGATACCAGATTACCATTATATTTGTAAAATGATGATGTATTATCGATTGATTAGTATCTTGAAATCAAGAATCATTTAATTTCTGCTTTTTAGACCAAGAAATTCCTTTTTTTTTGAAATAAATGCAATATATCACTTATCCAATCGAAAATTAAAATCATTTATTAAGTGAACAGAATAATGATCACGTCATACCCTGTATTCCAGGTTACAATTCATAAATAAATAAGATTTTTGACTTGAATTATAATTTGAGTACTCTATAACGAAATATGAATAATTATCTTCACAAATCAGCAAATTTCAAATGAAAAGTCAAATTCAGTAATTTATATTATATATTATTGTCATTAGATACCAGATCACCATTATATTTGTAGGATAATGATGTATTATCGATTGATGAGTATCTTGGAATCAAGACTCATTTAATTTCCTCTTGTTAGACCAAAAAAGTCTTTTTTTTAAATAAATGATATATATCACTAATCCAATCGAAAATTAAAATCATTCATTAAGAAAACAGAATAATGATCACGTCATACCCTGTATTCCAGGTAACAATTCATAAATAAATAAGATTTTTGAGACGAATTATAATTTGAGTACTCTATAACGAAATATGAATAATTATCTTAACAAATCAGCAAATTTCAAATAAAAAGTCGAATTCAGTAATTTATATTATATATTATTGCCATTAGATACCAGATCACAATTATATTTGTAAAATGATGATGTATTATCGATTGATTAGTATCTTGAAATCAAGAAACATTTAATTTCTGCTTTTTAGACCAAGAAATTCCTTTTTTTTGAAATAAATGCAATATTTCACCTATCCAATCGAAAATTAAAATCATTTATTAAGTGAACAGAATAATGATCACGTCATACCCTGTATTCCAGGTCTAGATTACATAAATCAGTAAGATTTTTGATTTAAATCAATTTGAGTACTGTATTACGAAATATGGATAATTATCTTAACAAATCAGAAATAAATGCAATATTTCACTAATCCAATCGAAAATTAAAATCATTCATTAAAAAAACAGAATAATGATCACGTCATACCCTGTATTCCAGGTTACAATTCATAAATAAATAAGATTTTTGACTTGAATTATAATTTGAGTACTCTATAACGAAATATGAATAAATATCTTCACAAATCAGCAAATTTCAAATGAAAAGTCAAATTCAGTAATTTATATTAAATATTATTGTTATTAGATACCAGATTACCATTATATTTGTAAAATGATGATGTATTATCGATTGATTATTATCTTGAAATCAAGAAACATTTAATTTCTGCTTTTTAGACCAAGATTTCCTTTTTTTTGAAATTAATGCAATATTTCACTAATCCAATCGAAAATTAAAATCATTTATTAAGTGAACAGAATAATGATCACGTCATACCCTGTATTCGAGGTTACAATTCATAAAAAAATAAGATTTTTGACTTGAATTATAATTTGAGTACTCTATTACGAAATATGAATAATTATCTTAACAAATCAGCAAATTTCAAATGAAAAGTCAAATTCAGTAATTTATATTATATATTATTGTCATTAGATACCAGATCACCATTATATTTGTAGGATAATGATGTATTATCGATTGATGAGTATCTTGGAATCAAGACTCATATAATTTCCTCTTGTTAGACCAAAAAATTCCTTTTTTTTTGAAATAAATGCAATATTTCACTTATCCAATCGAAAATTAAAATCATTTATGAATTGAAGAGGGTAATTATCAGGCCATACCTTGTAATCCAGGTCTAAAATTCATTAATCATTAAGATTTTTGATATGAGTTATAATTTTAGTACTATATTACGAAATATGAAAAATTATCTTAACAAATCAGAAATAAATGCAATATTTCACTAATCAAACGAAAATTAAAATTATGTATTATGTAAACAGTACAATGATCACGTCATACCCTGTATTCCAGGTTACAATTCATAAATAAATAAGATTTTTGACTTGAATTATAATTTGAGTACTCTATAACGAAATATGAATAAATATCTTCACAAATCAGCAAATTTCAAATGAAAAGTCAAATTCAGTAATTTATATTAAATATTATTGTTATTAGATACCAGATTACCATTATATTTGTAAAATGATGATGTATTATCGATTGATTATTATCTTGAAATCAAGAAACATTTAATTTCTGCTTTTTAGACCAAGATTTCCTTTTTTTTGAAATTAATGCAATATTTCACTAATCCAATCGAAAATTAAAATCATTTATTAAGTGAACAGAATAATGATCACGTCATACCCTGTATTCGAGGTTACAATTCATAAAAAAATAAGATTTTTGACTTGAATTATAATTTGAGTACTCTATTACGAAATATGAATAATTATCTTAACAAATCAGCAAATTTCAAATGAAAAGTCAAATTCAGTAATTTATATTATATATTATTGTCATTAGATACCAGATCACCATTATATTTGTAGGATAATGATGTATTATCGATTGATGAGTATCTTGGAATCAAGACTCATATAATTTCCTCTTGTTAGACCAAAAAATTCCTTTTTTTTTGAAATAAATGCAATATTTCACTTATCCAATCGAAAATTAAAATCATTTATGAATTGAAGAGGGTAATTATCAGGCCATACCTTGTAATCCAGGTCTAAAATTCATTAATCATTAAGATTTTTGATATGAGTTATAATTTTAGTACTATATTACGAAATATGAAAAATTATCTTAACAAATCAGAAATAAATGCAATATTTCACTAATCAAACGAAAATTAAAATTATGTATTATGTAAACAGTACAATGATCACGTCATACCCTGTATTCCAGGTTACAATTCATAAATAAATAATATTTTTGACTTGAATTATAATTTGAATACTCTATTACGAAATATGAATAATTATCTTCACAAATCAGCAAATTTCAAATGAAAAGTCAAATTCAGTAATTTATATTAAATATTATATTTATTAGATACCAGATTACCATTATATTTGTAAAATGATGATGTATTATCGATTGATTAGTATCTTGAAATCAATAAACATTTAATTTCTGCTTTTTAGACCAAGAAATTCCTTTTCTTTTTTAAATAAATGCAATATTTCACTCATCCAATCGAAAATTAAAATCATTTATTATGTGAACAGAATAATGATCACGTCATACCCTGTATTCCAGATCTAGATTACATAAATCAGTAAGATTTTTGATTTGAATTATAATTTCAGTACTGTATTATGAAATATGAATAATTATCTTAACAAATCAGAAATAAATGCAATATTTCACTAATCCAATCGAAAAATAAAATTAATTATTATGTAAACAGAATAATGATCACGTCATACCCGGTATTCGAGGTTACAATTCATAAAAAAATAAGATTTTTGACTTGAATTATAATTTGAGTGCTCTATTACGAAATATGAAAAATTATCTTAACAAATCAGCAAATTTCAAATGAAAAGTCAAATTCAGTAATTTATATTAAATATTATTGTCATTAGATACCAGATTACCATTATATTTGTAATATGATGATGTATTATCGATTGATGAGTATCTTGGAATCGAGACTCATTTAATTTCTGCTTTTTAGACCAAGAAATTCCTTTTCTTTTTTAAATAAATGCAATATTTCACTCATCCAATCGAAAATTAAAATCATTTATTAAGTGAACAGAATAATGATCACGTCATACCCGGTATTCGAGGTTACAATTCATAAAAAAATAAGATTTTTGACTTGAATTATAATTTGAGTACTCTATTACGAAATATGAATAATTATCTTAACAAATCAGCAAATTTCAAATGACAAGTCGAATTCAGTAATTTATATTATATATTATTGCCATTAGATACCAGATCACCATTATATTTGTTAGACAATGATGTATTTTCGATTAATGAGTATCTTGAAATCAAGAATCATTGAATTTCTGCTTTTTAGACCAAGAAATTCCTTTTCTTTTTGAAATAAATGCAATATTTCACTTATCCAATCGAAAATTAAAATCATTCATTAAAAAAACAGAATAATGATCACGTCATACCCTGTATTCCAGGTTACAATTCATAAATAAATAAGATTTTTGACTTGAATTATAATTTGAGTACTCTATAACGAAATATGAATAAATATCTTCACAAATCAGCAAATTTCAAATGAAAAGTCAAATTCAGTAATTTATATTAAATATTATTGTTATTAGATACCAGATTACCATTATATTTGTAAAATGATGATGTATTATCGATTGATTATTATCTTGAAATCAAGAAACATTTAATTTCTGCTTTTTAGACCAAGATTTCCTTTTTTTTGAAATTAATGCAATATTTCACTAATCCAATCGAAAATTAAAATCATTTATTAAGTGAACAGAATAATGATCACGTCATACCCTGTATTCGAGGTTACAATTCATAAAAAAATAAGATTTTTGACTTGAATTATAATTTGAGTACTCTATTACGAAATATGAATAATTATCTTAACAAATCAGCAAATTTCAAATGAAAAGTCAAATTCAGTAATTTATATTATATATTATTGTCATTAGATACCAGATCACCATTATATTTGTAGGATAATGATGTATTATCGATTGATGAGTATCTTGGAATCAAGACTCATATAATTTCCTCTTGTTAGACCAAAAAATTCCTTTTTTTTTGAAATAAATGCAATATTTCACTTATCCAATCGAAAATTAAAATCATTTATGAATTGAAGAGGGTAATTATCAGGCCATACCTTGTAATCCAGGTCTAAAATTCATTAATCATTAAGATTTTTGATATGAGTTATAATTTTAGTACTATATTACGAAATATGAAAAATTATCTTAACAAATCAGAAATAAATGCAATATTTCACTAATCAAACGAAAATTAAAATTATGTATTATGTAAACAGTACAATGATCACGTCATACCCTGTATTCCAGGTTACAATTCATAAATAAATAAGATTTTTGACTTGAATTATAATTTGAGTACTCTATAACGAAATATGAATAAATATCTTCACAAATCAGCAAATTTCAAATGAAAAGTCAAATTCAGTAATTTATATTAAATATTATTGTTATTAGATACCAGATTACCATTATATTTGTAAAATGATGATGTATTATCGATTGATTATTATCTTGAAATCAAGAAACATTTAATTTCTGCTTTTTAGACCAAGATTTCCTTTTTTTTGAAATTAATGCAATATTTCACTAATCCAATCGAAAATTAAAATCATTTATTAAGTGAACAGAATAATGATCACGTCATACCCTGTATTCGAGGTTACAATTCATAAAAAAATAAGATTTTTGACTTGAATTATAATTTGAGTACTCTATTACGAAATATGAATAATTATCTTAACAAATCAGCAAATTTCAAATGAAAAGTCAAATTCAGTAATTTATATTATATATTATTGTCATTAGATACCAGATCACCATTATATTTGTAGGATAATGATGTATTATCGATTGATGAGTATCTTGGAATCAAGACTCATATAATTTCCTCTTGTTAGACCAAAAAATTCCTTTTTTTTTGAAATAAATGCAATATTTCACTTATCCAATCGAAAATTAAAATCATTTATGAATTGAAGAGGGTAATTATCAGGCCATACCTTGTAATCCAGGTCTAAAATTCATTAATCATTAAGATTTTTGATATGAGTTATAATTTTAGTACTATATTACGAAATATGAAAAATTATCTTAACAAATCAGAAATAAATGCAATATTTCACTAATCAAACGAAAATTAAAATTATGTATTATGTAAACAGTACAATGATCACGTCATACCCTGTATTCCAGGTTACAATTCATAAATAAATAATATTTTTGACTTGAATTATAATTTGAATACTCTATTACGAAATATGAATAATTATCTTCACAAATCAGCAAATTTCAAATGAAAAGTCAAATTCAGTAATTTATATTAAATATTATATTTATTAGATACCAGATTACCATTATATTTGTAAAATGATGATGTATTATCGATTGATTAGTATCTTGAAATCAATAAACATTTAATTTCTGCTTTTTAGACCAAGAAATTCCTTTTCTTTTTTAAATAAATGCAATATTTCACTCATCCAATCGAAAATTAAAATCATTTATTATGTGAACAGAATAATGATCACGTCATACCCTGTATTCCAGATCTAGATTACATAAATCAGTAAGATTTTTGATTTGAATTATAATTTCAGTACTGTATTATGAAATATGAATAATTATCTTAACAAATCAGAAATAAATGCAATATTTCACTAATCCAATCGAAAAATAAAATTAATTATTATGTAAACAGAATAATGATCACGTCATACCCGGTATTCGAGGTTACAATTCATAAAAAAATAAGATTTTTGACTTGAATTATAATTTGAGTGCTCTATTACGAAATATGAAAAATTATCTTAACAAATCAGCAAATTTCAAATGAAAAGTCAAATTCAGTAATTTATATTAAATATTATTGTCATTAGATACCAGATTACCATTATATTTGTAATATGATGATGTATTATCGATTGATGAGTATCTTGGAATCGAGACTCATTTAATTTCTGCTTTTTAGACCAAGAAATTCCTTTTCTTTTTTAAATAAATGCAATATTTCACTCATCCAATCGAAAATTAAAATCATTTATTAAGTGAACAGAATAATGATCACGTCATACCCGGTATTCGAGGTTACAATTCATAAAAAAATAAGATTTTTGACTTGAATTATAATTTGAGTACTCTATTACGAAATATGAATAATTATCTTAACAAATCAGCAAATTTCAAATGACAAGTCGAATTCAGTAATTTATATTATATATTATTGCCATTAGATACCAGATCACCATTATATTTGTTAGACAATGATGTATTTTCGATTAATGAGTATCTTGAAATCAAGAATCATTGAATTTCTGCTTTTTAGACCAAGAAATTCCTTTTCTTTTTGAAATAAATGCAATATTTCACTTATCCAATCGAAAATTAAAATCATTTATGAATTGAAGAGGGTAATTATCAGGCCATACCTTGTAATCCAGGTCTAAAATTCATTAATCATTAAGATTTTTGATATGAGTTATAATTTTAGTACTATATTACGAAATATGAAAAATTATCTTAACAAATCAGAAATAAATGCAATATTTCACTAATCAAACGAAAATTAAAATTATGTATTATGTAAACAGTACAATGATCACGTCATACCCTGTATTCCAGGTTACAATTCATAAATAAATAAGATTTTTGACTTGAATTATAATTTGAGTACTCTATTACGAAATATGAAAAATTATCTTAACAAATCAGAAATAAATGCAATATTTCACTAATCAAACGAAAATTAAAATTATGTATTATGTAAACAGTACAATGATCACGTCATACCCTGTATTCCAGGTTACAATACATAAATCTGTAAGATTTTAGACTTGAATTATAATTTGAGTACTCTTTTACGAACTATGAAGAATTATCAAAACAAATCAGCAAATTTCAAATGAAAAGTCGAATTCAGTAATTTATATTATATATTATTGCCATTAGATACCAGATCACCATTATATTTGTTAGACAATGATGTATTATCGATTAATGAGTATCTTGAAATCAAGAATCATTTAATTTCTGCTTTTTAGACCAAGAAATTCATTTTTTTTTTTGAAATAAATTAAATATTTCACTTATCCAATCGAAAATTAAAATCATTTATGAATTGAAGAGGGTAATTATCAGGCCATACCTTGTAATCCAGGTCTAAAATTCATTAATCATTAAGATTTTTGATTTGAATTATAATTTTGGTACTATATTACGAAATATGAAAAATTATCTTAACAAATCAGAAATAAATGCAATATTTCACTAATCAAACGAAAATTAAAATTATGTATTATGTAAACAGTACAATGATCACGTCATACCCTGTATTCCAGGTTACAATTCATAAATAAATAAGATTTTTGACTTGAATTATAATTTGAGTATTCTATTACGAAATATGAAGAACTATCTTAACAAATCAGCAAATTTCAAATGAAAAGTCGAATTCAGTAATTTATATTATATATTATTGCCATTAGATACCAGATCACCATTATATTTGTTAGACAATGATGTATTATCGATTGATGAGTATCTTGAAATCAAGAATCATTTAATTTCTGCTTTTTAGACCAAGAAATTCCTTTTTTTGAAATAAATTAAATATTTCACTAATCCAATCGAAAATTAAAATCATTTATGAATTGAAGAGGATAATTGTCAGGCCATACCCTGTAATCCAGGTCTTAAATTCATTAATCTGTAAGATTTTTGATTTGAATTATAATTTCAGTACTCTATTACGAAATATGAAGAATTATCTTAACAAATCAGCAAATTTCATATGAAAAGTCAAATTCAGTAATTTATATTAAATATTATTGTCATTAGATACCAGATCACCATTATATTTGTTAGACAATGATGTATTATCGATTGATTAGTATCTTGAAATCAAGAATCATTTAATTTCTGCTTTTTAGACCAAGAAATTCCTTTTCTTTTTTAAATAAATGCAATATTTCACTCATCCAATCGAAAATTAAAATCATTTATTAAGTGAACAGAATAATGATCACTCTATTACGAAATATGAAGAATTATCTTCACAAATTCCAGGTTTACAATACATAAATCTGTAAGATTTTAGACTTGAATTATAATTTGAGTACTCTTTTACGAACTATGAAGAATTATCTAAACAAATCAGCAAATTTCAAATGAAAAGTCGAATTCAGTAATTTATATTATATATTATTGCCATTAGATACCAGATCACCATTATATTTGTTAGACAATGATGTATTATCGATTAATGAGTATCTTGAAATCAAGAATCATTTAATTTCTGCTTTTTAGACCAAGAAATTCCTTTTCTTTTTTAAATAAATGCAATATTTCACTCATCCAATCGAAAATTAAAATCATTTATTAAGTGAACAGAATAATGATCACTCTATTACGAAATATGAAGAATTATCTTCACAAATTCCAGGTTTACAATACATAAATCTGTAAGATTTTAGACTTGAATTATAATTTGAGTACTCTTTTACGAACTATGAAGAATTATCAAAACAAATCAGCAAATTTCAAATGAAAAGTCGAATTCAGTAATTTATATTATATATTATTGCCATTAGATACCAGATTACCATTATATTTGTTAGACAATGATGTATTATCGATTAATGAGTATCTTGAAATCAAGAATCATTTAATTTCTGCTTTTTAGACCAAGAAATTCATTTTTTTTTTTGAAATAAATTAAATATTTCACTTATCCAATCGAAAATTAAAATCATTTATGAATTGAAGAGGGTAATTATCAGGCCATACCTTGTAATCCAGGTCTAAAATTCATTAATCATTAAGATTTTTGATTTAAATCAATTTGAGTACTATATTACGAAATATGAAAAATTATCTTAACAAATCAGAAATAAATGCAATATTTCACAAATCAAACGAAAATTAAAATTATGTATTATGTAAACAGTACAATGATCACGTCATACCCTGTATTCCAGGTTACAATTCATAAATAAATAAGATTTTTGACTTGAATTATAATTTGAGTACTCAATAACGAAATATGAATAAATATCTTCACAAATCAGCAAATTTCAAATGAAAAGTCAAATTCAGTAATTTATATTAAATATTATTGTTATTAGATACCAGATTACCATTATATTTGTAAAATGATGATGTATTATCGATTGATTAGTATCTTGAAATCAATAAACATTTAATTTCTGCTTTTTAGACCAAGAAATTCCTTTTCTTTTTTAAATAAATGCAATATTTCACTCATCCAATCGAAAATTAAAATCATTTATTATGTGAACAGAATAATGATCACGTCATACCCTGTATTCCAGATCTAGATTACATAAATCAGTAAGATTTTTGATTTGAATTATAATTTCAGTACTGTATTATGAAATATGAATAATTATCTTAACAAATCAGAAATAAATGCAATATTTCACTAATCCAATCGAAAAATAAAATTAATTATTATGTAAACAGAATAATGATCACGTCATACCCGGTATTCGAGGTTACAATTCATAAAAAAATAAGATTTTTGACTTGAATTATAATTTGAGTGCTCTATTACGAAATATGAAAAATTATCTTAACAAATCAGCAAATTTCAAATGAAAAGTCAAATTCAGTAATTTATATTAAATATTATTGTCATTAGATACCAGATTACCATTATATTTGTAATATGATGATGTATTATCGATTGATGAGTATCTTGGAATCGAGACTCATTTAATTTCTGCTTTTTAGACCAAGAAATTCCTTTTCTTTTTTAAATAAATGCAATATTTCACTCATCCAATCGAAAATTAAAATCATTTATTAAGTGAACAGAATAATGATCACGTCATACCCGGTATTCGAGGTTACAATTCATAAAAAAATAAGATTTTTGACTTGAATTATAATTTGAGTACTCTATTACGAAATATGAATAATTATCTTAACAAATCAGCAAATTTCAAATGACAAGTCGAATTCAGTAATTTATATTATATATTATTGCCATTAGATACCAGATCACCATTATATTTGTTAGACAATGATGTATTTTCGATTAATGAGTATCTTGAAATCAAGAATCATTGAATTTCTGCTTTTTAGACCAAGAAATTCCTTTTCTTTTTGAAATAAATGCAATATTTCACTTATCCAATCGAAAATTAAAATCATTTATGAATTGAAGAGGGTAATTATCAGGCCATACCTTGTAATCCAGGTCTAAAATTCATTAATCATTAAGATTTTTGATATGAGTTATAATTTTAGTACTATATTACGAAATATGAAAAATTATCTTAACAAATCAGAAATAAATGCAATATTTCACTAATCAAACGAAAATTAAAATTATGTATTATGTAAACAGTACAATGATCACGTCATACCCTGTATTCCAGGTTACAATTCATAAATAAATAAGATTTTTGACTTGAATTATAATTTGAGTACTCTATTACGAAATATGAAAAATTATCTTAACAAATCAGAAATAAATGCAATATTTCACTAATCAAACGAAAATTAAAATTATGTATTATGTAAACAGTACAATGATCACGTCATACCCTGTATTCCAGGTTACAATACATAAATCTGTAAGATTTTAGACTTGAATTATAATTTGAGTACTCTTTTACGAACTATGAAGAATTATCAAAACAAATCAGCAAATTTCAAATGAAAAGTCGAATTCAGTAATTTATATTATATATTATTGCCATTAGATACCAGATCACCATTATATTTGTTAGACAATGATGTATTATCGATTAATGAGTATCTTGAAATCAAGAATCATTTAATTTCTGCTTTTTAGACCAAGAAATTCATTTTTTTTTTTGAAATAAATTAAATATTTCACTTATCCAATCGAAAATTAAAATCATTTATGAATTGAAGAGGGTAATTATCAGGCCATACCTTGTAATCCAGGTCTAAAATTCATTAATCATTAAGATTTTTGATTTGAATTATAATTTTGGTACTATATTACGAAATATGAAAAATTATCTTAACAAATCAGAAATAAATGCAATATTTCACTAATCAAACGAAAATTAAAATTATGTATTATGTAAACAGTACAATGATCACGTCATACCCTGTATTCCAGGTTACAATTCATAAATAAATAAGATTTTTGACTTGAATTATAATTTGAGTATTCTATTACGAAATATGAAGAACTATCTTAACAAATCAGCAAATTTCAAATGAAAAGTCGAATTCAGTAATTTATATTATATATTATTGCCATTAGATACCAGATCACCATTATATTTGTTAGACAATGATGTATTATCGATTGATGAGTATCTTGAAATCAAGAATCATTTAATTTCTGCTTTTTAGACCAAGAAATTCCTTTTTTTGAAATAAATTAAATATTTCACTAATCCAATCGAAAATTAAAATCATTTATGAATTGAAGAGGATAATTGTCAGGCCATACCCTGTAATCCAGGTCTTAAATTCATTAATCTGTAAGATTTTTGATTTGAATTATAATTTCAGTACTCTATTACGAAATATGAAGAATTATCTTAACAAATCAGCAAATTTCATATGAAAAGTCAAATTCAGTAATTTATATTAAATATTATTGTCATTAGATACCAGATCACCATTATATTTGTTAGACAATGATGTATTATCGATTGATTAGTATCTTGAAATCAAGAATCATTTAATTTCTGCTTTTTAGACCAAGAAATTCCTTTTCTTTTTTAAATAAATGCAATATTTCACTCATCCAATCGAAAATTAAAATCATTTATTAAGTGAACAGAATAATGATCACTCTATTACGAAATATGAAGAATTATCTTCACAAATTCCAGGTTTACAATACATAAATCTGTAAGATTTTAGACTTGAATTATAATTTGAGTACTCTTTTACGAACTATGAAGAATTATCTAAACAAATCAGCAAATTTCAAATGAAAAGTCGAATTCAGTAATTTATATTATATATTATTGCCATTAGATACCAGATCACCATTATATTTGTTAGACAATGATGTATTATCGATTAATGAGTATCTTGAAATCAAGAATCATTTAATTTCTGCTTTTTAGACCAAGAAATTCCTTTTCTTTTTTAAATAAATGCAATATTTCACTCATCCAATCGAAAATTAAAATCATTTATTAAGTGAACAGAATAATGATCACTCTATTACGAAATATGAAGAATTATCTTCACAAATTCCAGGTTTACAATACATAAATCTGTAAGATTTTAGACTTGAATTATAATTTGAGTACTCTTTTACGAACTATGAAGAATTATCAAAACAAATCAGCAAATTTCAAATGAAAAGTCGAATTCAGTAATTTATATTATATATTATTGCCATTAGATACCAGATTACCATTATATTTGTTAGACAATGATGTATTATCGATTAATGAGTATCTTGAAATCAAGAATCATTTAATTTCTGCTTTTTAGACCAAGAAATTCATTTTTTTTTTTGAAATAAATTAAATATTTCACTTATCCAATCGAAAATTAAAATCATTTATGAATTGAAGAGGGTAATTATCAGGCCATACCTTGTAATCCAGGTCTAAAATTCATTAATCATTAAGATTTTTGATTTAAATCAATTTGAGTACTATATTACGAAATATGAAAAATTATCTTAACAAATCAGAAATAAATGCAATATTTCACAAATCAAACGAAAATTAAAATTATGTATTATGTAAACAGTACAATGATCACGTCATACCCTGTATTCCAGGTTACAATTCATAAATAAATAAGATTTTTGACTTGAATTATAATTTGAGTACTCAATAACGAAATATGAATAAATATCTTCACAAATCAGCAAATTTCAAATGAAAAGTCAAATTCAGTAATTTATATTAAATATTATTGTTATTAGATACCAGATTACCATTATATTTGTAAAATGATGATGTATTATCGATTGATTAGTATCTTGAAATCAATAAACATTTAATTTCTGCTTTTTAGACCAAGAAATTCCTTTTTTTTTTTAAATAAATGCAATATTTCACTCATCCAATCGAAAATTAAAATCATTTATTATGTGAACAGAATAATGATCACGTCATACCCTGTATTCCAGATCTAGATTACATAAATCAGTAAGATTTTTGATTTGAATTATAATTTCAGTACTGTATTATGAAATATGAATAATTATCTTAACAAATCAGAAATAAATGCAATATTTCACTAATCCAATCGAAAATTAAAATTATTTATTATGTAAACAGAATAATGATCACGTCATACCCTGTATTCCAGGTTACAATTCATAAAAAAATAAGATTTTTGACTTGAATTATAATTTGAGTGCTCTATTACGAAATATGAAAAATTATCTTAACAAATCAGCAAATTTCAAATGAAAAGTCAAATTCAGTAATTTATATTAAATATTATTGTAATTAGATACCAGATTACCATTATATTTGTAAAATGATGATGTATTATCGATTGATGAGTATCTTGGAATCGAGACTCATTTAATTTCTGCTTGTTAGACCAAAAAATTCTTTTTTTTGAAATAAATGCAATATTTCACTAATCCAATCGAAAATTAAAATCATTCATTAAGGAAACAGAATAATGATCACGTCATACCCTGTATTTCAGGTTACAATTCATCAATAAATAAGATTTTTGATTTGAATTATAATTTGAGTACTCTATTACGAAATATGAATAATTATCTTAACAAATCAGCAAATTTCAAATGACAAGTCGAATTCAGTAATTTATATTATATATTATTGCCATTAGATACCAGATCACCATTATATTTGTTAGACAATGATGTATTTTCGATTAATGAGTATCTTGAAATCAAGAATCATTTAATTTCTGCTTTTTAGACCAAGAAATTCCTTTTCTTTTTTAAATAAATGCAATATTTCACTCATCCAATCGAAAATTAAAATCATTTATTAAGTGAACAGAATAATGATCACTCTATTACGAAATATGAAGAATTATCTTCACAAATTCCAGGTTTACAATACATAAATCTGTAAGATTTTAGACTTGAATTATAATTTGAGTACTCTTTTACGAACTATGAAGAATTATCAAAACAAATCAGCAAATTTCAAATGAAAAGTCGAATTCAGTAATTTATATTATATATTATTGCCATTAGATACCAGATTACCATTATATTTGTTAGACAATGATGTATTATCGATTAATGAGTATCTTGAAATCAAGAATCATTTAATTTCTGCTTTTTAGACCAAGAAATTCATTTTTTTTTTTGAAATAAATTAAATATTTCACTTATCCAATCGAAAATTAAAATCATTTATGAATTGAAGAGGGTAATTATCAGGCCATACCTTGTAATCCAGGTCTAAAATTCATTAATCATTAAGATTTTTGATTTAAATCAATTTGAGTACTATATTACGAAATATGAAAAATTATCTTAACAAATCAGAAATAAATGCAATATTTCACAAATCAAACGAAAATTAAAATTATGTATTATGTAAACAGTACAATGATCACGTCATACCCTGTATTCCAGGTTACAATTCATAAATAAATAAGATTTTTGACTTGAATTATAATTTGAGTACTCAATAACGAAATATGAATAAATATCTTCACAAATCAGCAAATTTCAAATGAAAAGTCAAATTCAGTAATTTATATTAAATATTATTGTTATTAGATACCAGATTACCATTATATTTGTAAAATGATGATGTATTATCGATTGATTAGTATCTTGAAATCAATAAACATTTAATTTCTGCTTTTTAGACCAAGAAATTCCTTTTTTTTTTTAAATAAATGCAATATTTCACTCATCCAATCGAAAATTAAAATCATTTATTATGTGAACAGAATAATGATCACGTCATACCCTGTATTCCAGATCTAGATTACATAAATCAGTAAGATTTTTGATTTGAATTATAATTTCAGTACTGTATTATGAAATATGAATAATTATCTTAACAAATCAGAAATAAATGCAATATTTCACTAATCCAATCGAAAATTAAAATTATTTATTATGTAAACAGAATAATGATCACGTCATACCCTGTATTCCAGGTTACAATTCATAAAAAAATAAGATTTTTGACTTGAATTATAATTTGAGTGCTCTATTACGAAATATGAAAAATTATCTTAACAAATCAGCAAATTTCAAATGAAAAGTCAAATTCAGTAATTTATATTAAATATTATTGTAATTAGATACCA
The DNA here is from genome assembly GCA_963680855.1 of Lepeophtheirus nordmannii. Lineage (NCBI taxonomy): Eukaryota > Metazoa > Arthropoda > Copepoda > Siphonostomatoida > Caligidae > Lepeophtheirus > Lepeophtheirus nordmannii. The sequence goes on from OY804525.1 coordinate 14,597,100, forward strand.
GATTACCATTATATTTGTAAAATGATGATGTATTATCGATTGATGAGTATCTTGGAATCGAGACTCATTTAATTTCTGCTTGTTAGACCAAAAAATTCTTTTTTTTGAAATAAATGCAATATTTCACTAATCCAATCGAAAATTAAAATCATTCATTAAGGAAACAGAATAATGATCACGTCATACCCTGTATTTCAGGTTACAATTCATCAATAAATAAGATTTTTGATTTGAATTATAATTTGAGTACTCTATTACGAAATATGAATAATTATCTTAACAAATCAGCAAATTTCAAATGACAAGTCGAATTCAGTAATTTATATTATATATTATTGCCATTAGATACCAGATCACCATTATATTTGTTAGACAATGATGTATTTTCGATTAATGAGTATCTTGAAATCAAGAATCATTTAATTTCTGCTTTTTAGACCAAGAAATTCCTTTTCTTTTTTAAATAAATGCAATATTTCACTCATCCAATCGAAAATTAAAATCATTTATTAAGTGAACAGAATAATGATCACTCTATTACGAAATATGAAGAATTATCTTCACAAATTCCAGGTTTACAATACATAAATCTGTAAGATTTTAGACTTGAATTATAATTTGAGTACTCTTTTACGAACTATGAAGAATTATCAAAACAAATCAGCAAATTTCAAATGAAAAGTCGAATTCAGTAATTTATATTATATATTATTGCCATTAGATACCAGATTACCATTATATTTGTTAGACAATGATGTATTATCGATTAATGAGTATCTTGAAATCAAGAATCATTTAATTTCTGCTTTTTAGACCAAGAAATTCATTTTTTTTTTTGAAATAAATTAAATATTTCACTTATCCAATCGAAAATTAAAATCATTTATGAATTGAAGAGGGTAATTATCAGGCCATACCTTGTAATCCAGGTCTAAAATTCATTAATCATTAAGATTTTTGATTTGAATTATCATTTTAGTACTATATTACGAAATATGAAAAATTATCTTAACAAATCAGAAATAAATGCAATATTTCACTAATCAAACGAAAATTAAAATTATGTATTATGTAAACAGTACAATGATCACGTCATACCCTGTATTCCAGGTTACAATTCATAAATAAATAAGATTTTTGACTTGAATTATAATTTGAGTACTCTATTACGAAATATGAAGAACTATCTTAACAAATCAGCAAATTTCAAATGAAAAGTCGAATTCAGTAATTTATATTATATATTATTGCCATTAGATACCAGATTACCATTATATTTGTTAGACAATGATGTATTATCGATTGATGAGTATCTTGAAATCAAGAATCATTTAATTTCTGCTTTTTAGACCAAGAAATTCCTTTTTTTGAAATAAATTAAATATTTCACTAATCCAATCGAAAATTAAATTCATTTATGAATTGAAGAGGATAATTGTCAGGCCATACCCTGTAATCCAGGTCTTAAATTCATTAATCTGTAAGATTTTTGATTTGAATTATAATTTCAGTACTCTATTACGAAATATGAAGAATTATCTTAACAAATCAGCAAATTTCATATGAAAAGTCAAATTCAGTAATTTATATTAAATATTATTGTCATTAGATACCAGATCACCATTATATTTGTTAGACAATGATGTATTATCGATTGATTAGTATCTTGAAATCAAGAATCATTTAATTTCTGCTTTTTAGACCAAGAAATTCCTTTTTTTTTTAAATAAATGCAATATTTCACTCATCCAATCGAAAATTAAAATCATTTATTAAGTGAACAGAATAATGATCAGGTCATACCCTGTATTCCAGGTCTAGATTATATAAATCAGTAAGATTTTTGATTTAAATCAATTTGAGTACTGTATTACGAAATATGGATAATTATCTTAACAAATCAGAAATAAATGCAATCTTTCACTAATCCAATGGAAAATTAAAATCATTCATTTAGAAAACAGAATAATGATCACGTCATACCCTCTATTCCAGGTTACAATTCATAAATAAATAAGATTTTTGACTTGAATTATAATTTGAGTACTCTATAACGAAATATGAATAAATATCTTCACAAATCAGCAAATAACAAATGAAAAGTCAAATTCAGTAATTTATATTAAATATTATTGTTATTAGATACCAGATTACCATTATATTTGTAAAATGATGATGTATTATCGATTGATGAGTATCTTGGAATCGAGACTCATTTAATTTCTGCTTGTTAGACCAAAAAATTCTTTTTTTTGAAATAAATGCAATATTTCACTAATCTAATCGAAAATTAAAATCATTCATTAAGAAAACAGAATAATGATCACGTCATACCTTGTATTCCAGGTTACAATTCATCAATAAAGAAGATTTTTGATTTGAATTATAATTTGAGTACTCTATTACGAAATATGAAGAATTATCTTCACAAATTCCAGGTTTACAATACATAAATCTGTAAGATTTTAGACTTGAATTATAATTTGAGTACTCTATTACGAACTATGAAGAATTATCAAAACAAATCAGCAAATTTCAAATGAAAAGTCGAATTCAGTAATTTATATTATATATTATTGCGATTAGATACCAGATCACCATTATATTTGTTAGACAATGATGTATTATCGATTAATGAGTATCTTGAAATCAAGAATCATTTAATTTCTGCTTTTTAGACCAAGAAATTCCTTTTTTTTTTTTGAAATAAATGCAATATTTCACTTATCCAATCGAAAATTAAAATCATTTATGAATTGAAGAGGGTAATTATCAGGCCATACCTTGTAATCCAGGTCTAAAATTCATTAATCATTAAGATTTTTGATATGAGTTATAATTTTAGTACTATATTACGAAATATGAAAAATTATCTTAACAAATCAGAAATAAATGCAATATTTCACTAATCAAACGAAAATTAAAATTATGTATTATGTAAACAGTACAATGATCACGTCATACCCTGTATTCCAGGTTACAATTCATAAATAAATAAGATTTTTGACTTGAATTATAATTTGAGTACTCTATTACGAAATATGAAGAATTATCTTCACAAATTCCAGGTTTACAATACATAAATCTGTAAGATTTTAGACTTGAATTATAATTTGAGTACTCTATTACGAACTATGAAGAATTATCAAAACAAATCAGCAAATTTCAAATGAAAAGTCGAATTCAGTAATTTATATTATATATTATTGCGATTAGATACCAGATCACCATTATATTTGTTAGACAATGATGTATTATCGATTAATGAGTATCTTGAAATCAAGAATCATTTAATTTCTGCTTTTTAGACCAAGAAATTCCTTTTTTTTTTTTGAAATAAATGCAATATTTCACTTATCCAATCGAAAATTAAAATCATTTATGAATTGAAGAGGGTAATTATCAGGCCATACCTTGTAATCCAGGTCTAAAATTCATTAATCATTAAAATTTTTGATATGAGTTATAATTTTAGTACTATATTACGAAATATGAAAAATTATCTTAACAAATCAGAAATAAATGCAATATTTCACTAATCAAACGAAAATTAAAATTATGTATTATGTAAACAGTACAATGATCACGTCATACCCTGTATTCCAGGTTACAATTCATAAATAAATAAGATTTTTGACTTGAATTATAATTTGAGTACTCTATTACGAAATATGAAGAATTATCTTAACAAATCAGAAATAAATGCAATATTTCACTACTCCAATCGAAAATTAAAATCATTTATTAAGTCAACAGCATTATTATCACGTCATACCCTGTATTCCAGGTTACAATTCATAAATAAATAAGATTTTTGACTTGAATTATAATTTGAGTACTCTATTACGAAATATGAAGAATTATCTTAACAAATCAGCAAATTTCATATGAAAAGTCAAATTCAGTAATTTATATTAAATATTATTGTCATTAGATACCAGATTACCATTATATTTGTAAAATGATGATGTATTATCGATTGATTAGTATCTTGAAATCAAGAATCATTTAATTTCTGCTTTTTAGACCAAGAAATTCCTTTTTTTTTTAAATAAATGCAATATTTCACTTATCCAATCGAAAATTAAAATCATTTATAAAGTGAACAGAATAATGATCACGTCATACCCTGTATTCCAGGTCTAAATTACATAAATCAGTAAGATTTTTGATTTAAATCAATTTGAGTACTGTATTACGAAATATGGATAATTATCTTAACAAATCAGAAATAAATGCAATATTTCACTAATCCAATCGAAAATTAAAATCATTCATTAAGAAAACAAAATAATGATCACGTCATACCCTGTATTCCAGGTTACAATTCATAAATAAATAAGATTTTTGACTTGAATTATAATTTGAGTACTCTATTACGAAATATGAATAATTATCTTAACAAATCAGCAAATTTCAAGTGAAAAGTTGAATTCAGTAATTTATATTATATATTATTGCCATTAGATACCAGATCACCATTATATTTGTTAGACAATGATGTATTATCGATTAGTGAGTATCTTGAAATCAAGAATCATTTAATTTCTGCTTTTTAGACCAAAGAATTCCTTTTTTTGAATTAAATTAAATATTTCACTAATCCAATCGAAAATTAAAATCATATATGAATTGAAGAGGATAATTATCTGGCCATACCCTGTAATCAAGGTCTAAAATTCATTAATCAGTAAGATTTTAGACTTGAATTATAATTTGAGTACTCTATTACGAACTATGAAGAATTATCAAAACAAATCAGCAAATTTCAAATGAAAAGTCGAATTCAGTAATTTATATTATATATTATTGCGATTAGATACCAGATCACCATTATATTTGTTAGACAATGATGTATTATCGATTAATGAGTATCTTGAAATCAAGAATCATTTAATTTCTGCTTTTTAGACCAAGAAATTCCTTTTTTTTTTTTGAAATAAATGCAATATTTCACTTATCCAATCGAAAATTAAAATCATTTATGAATTGAAGAGGGTAATTATCAGGCCATACCTTGTAATCCAGGTCTAAAATTCATTAATCATTAAGATTTTTGATATGAGTTATAATTTTAGTACTATATTACGAAATATGAAAAATTATCTTAACAAATCAGAAATAAATGCAATATTTCACTAATCAAACGAAAATTAAAATTATGTATTATGTAAACAGTACAATGATCACGTCATACCCTGTATTCCAGGTTACAATTCATAAATAAATAAGATTTTTGACTTGAATTATAATTTGAGTACTCTATTACGAAATATGAAGAATTATCTTAACAAATCAGCAAATTTCATATGAAAAGTCAAATTCAGTAATTTATATTAAATATTATTGTCATTAGATACCAGATTACCATTATATTTGTAAAATGATGATGTATTATCGATTGATTAGTATCTTGAAATCAAGAATCATTTATTTTCTGCTTTTTAGACCAAGAAATTCCTTTTTTTTTTAAATAAATGCAATATTTCACTTATCCAATCGAAAATTAAAATCATTTATAAAGTGAACAGAATAATGATCACGTCATACCCTGTATTCCAGGTCTAAATTACATAAATCAGTAAGATTTTTGATTTAAATCAATTTGAGTACTGTATTACGAAATATGGATAATTATCTTAACAAATCAGAAATAAATGCAATATTTCACTAATCCAATCGAAAATTAAAATCATTCATTAAGAAAACAAAATAATGATCACGTCATACCCTGTATTCCAGGTTACAATTCATAAATAAATAAGATTTTTGACTTGAATTATAATTTGAGTACTCTATTACGAAATATGAATAATTATCTTAACAAATCAGCAAATTTCAAGTGAAAAGTCGAATTCAGTAATTTATATTATATATTATTGCCATTAGATACCAGATCACCATTATATTTGTTAGACAATGATGTATTATCGATTAGTGAGTATCTTGAAATCAAGAATCATTTATTTTCTGCTTTTTAGACCAAGAAATTCCTTTTTTTTTTTGAAATAAATTAAATATTTCACTTATCCAATCGAAAATTAAAATCATTTATGAATTGAAGAGGATAATTATCAGGCCATACCCTGTATTCGAGGTTACAATTCATAAAAAAATAAGATTTTTGACTTGAATTATAATTTGAGTACTCTATTACGAAATATGAAGAATTATCTTAACAAATCAGCAAATTTCAAATGAAAAGTCGAATTCAGAAATTTATATTATATATTATTGCCATTAGATACCAGATCACCATTATATTTGTTAGACAATGATGTATTATCGATTAATGAGTATCTTAAAATCAAGAATCATTTAATTTCTGCTTTTTAGACCAAAAAATTCCTTTTTTTTTTTGAAATAAATTAAATATTTCACTAATCCAATCGAAAATTAAAATCATTTATGAATTGAAGAGGATAATTATCAGGCCATACCTTGTAATCCAGGTCTAAAATTCATTAATCATTAAGATTTTTGATTTGGATTATAATTTCAGTACTCTATTACGAAATATGAAGAATAATCTTAACAAATCAGCAAATTTCAAATGAAAAGTCAAATTTAGTAATTTAAATTATATATTATTGTCATTAAATACAAGATCACCATTATATTTGTAAAATGATGATGTATTATCGATTGATTAGTATCTTGAAATCAAGAATCATTTAATTTCTGCTTTTTAGACCAAAAAATTCCTTTTTTTGAAATAAATTAAATATTTCACTAATCCAATCGAAAATAAAAATCATTTATTAAGTGAACAGAATAATGATCACTCTATTACGAAATATGAAGAACTATCTTCACAAATTCCAGGTTAACAATACATAAATTAGTATGATTTTTGACTTGAATTATAATTTGAGTACTCTATTACGAAATATGAAGAATTATCTTTACAAATCAGCAAATTTCAAATGAAAAGTCGAATTCAGTAATTTATATTATATATTATTGCCATTAGATACCAGATCACCATTACATTTGTTAGACAATGATGTATTATCGATTGATGAGTATCTTGAAATCAAGAATCATTTAATTTCTGCTTTTTAGACCAAAAAATTCCTTTTTTTGAAATAAATTAAATATTTAACTAATCCAATCGAAAATTAAAATCATTTATGAATTGTAGAGGATAATTATCAGGCCATACCCTGTAATCCAGGTCTAAAATTCATTAATCAGTAAGATTTTTGATTTGAATTATAATTTCAGTACTCTATTACGAAATATGAAGAATAATCTTAAGAAATCAGCAAATTTCAGATGAAAAGTCAAATTCAGGAATTTATATTAAATATTATTGTTATTAGATACCAGATTACCATTATATTTGTAAAATGATGATGTATTATCGATTGATTAGTATCTTGAAATCAAGAAACATTTAATTTCTGCTTTTTAGACCAAAAAATTTATTTTTTGAAAAAAATGCAATATTTCACTAATCCAATCGAAAATTAAAATCATTCATTAAGAAAACAGAATAATGATCACGTCATACCCTGTATTCCAGGTTACAATTCATCAATAAATAAGATTTTTGATTTGAATTATAATTTGAGTACTCTATTACGAAATATGAATAATTATCTTCACAAATAAGCAAATTTCAAATGAAAAGTCAAATTTAGAAATTTAAATTATATATTATTGTCATTAGATACAAGATCACCATTATATTTGTAAAATGATGATGTATTATCGATTGATTGGTATCTTGAAATCAAGAAACATTTAATTTCTGCTTTTTAGACCAAGAAATTCCTTTTCTTTTTTAAATAAATGCAATATTTCACTCATCCAATCGAAAATTAAAATCATTTATTATGTGAACAGAATAATGATCACGTCATACCCTGTATACTAGTTTTAGATTACATAAATCAGTAAGATTTTTGATTTGAATTATAATTTCAGTACTGTATTACGAAATATGAATAATTATCTTAACAAATCAGAAATAAATGCAATATTTCACTAATCAAACGAAAATTAAAATTATTTATTATGTAAACAGTACAATGATCACGTCATACCCTGTATTCCAGGTTACAATTCATCAATAAATAAGATTTTTGACTTGAATTATAATTTGAGTACTCTATTACGAAATATGAATAATTATCTTAACAAATCAGCAAATTTCAAGTGAAAAGTCGAATTCAGTAATTTATATTATATATTATTGCCATTAGATACCAGATCACCATTATATTTGTTAGACAATGATGTATTATCGATTAGTGAGTATCTTGAAATCAAGAAACATTTAATTTCTGCTTTTTAGACCAAAAAATTTATTTTTTGAAAAAAATGCAATATTTCACTAATCCAATCGAAAATTAAAATCATTCATTAAGAAAACAGAATAATGATCACGTCATACCCTGTATTCCAGGTTACAATTCATAAATAAATAAGATTTTTGACTTGAATTATAATTTGAGTACTCTATTACGAAATATGAATAATTATCTTAACAAATCAGCAAATTTCAAGTGAAAAGTCGAATTCAGTAATTTATATTATATATTATTGCCATTAGATACCAGATCACCATTATATTTGTTAGACAATGATGTATTATCGATTAGTGAGTATCTTGAAATCAAGAATCATTTAATTTCTGCTTTTTTGACCAAGAAATTCCTTTTTTTTTTTGAAATAAATTAAATATTTCACTTATCCAATCGAAAATTAAAATCATTTATGAATTGAAGAGGATAATTATCAGGCCATACCCTGTATTCGAGGTTACAATTCATAAAAAAATAAGATTTTTGACTTGAATTATAATTTGAGTACTCTATTACGAAATATGAAGAATTATCTTAACAAATCAGCAAATTTCAAATGAAAAGTCGAATTCAGTAATTTATATTATATATTATTGCCATTAGATACCAGATCACCATTATATTTGTTAGACAATGATGTATTATCGATTAATGAGTATCTTGAAATCAAGAATCATTTAATTTCTGCTTTTTAGACCAAAGAATTCCTTTTTTTGAATTAAATTAAATATTTCACTAATCCAATCGAAAATTAAAATCATATATGAATTGAAGAGGATAATTATCTGGCCATACCCTGTAATCAAGGTCTAAAATTCATTAATCAGTGAGATTTTAGACTTGAATTATAATTTGAGTACTCTATTACGAACTATGAAGAATTATCAAAACAAATCAGCAAATTTCAAATGAAAAGTCGAATTCAGTAATTTATATTATATATTATTGCGATTAGATACCAGATCACCATTATATTTGTTAGACAATGATGTATTATCGATTAATGAGTATCTTGAAATCAAGAATCATTTAATTTCTGCTTTTTAGACCAAGAAATTCCTTTTTTTTTTTTGAAATAAATGCAATATTTCACTTATCCAATCGAAAATTAAAATCATTTATGAATTGAAGAGGGTAATTATCAGGCCATACCTTGTAATCCAGGTCTAAAATTCATTAATCATTAAGATTTTTGATATGAGTTATAATTTTAGTACTATATTACGAAATATGAAAAATTATCTTAACAAATCAGAAATAAATGCAATATTTCACTAATCAAACGAAAATTAAAATTATGTATTATGTAAACAGTACAATGATCACGTCATACCCTGTATTCCAGGTTACAATTCATAAATAAATAAGATTTTTGACTTGAATTATAATTTGAGTACTCTATTACGAAATATGAAGAATTATCTTAACAAATCAGAAATAAATGCAATATTTCACTACTCCAATCGAAAATTAAAATCATTTATTAAGTCAACAGCATTATTATCACGTCATACCCTGTATTCCAGGTTACAATTCATAAATAAATAAGATTTTTGACTTGAATTATAATTTGAGTACTCTATTACGAAATATGAAGAATTATCTTTACAAATCAGCAAATTTCATATGAAAAGTCAAATTCAGTAATTTATAGTAAATATTATTGTCATTAGATACCAGATTACCATTATATTTGTAAAATGATGATGTATTATCGATTGATTAGTATCTTGAAATCAAGAATCAATTAATTTCTGCTTTTTAGACCAAGAAATTCCTTTTTTTTTGAAATAAATGCAATATTTCACTTATCCAATCGAAAATTAAAATCATTTATAAAGTGAACAGAATAATGATCACGTCATACCCTGTATTCCAGGTCTAAATTACATAAATCAGTAAGATTTTTGATTTGAATTATAATTTTAGTACTATATTACGAAATATGGATAATTATCTTAACAAATCAGAAATAAATGCAATATTTCACTAATCCAATCGAAAATTAAAATCATTCATTAAGAAAACAAAATAATGATCACGTCATACCCTGTATTCCAGGTTACAATTCATAAATAAATAAGATTTTTGACTTGAATTATAATTTGAGTACTCTATTACGAAATATGAATAATTATCTTAACAAATCAGCAAATTTCAAGTGAAAAGTCGAATTCAGTAATTTATATTATATATTATTGCCATTAGATACCAGATCACCATTATATTTGTTAGACAATGATGTATTATCGATTAGTGAGTATCTTGAAATCAAGAATCATTTATTTTCTGCTTTTTAGACCAAGAAATTCCTTTTTTTTTTTGAAATAAATTAAATATTTCACTTATCCAATCGAAAATTAAAATCATTTATGAATTGAAGAGGATAATTATCAGGCCATACCCTGTATTCGAGGTTACAATTCATAAAAAAATAAGATTTTTGACTTGAATTATAATTTGAGTACTCTATTACGAAATATGAAGAATTATCTTAACAAATCAGCAAATTTCAAATGAAAAGTCGAATTCAGTAATTTATATTATATATTATTGCCATTAGATACCAGATCACCATTATATTTGTTACACAATGATGTATTATCGATTAATGAGTATCTTGAAATCAAGAATCATTTAATTTCTGCTTTTTAGACCAAAAAATTCCTTTTTTTGAATTAAATTAAATATTTCACTAATCCAATCGAAAATAAAAATAATTTATTAAGTGAACAGAATAATGATCACTCTATTACAAAATATGAAGAACTATCTTCACAAATTCCAGGTTAACAATACATAAATTAGTATGATTTTTGACTTGAATTATAATTTGAGTACTCTATTCCGAAATATGAAGAATTATCTTTACAAATCAGCAAATTTCAAATGAAAAGTCGAATTCAGTAATTTATATTATATATTATTGCCATTAGATACCAGATCACCATTACATTTGTTAGACAATGATGTATTATCGATTGATGAGTATCTTGAAATCAAGAATCATTTAATTTCTGCTTTTTAGACCAAAAAATTCCTTTTTTTGAAATAAATTAAATATTTCACTAATCCAATCGAAAATAAAAATCATTCATTAAGAAAACAGAATAATGATCACGTCATACCCTGTATTCCAGGTTACAATTCATCAATAAATAAGATTTTTGACTTGAATTATAATTTGAGTACTCTATTACGAAATATGAAGAATTATCTTAACAAATCAGCAAATTTCAAATGAAAAGTCGAATTCAGTAATTTATATTATATATTATTGCCATTAGATACCAGATCACCATTATATTTGTTAGACAATGATGTATTATCGATTAATGAGTATCTTAAAATCAAGAATCATTTAATTTCTGCTTTTTAGACCAAAAAATTCCTTTTTTTTTTTGAAATAAATTAAATATTTCACTAATCCAATCGAAAATTAAAATCATTTATGAATTGAAGAGGATAATTATCAGGCCATACCTTGTAATCCAGGTCTAAAATTCATTAATCATTAATATTTTTGATTTGGATTATAATTTCAGTACTCTATTACGAAATATGAAGAATAATCTTAACAAATCAGCAAATTTCAAATGAAAAGTCAAATTTAGTAATTTAAATTATATATTATTGTCATTAAATACAAGATCACCATTATATTTGTAAAATGATGATGTATTATCGATTGATTAGTATCTTGAAATCAAGAATCATTTAATTTCTGCTTTTTAGACCAAAAAATTCCTTTTTTTGAAATAAATTAAATATTTCACTAATCCAATCGAAAATAAAAATCATTTATTAAGTGAACAGAATAATGATCACTCTATTACGAAATATGAAGAACTATCTTCACAAATTCCAGGTTAACAATACATAAATTAGTATGATTTTTGACTTGAATTATAATTTGAGTACTCTATTACGAAATATGAAGAATTATCTTTACAAATCAGCAAATTTCAAATGAAAAGTCGAATTCAGTAATTTATATTATATATTATTGCCATTAGATACCAGATCACCATTACATTTGTTAGACAATGATGTATTATCGATTGATGAGTATCTTGAAATCAAGAATCATTTAATTTCTGCTTTTTAGACCAAAAAATTCCTTTTTTTGAAATAAATTAAATATTTAACTAATCCAATCGAAAATTAAAATCATTTATGAATTGTAGAGGATAATTATCAGGCCATACCCTGTAATCCAGGTCTAAAATTCATTAATCAGTAAGATTTTTGATTTGAATTATAATTTCAGTACTCTATTACGAAATATGAAGAATAATCTTAAGAAATCAGCAAATTTCAGATGAAAAGTCAAATTCAGTAATTTATATTAAATATTATTGTTATTAGATACCAGATTACCATTATATTTGTAAAATGATGATGTATTATCGATTGATTAGTATCTTGAAATCAAGAATCATTTAATTTCTGCTTCTTAGACCAAAAATTCCTTTTTTTGAAATAAATTAAATATTTCACTTATCCAATCAAAAATAAAAATCATTTATGAATTGAAGAGGATAATTATCAGGCCATACCCTGTAATCCAGGTCTAAAATTCATTAATCAGTAAGATTTTTGATTTGAATTATAATTTCAGTACTGTATTACGAAATATGAATAATTATCTTAACAAATCAGCAAATTTCAAATGAAAAGTCAAATTCAGTAATTTATATTAAATATTATTGTTATTAGATACCAGATTACCATTATATTTGTAAAATGATGATGTATTATCGATTGATTTGTATCTTGAAATCAAGAAACATTTAATTTCTGCTCTTTGGACCAAGAAATTCCTTTTTTTTTGAAATAAATGCAATATTTCACTTATCCAATCGAAAATTAAAATCATTTTTTAAGTGAACAGAATAATGATCACGTCATACCCTGTATTCCAGGTCTAGATTACATAAATCAGTAAGATTTTTGATTTAAATCAATTTGAGTACTGTATTACGAAATATGGATAATTATCTTAACAAATCAGAAATAAATGCAATATTTCACTAATCCAATCGAAAATTAAAATCATTCATTAAGAAAAAAGAATAATGATCACGTCATACCCTCTATTCCAGGTTACAATTCATAAATAAATAAGATTTTTGATTTGAATTATAATTTGAGGACTCTATTACGAAATATGAATAATTATCTTAACAAATCAGCAAATTTCAAATGAAAAGTCAAATTCAGTAATTTATATTAAATATTATTGTTATTAGATACCAGATTACCATTATATTTGTAAAATGATGATGTATTATCGATTGATTAGTATCTTGAAATCAAGAAACATTTAATTTCTGCTTTTTAGACCAAGAAATTCCTTTTTTTTTAAATTAATGCAATATTTCACTAATCCAATCGAAAATTAAAATCATTTATTAAGTAAACAGCATAATGATCACGTCATACCCTGTATTCCAGGTCTACAATACATAAATCAGTAAGATTTTTGATTTGAATTATAATTTTAGTACTTTATTACGAAATATGAATAATTATCTTAACAAATCAGGCATAAATGCAATATTTCACTAATCCAATCGAAAATTAAAATCATTTATTAAGTAAACAGCATAATGATCACGTCATACCCAGTATTCCAGGTCAACAATTCATAAGTCGGTAAGATTTTTGATTTGAATTATAATTTCAGTACTCTATTACGAAATATGAAGAATTATCTTAACAAATCAGCAAATTTCAAATGAAAAGTCAAATTCAGTAATTTAAATAAAATATTATTGTCATTAGATACCAGATTACCATTATATTTGAAAGTTAATGATGTATTATCGATTGATTAGTATCTTGAAATCAAGAATCATTTAATTTCTGCTTTTTAGACCAAGAAATTCCTTTTTTTTTTGAAATAAATGCAATATTTCACTTATCCAATCGAAAAATAAAATCATTTATTAAGTAAACAGCATAATGATCACGTCATACCCTGTATTCCAGGTTACAATTCATCAATAAATAAAATTTTTGATTTGAATTATAATTTCAGTACTCTATTACGAAACATTTAGAATTATCTTAACAAATCAGCAAATTTGAAATGAAAAGTCGAATTCAGTAATTTATATTAAATATTATTGTCATTAGATACCTGATTACCATTATATTTGTAAAATGATGATGTATTATCGATTGATGAGTATCTTGGAATCGAGACTCATTTAATTTCTGCTTCTTAGACCAAAAATTCCTTTTTTTGAAATAAATTAAATATTTCACTTATCCAATCGAAAATAAAAATCATTTATGAATTGAAGAGGATAATTATCAGGCCATACCCTGTAATCCAGGTCTAAAATTCATTAATCAGTAAGATTTTTGATTTGAATTATAATTTCAGTACTGTATTACGAAATATGAATAATTATCTTAACAAATCAGCAAATTTCAAATGAAAAGTCAAATTCAGTAATTTATATTAAATATTATTGTTATTAGATACCAGATTACCATTATATTTGTAAAATGATGATGTATTATCGATTGATTTGTATCTTGAAATCAAGAAACATTTAATTTCTGCTCTTTGGACCAAGAAATTCCTTTTTTTTTGAAATAAATGCAATATTTCACTTATCCAATCGAAAATTAAAATCATTTTTTAAGTGAACAGAATAATGATCACGTCATACCCTGTATTCCAGGTCTAGATTACATAAATCAGTAAGATTTTTGATTTAAATCAATTTGAGTACTGTATTACGAAATATGGATAATTATCTTAACAAATCAGACATAAATGCAATATTTCACTAATCCAATCGAAAATTAAAATCATTCATTAAGAAAAAAGAATAATGATCACGTCATACCCTCTATTCCAGGTTACAATTCATAAATAAATAAGATTTTTGATTTGAATTATAATTTGAGGACTCTATTACGAAATATGAATAATTATCTTAACAAATCAGCAAATTTCAAATGAAAAGTCAAATTCAGTAATTTATATTAAATATTATTGTTATTAGATACCAGATTACCATTATATTTGTAAAATGATGATGTATTATCGATTGATTAGTATCTTGAAATCAAGAAACATTTAATTTCTGCTTTTTAGACCAAGAAATTCCTTTTTTTTTAAATTAATGCAATATTTCACTAATCCAATCGAAAATTAAAATCATTTATTAAGTAAACAGCATAATGATCACGTCATACCCTGTATTCCAGGTCTACAATACATAAATCAGTAAGATTTTTGATTTGAATTATAATTTTAGTACTTTATTACGAAATATGAATAATTATCTTAACAAATCAGGCATAAATGCAATATTTCACTAATCCAATCGAAAATTAAAATCATTTATTAAGTAAACAGCATAATGATCACGTCATACCCAGTATTCCAGGTCAACAATTCATAAGTCGGTAAGATTTTTGATTTGAATTATAATTTCAGTACTCTATTACGAAATATGAAGAATTATCTTAACAAATCAGCAAATTTCAAATGAAAAGTCAAATTCAGTAATTTAAATAAAATATTATTGTCATTAGATACCAGATTACCATTATATTTGAAAGTTAATGATGTATTATCGATTGATTAGTATCTTGAAATCAAGAATCATTTAATTTCTGCTTTTTAGACCAAGAAATTCCTTTTTTTTTTTAAATAAATGCAATATTTCACTTATCCAATCGAAAAATAAAATCATTTATTAAGTAAACAGCATAATGATCACGTCATACCCTGTATTCCAGGTTACAATTCATCAATAAATAAAATTTTTGATTTGAATTATAATTTCAGTACTCTATTACGAAACATTTAGAATTATCTTAACAAATCAGCAAATTTGAAATGAAAAGTCGAATTCAGTAATTTATATTAAATATTATTGTCATTAGATACCTGATTACCATTATATTTGTAAAATGATGATGTATTATCGATTGATGAGTATCTTGGAATCGAGACTCATTTAATTTCTGCTTCTTAGACCAAAAATTCCTTTTTTTGAAATAAATTAAATATTTCACTTATCCAATCGAAAATAAAAATCATTTATGAATTGAAGAGGATAATTATCAGGCCATACCCTGTAATCCAGGTCTAAAATTCATTAATCAGTAAGATTTTTGATTTGAATTATAATTTCAGTACTGTATTACGAAATATGAATAATTATCTTCACAAATCAGCAAATTTCAAATGAAAAGTCAAATTCAGTAATTTATATAAAATATTATTGTCATTAGATACCAGATTACCATTATATTTGAAAGTTAATGATGTATTATCGATTGATTAGTATCTTGAAATCAAGAAACATTTAATTTCTTCTTTTTAGACCAAGAAATTCCTTTTCTTTTTTAAATAAATGCAATATTTCACCCATCCAATCGAAAATTAAAATCATTTATTATGTGAACAGAATAATGATCACGTCATACCCTGTATTCCAGATCTAGATTACATAAATCAGTAAGATTTTTGATTT
The DNA here is from genome assembly GCA_963680855.1 of Lepeophtheirus nordmannii. Taxonomy (NCBI): domain Eukaryota; kingdom Metazoa; phylum Arthropoda; class Copepoda; order Siphonostomatoida; family Caligidae; genus Lepeophtheirus; species Lepeophtheirus nordmannii. The sequence continues at coordinate 14,613,919 of OY804525.1, forward strand.
GAATTATAATTTCAGTACTGTATTATGATATATGAATAATTATCTTAACAAATCAGAAATAAATGCAATATTTTAATAATCCAATCGAAAATTAAAATTATTTATTATGTAAACAGAATAATGATCACGTCATACCCTGTATTCCAGGTTACAATTCATAAATAAATAAGATTTTTGACTTGAATTATAATTTGAGTACTCTATAACGAAATATGAATAATTATCTTCACAAATCAGCAAATACCAAATGAAAAGTCAAATTCAGTAGTTTATATTAAATATTATCGTTATTAGATACCAGATTACCATTATATTTGTTAGACAATGATGTATTATCGATTAATGAGTATCTTGAAATCGAGAATCATTTAATTTCTGCTTTTTAGACCAAAAAATTCCTTTTTTTTGAAATAAATTAAATATTTCACTAATCCAATCGAAAATTAAAATCATTTATGAATTAAAGAGGATAATTATCAGGGCATACCCTGTAATCCAGGTCTAAAATTCATTAACAGTAAGATTTTTGATTTGAATTATAATTTCAGTACTCTATTACGAAATATGAAGAATAATCTTAACAAACCAGCAAATTTCAAATGAAAAGTCAAATTTAGTAATTTAAATTATATATTATTGTCATTAGATACAAGATCACCATTATATTTTTAAAATGTTGATGTATTATCGATTGATTAGTATCTTGAAATCAAGAATCATTTAATTTCTGCTTTTTAGACCAAGAAATTCCTTTTCTTTTTTAAATAAATGCAATATTTCACTCATCCAATCGAAAATTAAAATCATTTATTATGTGAACAGAATAATGATCACGTCATACCCTGTATTCCAGATCTAGATTACATAAATCAGTAAGATTTTTGATTTGAATTATAATTTCAGTACTGTATTATGAAATATGAATAATTATCTTAACAAATCAGAAATAAATGCAATATTTCACTAATCCAATCGAAAATTAAAATTATTTATTATGTAAACAGAATAATGATCACGTCATACCCTGTATTCCAGGTTACAATTCATAAATAAATAAGATTTTTGAATTGAATTATAATTTAAGTACTCTATAACGAAATATGAATAATTATCTTCACAAATCAGCAAATACCAAATGAAAAGTCAAATTCAGTAATTTATATTAAATATTATTGTTATTAGATACCAGATTACCATTATATTTGTAAAATGATGATGTATTATCGATTGATTAGTATCTTGAAATCAATAAACATTTAATTTCTGCTGTTTAGACCAAGAAATTCCTTTTTTTTTTTGAAATAAAAGCAATCTTTCACTAATCCAATCGAAAATTAAAATCATTTATTAAGTAAACAGCATAATGATCACGTCATACCCTGTATTCCAGGTCTACAATACATAAATCAGTAAGATTTTTGATTTGAATTATAATTTTAGTACTATATTACGAAATATGAATAATTATCTTAACAAATCAGAAATAAATGCAATATTTCACTTATCCAATCGGAAATTAAAATCATTTATAAAGTGAACAGAACAATGATCATGTCATACCCAGTATTCCAGGTCAACAATTCATAAGTCGGTAAGATTTTTGATTTGAATTATAATTTGAGTACTCTATTACGAAATATGAACAATTATTTTCACAAATCAGCAAATTTCAAATAAAAAGTCGAAATCAGTAATTTATATTATATATTATTGCCATTAGATACCAGATCACCATTATATTTGTTAGACAATGATGTATTATCGATTGATGAGTATCTTGAAATCAAAAATAATATAATTTCTGCTTTTTAGACGAAGTAGTTCCTTTTTTTGAAAAAATTGCAATATTTTAATAATCCAATCGAAAATTAAAATCATTTATTATGTAAACAGAATAATGATCACGTCATACCCGGTATTCGAGGTTACAATTCATAAAAAAATAAGATTTTTGACTTGAATTATAATTTGAGTACTCTATTATGAAATATGAAGAATTATCTTAACAAATCAGCAAATTTCAAATGAAAAGTCGAATTCAGTAATTTATATTATATACTATTGCCATTAGATACAAGATCACCATTATATTTGTTAGACAATGATGTATTATCGATTAATGAGTATCTTGAAATCGAGAATCATTTAATTTCTGCTTTTTAGACCAAAAAATTCCTTTTTTTGAAATAAATTAAATATTTCACTAATCCAATCGAAAATTAAAATCATTTATGAATTGAAGAGGATAATTATCAGGCCATACCCTGTAATCCAGGTCTAAAATTCATTAATCAGTAAGATTTTTGATTTGAATTAAAATTTCAGTACTCTATTACGAAATATGAAGAATAATCTTAACAAATCAGCAAATTTCAAATGAAAAGTCAAATTTAGTAATTTAAATTATATATTATTGTCATTAGATACAAGATCACCATTATATTTGTAAAATGATGATGTATTATCTATTGATTAGTATTTTGAAATCAAGAATCATTTAATTTCTGCTTTTTAGACCAAAAAATTCCTTTTTTTGAAATAAATTAAATATTTCACTAATCCAATCGAAAATAAAAATCATTTATTAAGTGAACAGAATAATGATCACTTTATTACGAAATATGAAGAACTATCTTCACAAATTGCAGGTTAACAATACATAAATTAGTATGATTTTTGACTTGAATTATAATTTCAGTACCCTTTTACGAAATATGAAGAATTATCTTAACAAATCAGCAAATTTCAAATGAAAAGTCGAATTCATTAATTTATATTATATATTATTGCCATTAGATACCAGATCACCATTATATTTTTTAGACAATGATGTATTATCGATTGATGAGTATCTTGAAATCAAGAATCATTGAATTTCTGCTTCTTAGACGAAGAAGTTCCTTTTTTTGAAAAAAATGCAATATTTTAATAATCCAATCGAAAATTAAAATCATTTATTATGTAAACAGAATAATGATCACGTCATACCCTGTATTCGAGGTTACAATTCATAAAAAAATAAGATTTTTGACTTGAATTATAATTTGAGTACTCTATTACGAAATATGAAGAATTATCTTAACAAATCAGCAAATTTCAAATGAAAAGTCAAATTTAGTAATTTAAATTATATATTATTGTCATTAGATACAAGATCACCATTATATTTGTAAAATGATGATGTATTATCGATTGATTAGTATCTTGAAATCAAGAAACATTTAATTTCTGCTTTTTAGACCAAGAAATTCCTTTTTTTGAAATAAATTAAATATTTCACTAATCCAATCGAAAATAAAAATCATTTATTAAGTGAACAGAATAATGATCACTCTATTACGAAATATGAAGAACTATCTTCAAAAATTCCAGGTTAACAATACATAAATTAGTATGATTTTTGACTTGAATTCTAATTTCAGTACCCTTTTACGAAATATGAAGAATTATCTTAACAAATCAGCAAATTTCAAATGAAAAGTCATATTCAGTACTAAATATTATATAATATAAACATTATATTTGAAAGATAATGATGTATTATCGATTGATGAGTATCTTGAAATCAAGAATCGTTTAATTTCTGCTCTTTAGACCAAGAAATTCCTTTTTTTGAAATAAATGCAATATTTCACTACTCCAATCGAAAATTAAAATCATTTATTAAGGAAACAGAATAATGATCACGTCATACCCTGTATTGGAGGTTACAATTCATAAAAAAATAAGATTTTTGACTTGAATTATAATTTGAGTACTCTATTACGAAATATTTAGAATTATCTTAACAAATCAGAAAATTTGAAATGAAAAGTCAAATTCAGTAATTTATATTATATACTATTGCCATTAGATACAAGATCACCATCATATTTGTTAGACAATGATGTATTTTCGATTGAAGATTTTCTTGAAATCAAAAATCGTTTAATTTCTGCTTTTTAGATCAAGAAATTCCTTTTTTAGAAATAAATGCAATATTTCACTAATCCAATCGAAAATTAAAATTATTTATTAAGGAAACAGAATAATGATCACGTCATACCCTGTATTCCAGATCTAGATTACATAAATCAGTAAGATTTTTGATTTGAATTATAATTTCAGTACTGTATTACGAAATATGAATAATTATCTTAACAAATCAGAAATAAATGCAATATTTCACTAATCAAACGAAAATTAAAATTATTTATTATGTAAACAGTATAATGATCACGTCATACCCTGTATTCCAGGTTACAATTCATAAATAAATAAGATTTTTGACTTGAATTATAATTTGAGTACTCTATAACGAAATATGAAGAATTATCTTAACAAATCAGCAAATTTCAAATCAAAAGTCGAATTCATTAATTTATATTATATATTATTGCCATTAGATACCAGATCACCATTATATTTGTTAGACAATGATGTATTATCGATTAATGAGTATTTTGAAATCAAGAATCATTTAATTTCTGCTTTTTTGACCAAGAAATTCCTTTTTTTGAAATAAATTAAATATTTCACTAATCCAATCGAAAATTAAAATCATTTATGAATTGAAGAGGATAATTATCAGGCCATACCCTGTAATCCAGGTCTAAAATTCATTAATCAGTAAGATTTTTGATTTCAATTATAATTTCAGTACTCTATTACGAAATATGAAGAATAATCTTAACAAATCAGCAAATTTCAAATGAAAAGTCAAATTCAGTAATTTATATAAAATATTATTGTCATTAGATACCAGATTACCATTATATTTGAAAGTTAATGATGTATTATCGATTGATGAGTATCTTGAAATCAAGAATCGTTTAATTTCTGCTTTTTAGATCAAGAAATTCCTTTTTTTGAAATAAATGCAATATTTCAGTAATCCAATCGAAAATTAAAATCATTTATTAAGGAAACAGAATAATGATCACGTCATACCCTGTATTCGAGGTTACAATTCATAAAAAAATAAGATTTTTGACTTGAATTATAATTTGAGTACTCTATTACGAAATATTTAGACTTATCTTAACGAATCAGCAAATTTGAAATGAAAAGTCAAATTCAGTAATTTATATTAAATATTATTGTTATTTGATACCAGATTACCATTATATTTGAAAGATAATGATGTATTTTCGATAGATGAGTATCTTGAAATCAAGAATCGTTTAATTTCTGCTCTTTACATCAAGAAATTCCTTTTTTTTAAATTAATGCAATATTTCACTAATCCAATCGAAAATTAAAGTCATTTATTAAGTGAACAGAATAATGGTCACTCTATTACGAAATATGAAGAATTATCTTCACAAATTCCAGGTTTACAATACATAAATCTATAAGATTTTTGACTTGAATTATAATTTGAGTACCCTTTTACGAACTATGAAGAATTATCAAAACAAATCAGCAAATTTCAAATGAAAAGTCAAATTCAGTAATTTATATTAAATATTATTGTTATTTGATACCAGATTACCATTATATTTGAAAGATAATGGTGTATTTTCGATTGATGATTTTCTTGAAATCAAGAATCGTTTAATTTCTGCTTTTTAGATCAAGAAATTCCTTTTTTTGAAATAAATGCAATATTTCACTAATCCAATAAAAATTAAAATTATTTATTTAGGAAACAGAATAATGATCACGTCATACCCTGTATTCTAGTTCTACAATACATAATCAGTAAGATTTTTGATTTGAATTAATACTTGAGTACTCTGTTATGAAATATGAAGAATTATCTTAACAAATCAGCAAATTTCAAATGAAAAGTCAAATTCAGTAATTTAAATTATATATTATTGTCATTGGATACCAGATCACCATTATATTTGTAAGAAAATGATGTATTATCGATTGATGAGTATCTTGAAATCAAGAATCATTAAATTTCTGCTCTTTAGACCAAGAAATTCCTTCTTTTTTTTTTGAAATAAACGCAATATTTCACTTATCCAATCGAAAATTAAAATCATTTATTAAGTATTCCAGGTAAACAAATAAAAGTCATATACATTTTGCATGTACTGTTTCTATTGTTGACATACCAAACAAGTAAGTTTCAATTCTAAAAATCAAATAAGTAATTAGGATACTATGAAATTGCCAGTTGATACCAGACCTGAAAAATTTTTATGAATTAATGATGCTTTACGAATATATCAGACAAGTTGAACCAAATATCGGAGAAATTATGGTGTTATTGCTGAGAAGAACCTTTTTTTTCTCTGTAAGTTTGATGTTTAATAAATCCAATCAGTTTTGAATGTCAATCAGTTAATGAACTGCTATTGTGTCACTTATTCTATAATATTCCAGGACCAAAAGATAAAAATCAGTAATCTTGTGCAAATTGACACGTATAGGAATACACGGTTATACCTATGGTAATCAAAAGAAATAAGGAAGTTTCCGTTCTAAAAATCAAATTTAGTTATTTACCTACTACGAATTTCAAGTTCATACCAAAACACAAAGATATTGATGAATTAATAAGTCTTACGAGTATATCAGCACGTTGAATCAATTATCAATCAAATTGTAGTGTTGATGCTGAGAAGAACCAATTTTTTTCTCTCTAAATTTGATGATTTATAAATCCAATCAGAATGTTGAACTGTAAATGAACTGCTATTTGGTCACCTATTCCATAGTATTCCAAGACCAAAAATTAAAATCAGTAATCTTGTGCATATTGACACGTACAGGAATACACAGTTATACAGAAGGTAATCAAACGAAAAAAGGAGGTTTCCATTCTAAAAATCAAATTTAGTAACTTACCTACTTTGAATTTTAAATTCATACCAAAACACAAATTAATGATGAATTAATGATGCTTTAAAAATATATCAGACAAAATGAACCAAATATCCGAGAAATTGTGGAGTCGTTGCTTAAAAGAACCTTTTTTCTCTCTTCAAATTTGATGATTTATAAATCCAATCAGAATGTTGAAAATCAATCAGTATATGACCTGCTATTTAGTAACCTATTCCATAGTATTCCAAGACCAAAAATTAAAAATCAGTAATCTTTTTCATATTGACACGTATAGGAATACACGGTTATACCTAAGGTAATCAAACAAAATAAGTAATTTTCAATTCTAAAATCAAATTTAGAAATTTACCCTCTATGAATCGGCCAGTTCATACCAAAACACAAATATATTGATGAATTAACGAATCTTACGAGTATATCACACACGTTGAATCAAATAACAATGAATTTGTGGGGTTGTTGCTTAAAAAAACCTTTTTTCTCTCTTCAAATTTGATGATTTATAAATCAAATAAGAATGTTGAAAATCAATCAGTATATGACCTGCTATTTTGTAACCTATTCCATAGTATTCCAAGACCAAATATTAAAAATCAGTAATCTTTTGCATATTGACACATATAAGAATACACGGTTATACCAAAGGTAATCAAACGAAATAAGCAATTTTCGATTCTAAAAATCAAATTTAGTAATTTACCCTATATGAATTTGCCAGTTCATACCAAAACACAAATTTATTGATGAATTAATGAGTCTTACGAGTATATCAGACACGTTGAATCAAATATCAATGAATTTGTGGGGTTGTTGCTTAAAAGAACCTTTTTTCTCTCTTCAAATTTGATGATTTATGAATCCAATCTGAATGTTGAAAATCAATCAGTAAATGAACTCAAATTTGGTAACTTATTTGACAGTATTCCAGGTTAACAAATTAAAATCATATACATTTTGCATGTACTGTTTTTATTGTTGACATACCAAAAAGTAAGTTTCATTTCTAATAATCAAATAAGCAATTAAGATACCATGAAATTGCAAGTTGATACCAGACCTGAAAAATGTTGATGAATTAATGATGCTTTACGAATATATCAGACAAAATGAACCAAATATCAGAGAAATTATGGTGTTGTTGCTTAAAAGAACCTTTTTTCTCTCTTCAAATATGATGATTTATAAATCCAATCAGTGTTGAATGTTAATCAGTTAATGAACTGCTATTGTGTCACTTATTCTATAATATTCCAGAACCAAAAGATAAAAATCAGTAATCTTGTGCATATTGACACGTATAGGAATACACGGTTATACTTAAGGTAATCAAACAAAATAAGGAAGTTTCCAATCTAAAAATCAAATTTAGTTATTTACCTACTATGAATTTGCAAGTTCATACCAAAACACTAATATATTGATGAATTAATGATGCTTTACGAGTATATCAGACACGTTGAATCAAATATCAATGAATTTGTGGGGTTGTTGCTTAAAAGAACCTTTTTTCTCTCTTCAAATATGATGATTTATAAATCCAATCAGTGTTGAATGTCAATCAGTTAATGAACTGCTATTGTGTCACTTATTCTATAATATTCCAGGACCAAAAGATAAAAATCAGTAGTCTTGTGCAAATTGACACGTATAGGAATACACGGATATACCTATGGTAATCAAACGAAATATTGAAGTTTCCGTTCTATAAATCAAATTTAGTTATTTACCTACTATGAATTTGCAAGCTCATACCAAACACAAATATATTGATGAATTAATGTCTAACGAGTATATCAGCACGTTGAATCAAATATCAATCAAATTGTAGTGTTGATGCTGAGAAGAACCAATTTTTTTCTCTCTAAATTTGATGATTTATAAATCCAATCAGAATGTTGAAAATCAATCAGTAAATGAACTGCTATTTGGTCACCTATTCCATAGTATTCCAAGACCAAAAATTAAAATCAGTAATCTTGTGCATATTGACACGTACAGGAATACACAGTTATACAGAAGGTAATCAAACGAAAAAAGGAGGTTTCCATTCTAAAAATCAAATTTAGTAACTTACCTACTTTGAATTTTAAATTCATACCAAAACACAAATTCATGATGAATTAATGATGCTTTAAAAATATATCAGACAAAATGAACCAAATATCCGAGAAATTGTGGAGTCGTTGCTTAAAAGAACCTTTTTTCTCTCTTCAAATTTGATGATTTATAAATCCAATCAGAATGTTGAAAATCAATCAGTATATGACCTGCTATTTAGTAACCTATTCCATAGTATTCCAAGACTAAAAATTAAAAATCAGTAATCTTTTTCATATTGACACGTATAGGAATACACGGTTATACCTAAGGTAATCAAACAAAATAAGTAATTTTCAATTCTAAAATCAAATTTAGAAATTTACCCTCTATGAATCGGCCAGTTCATACCAAAACACAAATATATTGATGAATTAACGAATCTTACGAGTATATCACACACGTTGAATCAAATAACAATGAATTTGTGGGGTTGTTGCTTAAAAAAACCTTTTTTCTCTCTTCAAATTTGATGATTTATAAATCAAATAAGAATGTTGAAAATCAATCAGTATATGACCTGCTATTTTGTAACCTATTCCATAGTATTCCAGGACCAAATATTAAAAATCAGTAATCTTTTGCATATTGACACATATAAGAATACACGGTTATACCAAAGGTAATCAAACGAAATAAGCAATTTTCGATTCTAAAAATCAAATTTAGTAATTTACCCTATATGAATTTGCCAGTTCATACCAAAACACAAATTTATTGATGAATTAATGAGTCTTATGAGTATATCAGACACGTTGAATCAAATATCAATGAATTTGTGGGGTTGTTGCTTAAAAGAACCTTTTTTCTCTCTTCAAATTTGATGATTTATGAATCCAATCTGAATGTTGAAAATCAATCAGTAAATGAACTCAAATTTGGTAACTTATTTGACAGTATTCCAGGTTAACAAATTAAAATCATATACATTTTGCATGTACTGTTTTTATTGTTGTCATACCAAAAAGTCATTTCTAATAATCAAATAAGCAATTAAGATACCATGAAATTGCAAGTTGATACCAGACCTGAAAAATGTTGATGAATTAATGATGCTTTACGAATATATCAGACAAAATGAACCAAATATCAGAGAAATTATGGTGTTGTTGCTTTAAAGAACCTTTTTTCTCTCTTCAAATATGATGATTTATAAATCCAATCAGTGTTGAATGTTAATCAGTTAATGAACTGCTATTGTGTCACTTATTCTATAATATTCCAGGACCAAAAGATAAAAATCAGTAATCTTGTGCATATTGACACGTATAGGAATACACGGTTATACTTAAGGTAATCAAACAAAATAAGGAAGTTTCCAATCTAAAAATCAAATTTAGTTATTTACCTACTATGAATTTGCAAGTTCATACCAAAACACTAATATATTGATGAATTAATGATGTTTTACGAGTATATCAGACACGTTGAATCAAATATCAATGAATTTTTGGGGTTGTTGCTTAAAAGAACCTTTTTTCTCTCTTCAAATTTGATGATTTATTAATCCAATCAGTGTTTAATGTCAATCAGTTAATGAACTGCTATTGTGTCACTTATTCCATAATATTGCAAGACCAAAAGTTAAAAATCAGTAATCTTGTGCATATTGACACGTATAGGAATACACGGTTATACTTAAGGTAATCAAACAAAATAAGGAAGTTTCCAATCTAAAATCAAATTTAGTTATTTACCTACTATGAATTTGCAAGTTCATACCAAAACACTAATATATTGATGAATTAATGATGCTTTACGAGTATATCAGAGACGTTGAATCAAATATCAATGAATTTGTGGGAATGTTGCTTAAAAGAACCTTTTTTCTCTCTTCAAATATGATGATTTATAAATCCAATCAGTGTTGAATGTCAATCAGTTAATGAACTGCTATTGTGTCACTTATTCTATAATATTCCAGGACCAAAAGATAAAAATCAGTAATCTTGTGCAAATTGACAAGTATAGGAATACACGGATATACCTAGTGTAATCAAACGAAATATTGAAGTTTCCGTTCTAAAAATCAAATTTAGTTATTTACCTACTACGAATTTCAAGTTCATACCAAAACACAAATATATTGATGAATTAATGATGCTTTACGAGTATATCAGCACGTTGAATCAAGTATCAATGAAATTGTGGTGTTGTTGCTGAGACGAGCCAATTTTACTCTCTAAATTTGATGATTTTTAAATCCAATCAGAATGTTGAAAATCAATCAGTAAATGAACTGCTATTTGGTCACCTATTCCATAGTATTCCAAGACCAAAAATTAAAATTAAGTAATCTTGTGCATATTGACACGTATAGGAATACACGGTTATACCTAAGGTAATCAAACAAAATAAGGAAGTTTCCAATCTAAAAATCAAATTTAGTTATTTACCTACTATGAATTTGCAAGTTCATACCAAAACACTAATATATTGATGAATTAATGATGCTTTACGAGTATATCAGACACGTTGAATCAAATATCAAAGAATTTGTGGGGTTGTTGCTTAAAAGAACCTTTTTTCTCTCTTCAAATATGATGATTTATAAATCCAATCAGTGTTGAATGTCAATCAGTTAATGAACTGCTATTGTGTCACTTATTCTATAATATTCCAGTACCAAAAGATAAAAATCAGTAATCTTGTGCAAATTGACACGTATAGGAATACACGGTTATACCTATGGTAATCAAACGAAATATTGAAGTTTCCGTTCTAAAAATCAAATTTAGTTATTTACCTACTACGAATTTCAAGTTCATACCAAAACACAAATATATTGATGAATTAATGATGCTTTACGAGTATATCAGACAAAATGAACCAAATATTCCATAGTATTCCAAGACCAAAAATTAAAAATCAGTGATCTTTTGCATATTGACACGTACAGGAATACACGGTTATACCTAAGGTAATCAAACAAAAGAAGTAATTTTCAATTCTAAAAATCAAATTTAGAAATTTACCCTCTATGAATCGGCCAGTTCATACCAAAACACAAATATATTGATGAATTAATGATGCTTTACGAGTATATCAGCATGTTGAATCAAATATCAATAAAATTGTGGTGTTGTTGCTGAGAAGAGCCAATTTTACTCTCTAAATTTGATGATTTATAAATCCAATCAGAATGTTGAAAATCAATCAGTAAATGAACTGCTATTTGGTCACTTATTCCATAGTATTCCAAGACCAAAAATTAAAAATCAGTAATCTTGTGCATAATGACACGTATAGGAATACACGGTTATACCTAAGGTAATCAAACAAAATAAGGAAGTTTCCAATCTAAAAATCAAATTTAGTTATTTACCTACTACGAATTTGCAAGTTGATACCAAAAGACAAATATATTGATGAATTAATGTTGCTTTACGAATATATCAGACAAAATGAACCAAATATCAGAGAAATTGTGGTGTTGTTGCTTAAAAGAACCTTTTTTCTCTCTTCAATATGATGATTTATAAATCCAATCAGTGTTGAATGTTAATCAGTTAATGAACTGCTATTGTGTCACTTATTCTATAATATTCCAGGACCAAAAGATAAAAATTAGTAATCTTGTGCAAAGTGACACGTATAGGAATACACGGTGATACCTATGGTAATCAAACGAAATAAGGAAGTTTCCGTTCTAAAAATCAAATTTAGTTATTTTCCTACTACGAATTTCAAGTTCATACCAAAACACAAATATATTGATGAATTAATGATGCTTTACGAGTATATCAGCACGTTGAATCATCTATCAATGAATTTGTGGGAATGTTGCTTAAAAGAACCTTTTTTCTCTCTTCAAATTTGATGATTTATGAATCCATTCAGAATATTGAAAATCAATCAGTAAATGAACTCAAATTTGGTAACTTATTTGACAGTATTCCAGGTTAACAAATAAAAATCATATACATTTTGCATGTACTGTTTTTATTGTTGAAATACCAAAAAAGTAAGTTTCATTTCTAATATTCAAATAAGCAATTAAGGTACCATGAAATTGCCAGTTGATACCAAACCTGAAAAATTTTGATAAATTAATGATGCTTTAAAAATATATCAGACAAAATGAACCAAATATCCAAGAAATTGTGGTGTTGTTGCTTAAAAGAACCTTTTTTCTCTCTTCAATTTCGATGATATGAATCCAATCAGAATATTGAAAATCAATCAGAATATGACCTGCTATTTAGTAACCTATTCCATAGTATTCCAAGACCAAATATTAAAAATCAGTAATCTATTGCGTATTGACACGTATAGGAATACACGGTTATACCTAAGGTAATCAAACAAAATAAGGAAGTTTCCAATAAAAATCAAATTTAGTTATTTACCTACTATGAATTTGCAAGTTCATACCAAAACACAAATATATTGATGAATTAATGAATCTTACGAGTATATCACACACGTTGAATCAAATATCAATGAATTTGTGGGGTTGTTGCTTAAAAGAACCTTTTTTCTCTCTTCAAATTTGATGATTTATAAATCAAATCAGTGTTTAATGTCAATCAGTTAATGAACTGCTATTTTGTCACTTATTCCATAATATTGCAAGACCAAAAGTTAAAAATCAGTAATCTTGTGCATATTGACACGTATAGGAATACACGGTTATACCTATGGTAATCAAACGAAATATTGAAGTTTCCGTTCTAAAAATCAAATTTAGTTATTTACCTACTACAAATTTCAAGTTCATACCAAAACACCAATATATTGATGAATTAATGATGCTTTACGAGTATATCAGCACGTTGAATCAAGTATCAATGAAATTGTGGTGTTGTTGCTGAGACGAGCCAATTTTACTCTCTAAATTTGATGATTTTTAAATCCAATCAGAATGTTGAAAATCAATCAGTAAATGAACTGCTATTTGGTCACCTATTCCATAGTATTCCAAGACCAAAAATTAAAATTAAGTAATCTTGTGCATATTGACACGTATAGGAATACACGGTTATACCTAAGGTAATCAAACAAAATAAGGAAGTTTCCAATCTAAAAATCAAATTTAGTTATTTACCTACTATGAATTTGCAAGTTCATACCAAAACACTAATATATTGATGAATTAATGATGCTTTACGAGTATATCAGACACGTTGAATCAAATATCAATGAATTTGTGGGGTTGTTGCTTAAAAGAACCTTTTTTCTCTCTTCAAATATGATGATTTATAAATCCAATCAGTGTTGAATGTCAATCAGTTAATGAACTGCTATTGTGTCACTTATTCTATAATATTCCAGTACCAAAAGATAAAAATCAGTAATCTTGTGCAAATTGACACGTATAGGAATACACGGTTATACCTATGGTAATCAAACGAAATATTGAAGTTTCCGTTCTAAAAATCAAATTTAGTTATTTACCTACTACGAATTTCAAGTTCATACCAAAACACAAATATATTGATGAATTAATGATGCTTTACGAGTATATCAGCATGTTGAATCAAATATCAATAAAAATTGTGGTGTTGTTGCTGAGAAGAGCCAATTTTACTCTCTAAATTTGATGATTTATAAATCCAATCAGAATGTTGAAATCAATCAGTAAATGAACTGCTATTTGGTCACTTATTCCATAGTATTCCAAGACCAAAAATTAAAAATCAGTAATCTTGTGCATAATGACACGTATAGGAATACACGGTTATACCTAAGGTAATCAAACAAAATAAGGAAGTTTCCAATCTAAAAATCAAATTTAGTTATTTACCTACTACGAATTTGCAAGTTGATACCAAAACACAAATATATTGATGAATTAATGATGCTTTACAAATATATCAGACAAAATGAACCAAATATCAGAGAAATTGTGGTGTTGTTGCTTAAAAGAACCTTTTTTCTCTCTTCAAATATGATGATTTATAAATCCAATCAGTGTTGAATGTTAATCAGTTAATGAACTGCTATTGTGTCACTTATTCTATAATATTCCAGGACCAAAAGATAAAAATCAGTAATCTTGTGCAAAGTGACACGTATAGGAATACACGGTTATACCTATGGTAATCAAACGAAATAAGGAAGTTTCCGTTCTAAAAATCAAATTTAGTTATTTTCCTACTACGAATTTCAAGTTCATACCAAAACACAAATATATTGATGAATTAATGATGCTTTACGAGTATATCAGCACGTTGAATCATCTATCAATGAATTTGTGGGAATGTTGCTTAAAAGAACCTTTTTTCTCTCTTCAAATTTGATGATTTATGAATCCTTTCAGAATATTGAAAATCAATCTGTAAATGAACTCAAATTTGGTAACTTATTTGACAGTATTCCAGGTTAACAAATAAAAATCATATACATATTGCATGTACTGTTTTTATTGTTGACATACCAAAAAAGTAAGTTTCATTTCTAATATTCAAATAAGCAATTAAGATACCATGAAATTGCCAGTTGATACCAAACCTGAAAAATTTTGATGAATTAATGATGCTTTAAAAATATATCAGACAAAATGAACCAAATATCTGAGAAATTGTGGTGTTGTTGCTTAAAAGAACCTTTTTTCTCTCTTCAATTTTGATGATATGAATCCAATCAGAATATTGAAAATCAATCAGAATATGACCTGCTATTTAGTAACCTATTCCATAGTATTCCAAGACCAAATATTAAAAATCAGTAATCTATTGCGTATTGACACGTATAGGAATACACGGTTATACCTATGGTAATCAAACGAAATATTGAAGTTTCCGTTCTAAAAATCAAATTTAGTTATTTACCTACTACGAATTTCAAGTTCATACCAAAACACAAATATATTGATGAATTAATGATGCTTTACGAGTATATCAGACAAAATGAACCAAATATTCCATAGTATTCCAAGACCAAAAATTAAAAATCAGTGATCTTTTGCATATTGACACGTACAGGAATACACGGTTATACCTAAGGTAATCAAACAAAAGAAGTAATTTTCAATTCTAAAAATCAAATTTAGAAATTTACCCTCTATGAATTGGCCAGTTCATACCAAAACACAAATATATTGATGAATTAATGATGCTTTACGAGTATATCAGCATGTTGAATCAAATATCAATAAAATTGTGGTGTTGTTGCTGAGAAGAGCCAATTTTACTCTCTAAATTTGATGATTTATAAATCCAATCAGAATGTTGAAAATCAATCAGTAAATGAACTGCTATTTGGTCACTTATTCCATAGTATTCCAAGACCAAAAATTAAAAATCAGTAATCTTGTGCATAATGACACGTATAGGAATACACGGTTATACCTAAGGTAATCAAACAAAATAAGGAAGTTTCCAATCTAAAAATCAAATTTAGTTATTTACCTACTACGAATTTGCAAGTTGATACCAAAAGACAAATATATTGATGAATTAATGTTGCTTTACGAATATATCAGACAAAATGAACCAAATATCAGAGAAATTGTGGTGTTGTTGCTTAAAAGAACCTTTTTTCTCTCTTCAATATGATGATTTATAAATCCAATCAGTGTTGAATGTTAATCAGTTAATGAACTGCTATTGTGTCACTTATTCTATAATATTCCAGGACCAAAAGATAAAAATTAGTAATCTTGTGCAAAGTGACACGTATAGGAATACACGGTGATACCTATGGTAATCAAACGAAATAAGGAAGTTTCCGTTCTAAAAATCAAATTTAGTTATTTTCCTACTACGAATTTCAAGTTCATACCAAAACACAAATATATTGATGAATTAATGATGCTTTACGAGTATATCAGCACGTTGAATCATCTATCAATGAATTTGTGGGAATGTTGCTTAAAAGAACCTTTTTTCTCTCTTCAAATTTGATGATTTATGAATCCATTCAGAATATTGAAAATCAATCAGTAAATGAACTCAAATTTGGTAACTTATTTGACAGTATTCCAGGTTAACAAATAAAAATCATATACATTTTGCATGTACTGTTTTTATTGTTGAAATACCAAAAAAGTAAGTTTCATTTCTAATATTCAAATAAGCAATTAAGGTACCATGAAATTGCCAGTTGATACCAAACCTGAAAAATTTTGATAAATTAATGATGCTTTAAAAATATATCAGACAAAATGAACCAAATATCCAAGAAATTGTGGTGTTGTTGCTTAAAAGAACCTTTTTTCTCTCTTCAATTTCGATGATATGAATCCAATCAGAATATTGAAAATCAATCAGAATATGACCTGCTATTTAGTAACCTATTCCATAGTATTCCAAGACCAAATATTAAAAATCAGTAATCTATTGCGTATTGACACGTATAGGAATACACGGTTATACCTAAGGTAATCAAACAAAATAAGGAAGTTTCCAATAAAAATCAAATTTAGTTATTTACCTACTATGAATTTGCAAGTTCATACCAAAACACAAATATATTGATGAATTAATGAATCTTACGAGTATATCACACACGTTGAATCAAATATCAATGAATTTGTGGGGTTGTTGCTTAAAAGAACCTTTTTTCTCTCTTCAAATTTGATGATTTATAAATCAAATCAGTGTTTAATGTCAATCAGTTAATGAACTGCTATTTTGTCACTTATTCCATAATATTGCAAGACCAAAAGTTAAAAATCAGTAATCTTGTGCATATTGACACGTATAGGAATACACGGTTATACCTATGGTAATCAAACGAAATATTGAAGTTTCCGTTCTAAAAATCAAATTTAGTTATTTACCTACTACAAATTTCAAGTTCATACCAAAACACCAATATATTGATGAATTAATGATGCTTTACGAGTATATCAGCACGTTGAATCAAGTATCAATGAAATTGTGGTGTTGTTGCTGAGACGAGCCAATTTTACTCTCTAAATTTGATGATTTTTAAATCCAATCAGAATGTTGAAAATCAATCAGTAAATGAACTGCTATTTGGTCACCTATTCCATAGTATTCCAAGACCAAAAATTAAAATTAAGTAATCTTGTGCATATTGACACGTATAGGAATACACGGTTATACCTAAGGTAATCAAACAAAATAAGGAAGTTTCCAATCTAAAAATCAAATTTAGTTATTTACCTACTATGAATTTGCAAGTTCATACCAAAACACTAATATATTGATGAATTAATGATGCTTTACGAGTATATCAGACACGTTGAATCAAATATCAATGAATTTGTGGGGTTGTTGCTTAAAAGAACCTTTTTTCTCTCTTCAAATATGATGATTTATAAATCCAATCAGTGTTGAATGTCAATCAGTTAATGAACTGCTATTGTGTCACTTATTCTATAATATTCCAGTACCAAAAGATAAAAATCAGTAATCTTGTGCAAATTGACACGTATAGGAATACACGGTTATACCTATGGTAATCAAACGAAATATTGAAGTTTCCGTTCTAAAAATCAAATTTAGTTATTTACCTACTACGAATTTCAAGTTCATACCAAAACACAAATATATTGATGAATTAATGATGCTTTACGAGTATATCAGCATGTTGAATCAAATATCAATAAAAATTGTGGTGTTGTTGCTGAGAAGAGCCAATTTTACTCTCTAAATTTGATGATTTATAAATCCAATCAGAATGTTGAAATCAATCAGTAAATGAACTGCTATTTGGTCACTTATTCCATAGTATTCCAAGACCAAAAATTAAAAATCAGTAATCTTGTGCATAATGACACGTATAGGAATACACGGTTATACCTAAGGTAATCAAACAAAATAAGGAAGTTTCCAATCTAAAAATCAAATTTAGTTATTTACCTACTACGAATTTGCAAGTTGATACCAAAACACAAATATATTGATGAATTAATGATGCTTTACAAATATATCAGACAAAATGAACCAAATATCAGAGAAATTGTGGTGTTGTTGCTTAAAAGAACCTTTTTTCTCTCTTCAAATATGATGATTTATAAATCCAATCAGTGTTGAATGTTAATCAGTTAATGAACTGCTATTGTGTCACTTATTCTATAATATTCCAGGACCAAAAGATAAAAATCAGTAATCTTGTGCAAAGTGACACGTATAGGAATACACGGTTATACCTATGGTAATCAAACGAAATAAGGAAGTTTCCGTTCTAAAAATCAAATTTAGTTATTTTCCTACTACGAATTTCAAGTTCATACCAAAACACAAATATATTGATGAATTAATGATGCTTTACGAGTATATCAGCACGTTGAATCATCTATCAATGAATTTGTGGGAATGTTGCTTAAAAGAACCTTTTTTCTCTCTTCAAATTTGATGATTTATGAATCCTTTCAGAATATTGAAAATCAATCTGTAAATGAACTCAAATTTGGTAACTTATTTGACAGTATTCCAGGTTAACAAATAAAAATCATATACATATTGCATGTACTGTTTTTATTGTTGACATACCAAAAAAGTAAGTTTCATTTCTAATATTCAAATAAGCAATTAAGATACCATGAAATTGCCAGTTGATACCAAACCTGAAAAATTTTGATGAATTAATGATGCTTTAAAAATATATCAGACAAAATGAACCAAATATCTGAGAAATTGTGGTGTTGTTGCTTAAAAGAACCTTTTTTCTCTCTTCAATTTTGATGATATGAATCCAATCAGAATATTGAAAATCAATCAGAATATGACCTGCTATTTAGTAACCTATTCCATAGTATTCCAAGACCAAATATTAAAAATCAGTAATCTATTGCGTATTGACACGTATAGGAATACACGGTTATACCTATGGTAATCAAACGAAATATTGAAGTTTCCGTTCTAAAAATCAAATTTAGTTATTTACCTACTACGAATTTCAAGTTCATACCAAAACACAAATATATTGATGAATTAATGATGCTTTACGAGTATATCAGACAAAATGAACCAAATATTCCATAGTATTCCAAGACCAAAAATTAAAAATCAGTGATCTTTTGCATATTGACACGTACAGGAATACACGGTTATACCTAAGGTAATCAAACAAAAGAAGTAATTTTCAATTCTAAAAATCAAATTTAGAAATTTACCCTCTATGAATTGGCCAGTTCATACCAAAACACAAATATATTGATGAATTAATGATGCTTTACGAGTATATCAGCATGTTGAATCAAATATCAATAAAATTGTGGTGTTGTTGCTGAGAAGAGCCAATTTTACTCTCTAAATTTGATGATTTATAAATCCAATCAGAATGTTGAAAATCAATCAGTAAATGAACTGCTATTTGGTCACTTATTCCATAGTATTCCAAGACCAAAAATTAAAAATCAGTAATCTTGTGCATAATGACACGTATAGGAATACACGGTTATACCTAAGGTAATCAAACAAAATAAGGAAGTTTCCAATCTAAAAATCAAATTTAGAAATTTACTACGAATTTGCAAGTTGATACCAAAACACAAATATATTGATGAATTAATGATGCTTTACGAATATATCAGACAAAATGAACCAAATATCAGAGAAATTGTGGTGTTGTTGCTTAAAAGAACCTTTTTTCTCTCTTCAAATATGATGATTTATAAATCCAATCAGTGTTGAATGTTAATCAGTTAATGAACTGCTATTTTGTCACTTATTCTATAATATTCCAGGACCAAAAGATAAAAATCAGTAATCTTGTGCAAAGTGACACGTATAGGAATACACGGTTATACCTATGGTAATCAAACGAAATAAGGAAGTTTCCGTTCTAAAAATCAAATTTAGTTATTTTCCTACCTCGAATTTCAAGTTCATACCAAAACACAAATATATTGATGAATTAATGATGCTTTACGAGTATATCAGCACGTTGAATCATCTATCAATGAACTTGTGGGAATGTTGCTTAAAAGAACCTTTTTTCTCTCTTCAAATTTGATGATTTATGAATCCTTTCAGAATATTGAAAATCAATCTGTAAATGAACTCAAATTTGGTAACTTATTTGACAGTATTCCAGGTTAACAAATAAAAATCATATACATATTGCATGTACTGTTTTTATTGTTGACATACCAAACAAGTAAGTTTCATTTCTAATATTCAAATAAGCAATTAAGATACCATGAAATTGCCAGTTGATACCAAACCTGAAAAATTTTGATGAATTAATGATGCTTTAAAAATATATAAGACAAAATGAACCAAATATCCGAGAAATTGTGGTGTTGTTGCTTAAAAGAACCTTTTTTCTCTCTTCAATTTTGATGATATAAATCCAATCAGAATATTGAAAATCAATCAGAATATGACCTGCTATTTAGTAACCTATTCCATAGTATTCCAAGACCAAATATTAAAAATCAGTAATCTATTGCGTATTGACACGTATAGGAATACACGGTTATACCTAAGGTAATCAAACAAAATAAGGAAGTTTCCAATCTAAAAATCAAATTTAGTTATTTACCTACTATGAATTTGCAAGTTCATACCAAAACACAAATATATTGATGAATTAATGAATCTTACGAGTATATCAAACAAAATGAACCAAATATCAGAGAAATTGTTGTGTTGTTGCTGAGAAGACCCATTTTTTTTTTCTCTGTAAATTTGATGATTTATAAATCCAATCAGAATGTTGTAAAGCAATCAGTAAATGAACTGCTATTTAGTAACCTATTCCATAGTATTCCAAGACCAAAAATTAAAAATCAGTAATCTTACGCATATTGACACGTACAGGAATACACGGTTATACCAAAGGTAATCAAACGAAATAAGTAATTTTCAATTCTAAAAATCAAATTTAGAAATTTACCCTCTATGAATTGGCCAGTTCATACCAAAACAAAAATATATTGATGAATTAATGAGTCTTACGAGTATATCAGCACGATGAATCAAAGTAAATGAAATTGTGATGTTGTTGCTGAGAAGAACCTTTTTTTTCTCCATAAATTTGATGATATATAAATCCAATCAGAATGTTGAAAATCAATCAGTAAATGAACTGCTATTTGGTCACCTATTCCAAAGTATTCCAAGACCAAAAATTAAAAATAAGTAATCTTGCGCATATTGACACGTAAAGGAATACACGGTTATACCTAAGGTAATCAAACAAAATAAGGAAGTTTCCAATCTAAAAATCAAATTTAGTTATTTACCTACTATGAATTTGCAAGTTCATACCAAAACACTAATATATTGATGAATTAATGATGCTTTACGAGTATATCAGACACGTTGAATCAAATATCAATGAATTTGTGGGGTTGTTGCTTAAAAGAACCTTTTTTCTCTCTTCAAATATGATGATTTATAAATCCAATCAGTGTTGAATGTCAATCAGTTAATGAACTGCTATTGTGTCACTTATTCTATAATATTCCAGGACCAAAAGATAAAAATCAGTAATCTTGTGCAAATTGACACATATAGGAATACACGGTTATACCTATGGTAATCAAACGAAATATTGAAGTTTCCGTTCTAAAATCAAATTTAGTTATTTACCTACTACGAATTTCAAGTTCATACCAAAACAAAATATATTGATGAATTAATGATGCTTTACGAATATATCAGACAAAATGAACCAAATATTCCATAGTATTCCAAGACCAAAAATTAAAAATCAGTGATCTTTTGCATATTGACACATACAGGAATACACGGTTATACCTAAGGTAATCAAACAAAAGAAGTAATTTTCAATTCTAAAAATCAAATTTAAAAATTTACCCTCTATGAATCGGCCAGTTCATACCAAAACACAAATATATTGATGAATTAATGATGCTTTACGAGTATATCAGCACGTTGAATCAAGTATCAATGAAATTGTGGTGTTGTTGCTGAGAAGAGCCAATTTTACTCTCTAAATTTGATGATTTATAAATCCAATCAGAATGTTGAAAATCAATTAGTAAATGAACTGCTATTTGGTCACCTATTCCATAGTATTCCAAGACCAAATATTAAAAATCAGTAATCTTTTGCATATTTACACATATAGGAATACACGGTTATACCAAAGGTAATCAAACGAAATAAGCAATTTTCGATTCTAAAAATCAAATTTAGTTATTTACCTACTACAAATTTCAAGTTCATACCAATACACAAATATATTGATGAATTAATGATGCTTTACGAATATATCAAACAAAATGAACCAAATATCAGAGAAATTGTTGTGTTGTTGCTGAGAAGAACCATTTTTTTTCTCTCTGTAAATTTGATGATTTATAAATCCAATCAGAATGTTGTAAAGCAATCAGTAAATGAACTGCTATTCAGTAACCTATTCCATAGTATTCCAAGACCAAAAATTAAAAATCAGTAATCTTACGCATATTGACACATACAGGAATACACTGTTATACCTATGGTAATCAAACGAAATAAGTAATTTTCAATTCTAAAAATCAAATTTAGAAATTTACCCTCTATGAATCGGCCAGTTCATACCAAAACACGAATATATTGATGAATTAATGAGTCTTATCAGTATATCAGCAGGATGAATCAAATATCAATGAAATTGTGATATTGTTGCTTAAAAGAACCTTGTTTCTCTCTGTAAATTTGATGATTTATAAATCCAATCAGTGTTGAATATCAATCAGTTAATGAACCGCCATTGTGTCACTTATTCCATAATATTCAAAACCACAAGATAAAAATCATTAATTTTGTGCATGATGACACGTATAGGAATACACAGTTATACCTAAAGTAATCAAACGAAATACGGAAGTTTCCATACTAAAAATCAAATTAGTTATTTACCAACTATGAATTTGCAAGTTCATACCAAAACACAAATTAATGATGAATTAATGATGCTTTACGAGTATATCAGACAAGTTGAACCAAATATAAGAGAAATTGTGGTGTTATTGCTGAAAAGAACCTTGTTTCTCTCTTCAAATTTGATGATTTATAAATCCAATCAGTGTTGAATGTCAATCAGTTAATGAACTGCTTTTGTGTCACTTATTCCATAATATTCAAAGACCACAAGATAAAAATCATTAATTTTGTGCATGATGACACGTATAGGAATACACGGTTTTAACTATGGTAATCAAACGAAATAAGGAAGTTTCCAATCTAAAAATCAAATTTAGTAGTTTACCCTCTATGAATTTGCAAGTTCATACCAAAACACAAATATATTGATGAATCAATGATGCTCTACGAGTATATCAGACACGTTGAATCAAATATCAATGAATTTGTGGGGTTATTGCTTAAAAGAACCTTTTTTTTCTCTGTAAATTTGATAGTTTATACATCCAATCATAATGTTGAAAATCAATCAGTAAATGAACTGCTATTTGGCCACCTATTCAATAGTATTCCAATACCAAAAATTAAAAATCAGTAATCTTTTGCATATTGACTCTTATAAAAATAAACGGTGATAAGATTCCTAAGGTATTCAATCGAAATAATTAAGCTTCAATTATAAAAATCAAATTTCGTAATTCAGCTACTATGATATTGCTAGTAGGCACCAGATATTATTGATGAATAAATTATGTTATCTGAATATATCAGACACATTGAATTAAATATCGAAGAACTGTAGTGTAGTTGATTAGAAGTACATTTTTTCCTAATAAGCTTCATGATTATCAATTAATCAGAGTATTGATTATCTATCAGTTAATGAACTGCCATTGTGTCAATTATTCCATAGTATTCCAAGACCAAAAACTAAAAATCAGTAATCTTTTGCATATTGACACGTACAGGAATACACGGTTATACCGAAGGTAATCAAACGAAACAAGCAATTTTCAATAATAAAAATCAAATTTAGTTATTTACCTACTATGAATTTGCAAGTTCATACCAAAAAAATATTATATTTTGATGAATTAATGATGCTTTACGAGTATATCAGCACGTTGAATCAAGTATCAATGAAATTGTGGTGTTGTTGCTTAAAAGAACCTTGTTTCTCTTTTCAAATATGATGATTTATAAATCAAATCAGTGTTTAATGTCAATCAGTTAATGAACTGCTATTGTGTCACTTATTCTATAATATTCCAAGACCAAAACAAAAAAATCAGTAATTTTGTGCATATTGACACGTACAGGAATACACGGTTATACCTAAAGTAATCAAACGAAATAAGGAAGTTTCCATTCTAAAAATCAAATTTAGTAATTTACCTACTATGAATTTGCAAGTTAATACCAAAACACAAATATATTGATGAATTAATGATGCTTTACGAGTATATCAGCACGTTGAATCAAGTATCAATGAAATTGTGGTGTTGTGGCTAAGAAGAGCCAATTTTACTCTCTAAATTTGATGATTTATAAATCCAATCAGAATGTTGAAAATCAATCAGTAAATGAACTACTATTTGGTCACCTATTCCATAGTATTCCAAGACCAAAAATTAAAAATAAGTAATCTTGCGCATATTGACACGTATAGGAATACACGGTTAAACCTAAGGTAATCAAACAAAATAAGGAAGTTTCCAAACTAAAAATCAAATTTAGTTATTTACCAACTATGAATTTGCAAGTTTATACCAAAACACTAATATATTGATGAATTTATGATGCTTTACGAGTATATCAGACAAGTTGAACCAAATATAAGAGAAATTGTGGTGTTATTGCTGAAAAGAACCTTTTTTTTCTCTGTAAATTTGATGATTTATAAATCCAATCAGTGTTGAATGTCAATCGGTTAATGAACTGCTTTTGTGTCACTTATTCCATAATATTCAAAGACCACAATATAAAAATCATTAATTTTGTGCATGATGACACGTATAGGAGTACACAGTTATACCTAATGTAATCAAACGAAATAAGGAAGTTTCCATACTAAAAATCAAATTTAGTTATTTACCTTCTATGAATTTGCAAGTTCATACCAAAACACAAATTAATGATGAATTAATGATGCTTTACGAGTATATCAGACAAGTTGAACCAAATATAAGAGAAATTGTGGTGTTATTGCTGAAAAGAACCTTTTTTTTCTCTGTAAATTTGATGATTTATAAATCCAATCAGTGTTGAACATCAATCAGTTAATGAACCGCCATTGTGTCACTTATTCCATAATATTCAAAACCACAAGATAAAAATCATTAATTTTGTGCATGATGACACGTATAGGAGTACACAGTTATACCTAATGTAATCAAACGAAATAAGGAAGTTTCCATACTAAAAATCAAATTTAGTTATTTACCTACTATGAATTTGCAAGTTCATACCAAACAACAAATTAATGATGAATTAATGATGCTTTACGAGTATATCTGACAAGTTGAACCAAATATAAGAGAAATTGTGGTGTTATTGCTAATAAAAACCTTTTTTTTCTCTGTAAATTTGATGATTTATAAATCCAATCAGTGTTGAATATCAATCAGTTAATGAACTGCTATTGCGTCACTTATTCCATATTATTCTAAGACCAAAAATTAAAAATAAGTAATCTTGTGCATATTGACACGTATAGGACTACACAGTTATACCTAAGGTAATCAAACAAAATAAGGAAGTTTCCAATCTAAAAATCAAATTTAGTTATTTACCAACTATGAATTTGCAAGTTTATACCAAAACACTAATATATTGATGAATTTATGATGCTTTACGAGTATATCAGACAAGTTGAACCAAAAATAAGAGAAATTGTGGTGTTATTGCTGAAAAGAACCTTTTTTTTCTCTGTAAATTTGATGATTTATAAATCCAATCAGTGTTGAATGTCAATCGGTTAATGAACTGCTTTTGTGTCACTTATTCCATAATATTCAAAGACCACAATATAAAAATCATTAATTTGGAGCCTGATGACACGTATAGGAATACACAGTTATACCTAAAGTAATCAAACGAAATAAGGAAGTTTCCATACTAAAAATCAAATTTAGTTATTTACCTTCTATGAATTTGCAAGTTCATACCAAAACACAAATTAATGATGAATTAATGATGCTTTACGAGTATATCAGACAAGTTGAACCAAATATAAGAGAAATTGTGGTGTTATTGCTAAAACGAACCTTTTTTTTTTCTGTAAATTTGATGATTTATAAATCCAATCAGTGTTGAATATCAATCAGTTAATGAACTGCTATTGCGTCACTTATTCCATAGTATTCTAAGACCAAAAATTAAAAATCAGTAATCTTGTGCATATTGACAAGTATAGGAATACACGGTTATACCTATGGTAATCAAACGAAATAAGGAAGTTTCCAATCTAAAAATCAAATTTAGTAGTTTACCCTCTATGAATTTGCAAGTTCATACCAAAACACAAATATATTGATGAATCAATGATGCTCTACGAGTATATCAGACACGTTGAATCAAATATCAATGAATTTGTGGGGTTATTGCTTAAAAGAACCTTTTTTTCTCTCTGTAAACTTGATAGTTTATAAATCCAATCATAATGTTGAAAATCAATCAGTAAATGAACTGCTATTTGGCCACTTATTCAATAGTATTCCAATACCAAAAATTAAAAATCAGTAATCTTTTGCATATTGACTCTTATAAAAATAAACGGTTATACGATTCCTAAGGTATTCAATCGAAATAATTAAGCTTCAATTATAAAAATAAAATTTCGTAATTCAGCTACTATGATATTGCTAGTAGGCACCAGATATTATTGATGAATAAATTATGTTATCTGAATATATCAGACACATTGAATTAAATATCGAAGAACTGTAGTGTAGTTGATTAAAAGTACATTTTTTCCTAATAAGCTTCATGATTATCAATTAATCAGTGTATTGATTATCTATCAGTTAATGAACTGCCATTGTGTCACTTATTCCATAGTATTCCAAGACCAAAAATTAAAAATCAGTAATCTTTTGCATATTGACACGTACAGGAATACACGGTTATACCGAAGGTAATCAAACGAAAAAAGCAATTTTCAATAATAAAAATCAAATTTAGTTATTTACCTACTATGAATTTTCAAGTTCATACTAAAACACAAATTAATGATGAATTAATGATGCTTTATGAGTATATCAGCACGTTGAATCAAATATCAATGAAATTGTGGGGTTGTTGCTTAAAAGAACCTTGTTTCTCTCTGTAAATTTACTAATTTATAAATCCAATCAGAATGTTGAAAAGCAATCAGTAAATGAACTGCTATTTGGTCACCTATTCCATAGTATTCCAAGACCAAAAATTAAAAATCAGTGATCTTTTGCATATTGACACGTACAGGAATACACGGTTATACCTAAGGTAATCAAACAAAATAAGGAAGTTTCCAATCTAAAAATCAAATTTAGAAATTTACCCTCTATGAATCGGCCAGTTCATACCAAAACACAAATATATTGATGAATTAATGATGCTTTACGAGTATATCAAACACGTTGAATCAAATATCAATGAATTTGTGGGGTTGTTGCTTAAAAGAACCTTGTTTCTCTCTTCAAATTTGTTGATTTATAAATCCAATCAGTGTTGAATATCAATCAGTTAATGAACTGCTATTGCGTCACTTATTCCATAGTATTCTAAGACCAAAAATTAAAAATCATTAATTTTGTGCCTGATGACACGTATAGGAATACACAGTTATACCTAAGGTAATCAAACAAAATAAGGAAGTTTCCATACTAAAAATCAAATTTAGTTATTTACCTACTATGAATTTGCAAGTTCATACCAAAACACAAATTAATGATGAATTAATGATGCTTTACGAGTATATCAGACAAGTTGAACCAAATATAAGAGAAATTGTGGTGTTATTGCTAAAAAGAACCTTTTTTTTCTCCGTAAATTTGAGGATTTATAAATCCAATCAGTGTTGAATATCAATCAGTTAATGAACTGTTATTGCGTCACTTATTCCATATTATTCTAAGACCAAAAATTAAAAATAAGTAATCTTGTGCATATTGACACGTATAGGACTACACAGTTATACCTAAGGTAATCAAACAAATTAAGGAAGTTTCCAATCTAAAAATCAAATTTAGTTATTTACCAACTATGAATTTGCAAGTTCATACCAAAACACTAATATATTGATGAATTTATGATGCTTTACGAGTATATCAGACACGTTGAATCAAATATCAATGAATTTGTGGGGTTGTTGCTTAAAAGAACCTTGTTTCTCTCTTCAAATTTGATGATTTATAAATCCAATCAGTGTTGAATGTCAATCGGTTAATGAACTGCTTTTGTGTCACTTATTCCATAATATTCAAAGACCACAATATAAAAATCATTAATTTGGAGCCTGATGACACGTATAGGAATACACAGTTATACCTAAAGTAATCAAACGAAATAAGGAAGTTTCCATACTAAAAATCAAATTTAGTTATTTACCTTCTATGAATTTGCAAGTTCATACCAAAACACAAATTAATGATGAATTAATGATGCTTTACGAGTATATCAGACAAGTTGAACCAAATATAAGAGAAATTGTGGTGTTATTGCTAAAAAGAACCTTTTTTTTCTCTGTAAATTTGATGATTTATAAATCCAATCAGTGTTGAATATCAATCAGTTAATGAACTGCTATTGCGTCACTTATTCCATAGTAATCTAAGACCAAAAATTAAAAATCAGTAATCTTGTGCATATTGACAAGTATAGGAATACACGGTTATACCTAAGGTAATCAAACAAAATAAGGAAGTTTCTATACTAAAAATCAAATTTAGTTATTTACCTACTATGAATTTGCAAGTTCATACCAAAACACAAATTAATGTTGAATTAATGATGCTTTACGAGTATATCAGACAAGTTGAACCAAATATAAGAGAAATTGTGGTGTTATTGCTAAAAAGAACCTTTTTTTTCTCCGTAAATTTGATGATTTATAAATCCAATCAGTGTTGAATATCAATCAGTCAATGAACTGCTATTGCGTCACTTATTCAATAGTATTCTATGGCCAAAAATTAAAAATCAGTAATCTTGTGCATATTGACAAGTATAGGAATACACGGTTATACCTAAGGTAATCAAACGAAATAAGGAAGTTTCCAATCTAAAAATCAAATTTAGTAGTTTACCCTCTATGAATTTGCAAGTTCATACCAAAACACAAATATATTGATGAATCAATGATGCTCTACGAGTATATCAGACACGTTGAATCAAATATCAATGAATTTGTGGGGTTATTGCTTAAAAGAACCTTTTTTTTCTCTCTGTAAATTTGATAGTTTATAAATCCAATCATAATGTTGAAAATCAATCAGTAAATGAACTGCTATTTGGCCACCTATTCAATAGTATTCCAATACCAAAAATTAAAAATCAGTAATCTTGTGCATATTGACACGTATAGGACTACACAGTTATACCTAAGGTAATCAAACAAATTAAGGAAGTTTCCAATCTAAAAATCAAATTTAGTTATTTACCAACTATGAATTTGCAAGTTCATACCAAAACACAAATTAATGATGAATTAATGATGCTTTACGAGTATATCAGACAAGTTGAACCAAATATAAGAGAAATTGTGGTGTTATTGCTAAAAAGAACCTTTTTTTTCTCTGTAAATTTGATGATTTATAAATCCAATCAGTGTTGAATATCAATCAGTTAATGAACTGCTATTGCGTCACTTATTCCATAGTAATCTAAGACCAAAAATTAAAAATCAGTAATCTTGTGCATATTGACAAGTATAGGAATACACGGTTATACCTAAGGTAATCAAACAAAATAAGGAAGTTTCTATACTAAAAATCAAATTTAGTTATTTACCTACTATGAATTTGCAAGTTCATACCAAAACACAAATTAATGATGAATTAATGATGCTTTACGAGTATATCAGACAAGTTGAACCAAATATAAGAGAAATTGTGGTGTTATTGCTAAAAAGAACCTTTTTTTTCTCCGTAAATTTGATGATTTATAAATCCAATCAGTGTTGAATATCAATCAGTCAATGAACTGCTATTGCGTCACTTATTCCATAGTATTCTATGGCCAAAAATTAAAAATCAGTAATCTTGTGCATATTGACAAGTATAGGAATACACGGTTATACCTAAGGTAATCAAACAAAATAAGGAAGTTTCTATACTAAAAATCAAATTTAGTTATTTACCTACTATGAATTTGCAAGTTCATACCAAAACACAAATTAATGATGAATTAATGATGCTTTACGAGTATATCAGACAAGTTGAACCAAATATAAGAGAAATTGTGGTGTTATTGCTAAAAAGAACCTTTTTTCTCTCTGTAAATTTGATAGTTTATAAATCCAATCATAATGTTGAAAATCAATCAGTAAATGAACTGCTATTTGGCCACCTATTCAATAGTATTCCAATACCAAAAATTAAAAATCAGTAATCTTTTGCATATTGACACATACAGGAAGACACGGTTATACCTAAGGTAATCAAACAAAATAAGGAAGTTTCTAATCTAAAAATCAAATTTAGTTATTTACCTACTATGAATTTGCAAGTTCATACCAAAACACTAATATATTGATGAATTAATGATGCTCTACGAGTATATCAGACACGTTGAATCAAATATCAATGAATTTGTGGGGTTGTTGCTTAAAAGAACCTTGTTTCTCTCTTCAAATTTGATGATTTATAAATCCAATCAGTGTTGAATGTCAATCGGTTAATGAACTGCTTTTGTGTCACTTATTCCATAATATTCAAAGACCACAATATAAAAATCATTAATTTTGAGCCTGATGACACGTATAGGAATACACAGTTATACCTAAAGTAATCAAACGAAATAAGGAAGTTTCCATACTAAAAATCAAATTTAGTTATTTACCTTCTATGAATTTGCAAGTTCATACCAAAACACAAATTAATGATGAATTAATGATGCTTTACGAGTATATCAGACAAGTTGAACCAAATATAAGAGAAATTGTGGTGTTATTGCTAAAAAGAACCTTTTTTTTCTCTGTAAATTTGATGATTTATAAATCCAATCAGTGTTGAATATCAATCAGTTAATGAACTGCTATTGCGTCACTTATTCCATAGTATTCTAAGACCAAAAATTAAAAATCAGTAATCTTGTGCATATTGACAAGTATAGAAATACACGGTTATACCTAAGGTAATCAAACAAAATAAGGAAGTTTCCATACTAAAAATCAAATTTAGTTATTTACCCTCTATGAATTTGCAAGTTCATACCAAAACACAAATATATTGATGAATCAATGATGCTCTACGAGTATATCAGACACGTTGAATCAAATATCAATGAATTTGTGGGGTTATTGCTTAAAAGAACCTTTTTTTCTCTCTGTAAACTTGATAGTTTATAAATCCAATCATAATGTTGAAAAGCAATCAGTAAATGAACTGCTATTTGGTCACCTATTCCATAGTATTCCAAGACCAAAAATTAAAAATCAGTAATCTTGTGCATATTGACAAGTATAGGAATACACGGTTATACCTAAGGTAATCAAACGAAATAAGGAAGTTTCCAATCTAAAAATCAAATTTAGTAGTTTACCCTCTATGAATTTGCAAGTTCATACCAAAACACAAATATATTGATGAATCAATGATGCTCTACGAGTATATCAGACACGTTGAATCAAATATCAATGAATTTGTGGGGTTATTGCTTAAAAGAACCTTTTTTTTCTCTCTGTAAATTTGATAGTTTATAAATCCAATCATAATGTTGAAAATCAATCAGTAAATGAACTGCTATTTGGCCACCTATTCAATAGTATTCCAATACCAAAAATTAAAAATCAGTAATCTTTTGCATATTGACACATACAGGAAGACACGGTTATACCTAAGGTAATCAAACAAAATAAGGAAGTTTCAAATCTAAAAATCAAATTTAGTTATTTACCTACTATGAATTTGCAAGTTCATACCAAAACACTAATATATTGATGAATTAATGATGCTCTACGAGTATATCAGACACGTTGAATCAAATATCAATGAATTTGTGGGGTTGTTGCTTAAAAGAACCTTGTTTCTCTCTTCAAATTTGATGATTTATAAATCCAATCAGTGTTGAATGTCAATCGGTTAATGAACTGCTTTTGTGTCACTTATTCCATAATATTCAAAGACCACAATATAAAAATCATTAATTTTGAGCCTGATGACACGTATAGGAATACACAGTTATACCTAAAGTAATCAAACGAAATAAGGAAGTTTCCATACTAAAAATCAAATTTAGTTATTTACCTTCTATGAATTTGCAAGTTCATACCAAAACACAAATATATTGATGAATCAATGATGCTCTACGAGTATATCAGACACGTTGAATCAAATATCAATGAATTTGTGGGGTTATTGCTTAAAAGAACCTTTTTTTTCTCTCTGTAAATTTGATAGTTTATAA
This sequence comes from Lepeophtheirus nordmannii, assembly GCA_963680855.1. Taxonomy (NCBI): domain Eukaryota; kingdom Metazoa; phylum Arthropoda; class Copepoda; order Siphonostomatoida; family Caligidae; genus Lepeophtheirus; species Lepeophtheirus nordmannii. Next base: position 14,647,140 of record OY804525.1, read on the forward strand.
ATCCAATCATAATGTTGAAAATCAATCAGTAAATGAACTGCTATTTGGCCACCTATTCAATAGTATTCCAATACCAAAAATTAAAAATCAGTAATCTTTTGCATATTGACACATACAGGAAGACACGGTTATACCTAAGGTAATCAAACAAAATAAGGAAGTTTCAAATCTAAAAATCAAATTTAGTTATTTACCTACTATGAATTTGCAAGTTCATACCAAAACACTAATATATTGATGAATTAATGATGCTTTACGAGTATATCAGACACGTTGAATCAAATATCAATGAATTTGTGGGGTTGTTGCTTAAAAGAACCTTGTTTCTCTCTTCAAATTTGATGATTTATAAATCCAATCAGTGTTGAATGTCAATCGGTTAATGAACTGCTTTTGTGTCACTTATTCCATAATATTCAAAGACCACAATATAAAAATCATTAATTTTGAGCCTGATGACACGTATAGGAATACACAGTTATACCTAAAGTAATCAAACGAAATAAGGAAGTTTCCATACTAAAAATCAAATTTAGTTATTTACCTTCTATGAATTTGCAAGTTCATACCAAAACACAAATTAATGATAATTAATGATGCTTTACGAGTATATCAGACAAGTTGAACCAAATATAAGAGAAATTGTGGTGTTATTGCTAAAAAGAACCTTTTTTTTCTCTGTAAATTTGATGATTTATAAATCCAATCAGTGTTGAATATCAATCAGTTAATGAACTGCTATTGCGTCACTTATTCCATAGTATTCTAAGACCAAAAATTAAAAATCAGTAATCTTGTGCATATTGACAAGTATAGAAATACACGGTTATACCTAAGGTAATCAAACAAATTAAGGAAGTTTCCAATCTAAAAATCAAATTTAGTTATTTACCAACTATGAATTTGCAAGTTCATACCAAAACACTAATATATTGATGAATTTATGATGCTTTACGAGTATATCAGACACGTTGAATCAAATATCAATGAATTTGTGGGGTTGTTGCTTAAAAGAACCTTGTTTCTCTCTTCAAATTTGATGATTTATAAATCCAATCAGTGTTGAATGTCAATCGGTTAATGAACTGCTTTTGTGTCACTTATTCCATATAATTCAAAGACCACAATATAAAAATCATTAATTTGGAGCCTGATGACACGTATAGGAATACACAGTTATACCTAAAGTAATCAAACGAAATAAGGAAGTTTCCATACTAAAAATCAAATTTAGTTATTTACCTTCTGTGAATTTGCAAGTTCATACCAAAACACAAATTAATGATGAATTAATGATGCTTTACGAGTATATCAGACAAGTTGAACCAAATATAAGAGAAATTGTGGTGTTATTGCTAAAAAGAACCTTTTTTTTCTCTGTAAATTTGATGATTTATAAATCCAATCAGTGTTGAATATCAATCAGTTAATGAACTGCTATTGCGTCACTTATTCCATAGTATTCTATGGCCAAAAATTAAAAATCAGTTATCTTGTGCATATTGACAAGTATAGGAATACACGGTTATACCTAAGGTAATCAAACGAAATAAGGAAGTTTCCAATCTAAAAATCAAATTTAGTAGTTTACCCTCTATGAATTTGCAAGTTCATACCAAAACACAAATATATTGATGAATCAATGATGCTCTACGAGTATATCAGACACGTTGAATCAAATATCAATGAATTTGTGGGGTTATTGCTTATAAGAACCTTTTTTTTCTCTCTGTAAATTTGATAGTTTATAAATCCAATCATAATGTTGAAAATCAATCAGTAAATGAACTGCTATTTGGCCACCTATTCAATAGTATTCCAATACCAAAAATTAAAAATCAGTAATCTTTTGCATATTGACACATACAGGAAGACACGGTTATACCTAAGGTAATCAAACAAAATAAGGAAGTTTCAAATCTAAAAATCAAATTTAGTTATTTACCTACTATGAATTTGCAAGTTCATACCAAAACACTAATATATTGATGAATTAATGATGCTCTACGAGTATATCAGACACGTTGAATCAAATATCAATGAATTTGTGGGGTTGTTGCTTAAAAGAACCTTGTTTCTCTCTTCAAATTTGATGATTTATAAATCCAATCAGTGTTGAATGTCAATCGGTTAATGAACTGCTTTTGTGTCACTTATTCCATAATATTCAAAGACCACAATATAAAAATCATTAATTTTGAGCCTGATGACACGTATAGGAATACACAGTTATACCTAAAGTAATCAAACGAAATAAGGAAGTTTCCATACTAAAAATCAAATTTAGTTATTTACCTTCTATGAATTTGCAAGTTCATACCAAAACACAAATTAATGATGAATTAATGATGCTTTACGAGTATATCAGACAAGTTGAACCAAATATAAGAGAAATTGTGGTGTTATTGCTAAAAAGAACCTTTTTTTTCTCTGTAAATTTGATGATTTATAAATCCAATCAGTGTTGAATATCAATCAGTTAATGAACTGCTATTGCGTCACTTATTCCATAGTATTCTAAGACCAAAAATTAAAAATCAGTAATCTTGTGCATATTGACAAGTATAGAAATACACGGTTATACCTAAGGTAATCAAACAAAATAAGGAAGTTTCCATACTAAAAATCAAATTTAGTTATTTACCCTCTATGAATTTGCAAGTTCATACCAAAACACAAATATATTGATGAATCAATGATGCTCTACGAGTATATCAGACACGTTGAATCAAATATAAATGAATTTGTGGGGTTATTGCTTAAAAGAACCTTTTTTTTCTCTGTAAATTTGATAGTTTATAAATCCAATCATAATGTTGAAAATCAATCAGTAAATGAACTGCTATTTGGCCACCTTTTCAATAGTATTCCAATACCAAAAATTAAAAATCAGTAATCTTTTTCATATTTACACGTATAAAAATAAACAGTCATACGATTCCTAAGGTATTCAATCGAAATAATTAAGCTTCAATTATAAAAATAAAATTTCGTAATTCAGCTACTATGATATTGCTAGTAGGCACCAGATATTATTGATGAATAAATTATGTTATCTGAATATATCAGACACATTGAATTAAATATCGAAGAACTGTAGTGTAGTTGAATAAAAGTACATTTTTTCCTAATAAGCTTCATGATTATCAATTAATCAGTGTATTGATTATCTATCAGTTAATGAACTGCCATTGTGTCACTTATTCCATAGTATTCCAAGACCAAAAATTAAAAATCAATAATCTTTTGCATATTGACACGTACAGGAATACACGGTTATACCGAAGGTAATCAAATGAAAAAAGCAATTTTCAATAATAAAAATCAAATTTAGTTATTTACCTACTATGAATTTGCAAGTTCATACCAAAACACTAATATATTGATGAATTAATGATGCTTTACGAGTATATCAGCACGTTGAATCAAATATCAATGAAATTGTGGGGTTGTTGCTTAAAAGAACCTTGTTTCTCTCTGTAAATTTACTAATTTATAAATCCAATCAGAATGTTGAAAAGCAATCAGTAAATGAACTGCTATTTGGTCACCTATTCCATAGTATTCCAAGACCAAAAATTAAAAATCAGTGATCTTTTGCATATTGACACGTACAGGAATACACGGTTATACCTAAGGTAATCAAACAAAATAAGGAAGTTTCCAATCTAAAAATCAAATTTAGAAATTTACCCTCTATGAATCGGCCAGTTCATACCAAAACACAAATATATTGATGAATTAATGATGCTTTACGAGTATATCAAACACGTTGAATCAAATATCAATGAATTTGTGGGGTTGTTGCTTAAAAGAACCTTGTTTCTCTCTTCAAATTTGTTGATTTATAAATCCAATCAGTGTTGAATATCAATCAGTTAATGAACTGCTATTGCGTCACTTATTCCATAGTATTCTAAGACCAAAAATTAAAAATCATTAATTTTGTGCCTGATGACACGTATAGGAATACACAGTTATACCTAAAGTAATCAAACGAAAAAAGGATGTTTCCATACTAAAAATCAAATTTAGTTATTTACCTACTATGAATTTGCAAGTTCATACCAAAACACAAATTAATGATGAATTAATGATGCTTTACGAGTATATCAGACCAGTTGAACCAAATATAAGAGAAATTGTGGTGTTATTGCTAAAACAAACCTTTTTTTTTTCTGTAAATTTGATGATTTATAAATCCAATCAGTGTTGAATATCAATCAGTTAATGAACTGCTATTGCGTCACTTATTCCATAGTATTCTAAGACCAAAAATTAAAAATCAGTAATCTTGTGCATATTGACAAGTATAGGAATACACGGTTATACCTAAGGTAATCAAACAAAATAAGGAAGTTTCCATACTAAAAATCAAATTTAGTTATTTACCTACTATGAATTTGCAAGTTCATACCAAAACACAAATTAATGATGAATTAATGATGCTTTACGAGTATATCAGACAAGTTGAATCAAATATCAATGAATTTGTGGGGTTGTTGCTTAAAAGAACCTTGTTTCTCTCTTCAAATTTGATAGTTTATAAATCCAATCATAATGTTGAAAATCAATCAGTAAATGAACTGCTATTTGGTCACCTATTCCATAGTATTCCAAGACCAAAAATTAAAAATCAGTGATCTTTTGCATATTGACACGTACAGGAATACACGGTTATACTTAAGGTAATCAAACAAAATAAGTAAGTTTCCAATCTAAAAATCAAATTTAGAAATTTACCCTCTATGAATCGGCCAGTTCATACCAAAACACAAATATATTGATGAATTAATGATGCTCTACGAGTATATCAGACACGTTGAATCAAATATCAATGAATTTGTGGGGTTGTTGCTTAAAAGAACCTTGTTTCTCTCTTCAAATTTGATGATTTATAAATCCAATCAGTGTTGAATGTCAATCGGTTAATGAACTGCTATTGTGTCACTTATTCCATAGTTTTCCAAGACCAAAAATTAAAAATCATTAATTTTGTGCATGATGACACGTATAGGAATACACAGTTATACCTAATGTAATCAAACGAAATAAGGAAGTTTCCATACTAAAAATCAAATTTAGTTATTTACCTACTATGAATTTGCAAGTTCATACCAAAACACAAATTAATGATAAATTAATGATGCTTTACGAGTATATCAGACAAGTTGAACCAAATATAAGAGAAATTGAGGTGTTATTGCTAAAAAGAACCTTTTTTTTCTCCGTAAATTTGATGATTTATAAATCCAATCAGTGTTGAATATCAATCAGTTAATGAACTGCTATTGCGTCACTTATTCCATAGTATTCTATGGCCAAAAATTAAAAATCAGTAATCTTGTGCATATTGACAAGTATAGGAATACACGGTTATACCTAAGGTAATCAAACGAAATAAGGAAGTTTCCAATCTAAAAATCAAATTTAGTAGTTTACCCTCTATGAATTTGCAAGTTCATACCAAAACACAAATATATTGATGATTCAATGATGCTTTACGAGTATATCAGACACGTTGAATCAAATATCAATGAATTTGTGGGGTTATTGCTTAAAAGAACCTTTTTTTTTCTCTGTAAATTTGATAGTTTATAAATCCAATCATAATGTTGAAAATCAATCAGTAAATGAACTGCTATTTGGCCACCTATTCCATAGTATTCTAAGACCAAAAATTAAAAATCAGTAATCTTGTGCATATTGACATGTATAGGAATACACGGTTATACCTAAGGTAATCAAACAAAATAAGGAAGTTTCCATACTAAAAATCAAATTTAGTTATTTACCTACTATGAATTTGCAAGTTCATACCAAAACACAAATTAATGATAAATTAATGATGCTTTACGAGTATATCAGACAAGTTGAACAAAATATCAGAGAAATTGTGGTGTTATTGCTAAAAAGAACCTTGTTTCTCTCTTCAAATTTGATGATTTATAAATCAAATCAGTGTTTAATGTCAATCAGTTAATGAACTGCTATTGTGTCACTTATTCTATAATATTCCAAGACCAAAAGAAAAAAATCAGTAATTTTGTGCATATTGACACGTACTGGAATACACGGTTATACCTAAAGTAATCAAACGAAATAAGGAAGTTTCCAATCTAAAAATCAAATTTAGTAGTTTACCCTCTATGAATTTGCAAGTTCATACCAAAACACAAATATATTGATGAATCAATGATGCTCTAAGAGTATATCAGACACGTTGAATCAAATATCAATGAATTTGTGGGGTTGTTGCTTAAAAGAACCTTTTTTTCTCTCTGTAAATTTGATAGTTTATAAATCCAATCATAATGTTGAAAATCAATCAGTAAATGAACTGCTATTTGGCCACCTATTCCATAGTATTCCAAGACCAAAAATTAAAAATCAGTAATCTTTTGCATATTGACACGTACAGGAATACACAGTTATACCTAAGGTAATCAAACAAAATAAGGAAGTTTCCAATCTAAAAATCAAATTTAGAAATTTACCCTCTATGAATCGGCCAGTTCATACCAAAACACAAATATATTGATGAATTAATGAGTCTTACGAGTATATCAGACACGTTGAATCAAATATCAATCAAATTGTAGTGTTGATGCTGAGAAGAGCCAATTTTTTCTCTCTAAGTTTGATGATTTATAAATCCAATCAGAATGTTGAAAATCAATCAGTAAATGAACTGCTATCTGGCCACCTATTCCATAGTATTCCAAGACCAAAAATTAAAAATCAGTGATCTTTTGCATATTGACACGTACAGGAATACACAGTTATACCTAAGGTAATCAAACAAAATAAGGAAGTTTCCAATCTAAAAATCAAATTTAGAAATTTACCCTCTATGAATCGGCCAGTTCATACCAAAACACAAATATATTGATGAATTAATGAGTCTTACGAGTATATCAGCACGTTGAATCAAATATCAATCAAATTGTAGTGTTGATGCTGAGAAGAGCCAATTTTTTCTCTCTAAGTTTGATGATTTATAAATCCAATCAGAATGTTGAAAATCAATCAGTAAATGAACTGCTATCTGGTCACCTATTCCATAGTATTCCAAGACCAAAAATTAAAAATCAGTAATCTTTTGCATATTGACACGTACAGGAATACACGGTTATACCTAAGGTAATCAAACAAAATAAGGAAGTTTCCATACTAAAAATCAAATTTAGTTATTTTCCTACTATGAATCGGCCAGTTCATACCAAAACACTAATATATTGATGAATTAATGAGTCTTACGAGTATATCAGCACGTTGAATCAAATATCAATGAAATTGTGGGGTTGTTGCTGAGAAGAACCTTATTTCTCTCTTCAAATATGATGATTTATAAATCAAATCAGTGTTTAATGTCAATCAGTTAATGAACTGCTATTGTGTCACCTATTCCATAGTATTCCAAGACCAAAAATTAAAAATCAGTGATCTTTTGCATATTGACACGTACAGGAATACACGGTTATACCTAAGGTAATCAAACAAAATAAGGAAGTTTCCAATCAAAAAATCAAATTTAGAAATTTACCCTCTATGAATCGCCCAATTCATACCAAAACACAAATATATTGATGAATTAATGATGCTTTACGAGTATATCAGACACGTTGAATCAAATATCAATGAATTTGTGGGGTTGTTGCTTAAAAGAACCTTGTTTCTCTCTTCAAATTTGATGATTTATAAATCCAATCATTGTTGAATGTCAATCAGTTAATGAACTGCTTTTGTGTCACTTATTCCATAATATTCAAAGACCACAAGAAAAAAATCATTAATTTTGTGCCTGATGACACGTATAGGAATTTACAGTTATACCGAAGGTATACAAACACAAATTAATGATGAATTAATAATGCTTTACGAGTATATTAGACAAGTTGAACCAAATATAAGAGAAATTGTGGTGTTATTGCTGAAAAGAACCTTTTTTTTCTCTGTAAATTTGATGATTTATAAATCCAATCAGTGTTGAATATCAATCAGTTAATGAACTGCTATTGTGTCACTTATTCCATAGTATTCCAAGACCAAAAATTAAGAATCATTAATTTTGTGCATGATGACACGTATAGTAATACACAGTTATACCTAAAGTTTTCAAACGAAATAAGGAAGTTTCCATACTAAAAATCAAATTTAGTTATTTACCTACTATGAATCGGCCAGTTCATACCAAAACACTAATATATTGATGAATTAATGATGCTTTACGAGTATATCAGACACGTTGAATCAAATATCAATGAATTTGTGGGGTTGTTGCTTAAAAGAACCTTGTTTCTCTCTTCAAATTTGATGATTTATAAATCCAATCATTGTTGAATGTCAATCAGTTAATGAACTGCTTTTGTGTCACTTATTCCATAATATTCAAAGACCACAAGAAAAAAATCATTAATTTTGTGCCTGATGACACGTATAGGAATTTACAGTTATACCGAAGGTATACAAACACAAATTAATGATGAATTAATAATGCTTTACGAGTATATTAGACAAGTTGAACCAAATATAAGAGAAATTGTGGTGTTATTGCTGAAAAGAACCTTTTTTTTCTCTGTAAATTTGATGATTTATAAATCCAATCAGTGTTGAATATCAATCAGTTAATGAACTGCTATTGTGTCACTTATTCCATAGTATTCCAAGACCAAAAATTAAGAATCATTAATTTTGTGCATGATGACACGTATAGTAATACACAGTTATACCTAAAGTTTTCAAACGAAATAAGGAAGTTTCCATACTAAAAATCAAATTTAGTTATTTACCTACTATGAATCGGCCAGTTCATACCAAAACACTAATATATTGATGAATTAATGATGCTTTACGAGTATATCAGACACGTTGAATCAAATATCAATGAATTTGTGGGGTTGTTGCTTAAAAGAACCTTGTTTCTCTCTTCAAATATGATGATTTATAAATCAAATCAGTGTTTAATGTCAATCAGTTAATGAACTGCTATTGTGTCACCTATTCCATAGTATTCCAAGACCAAAAATTAAAAATCAGTGATCTTTTGCATATTGACACGTACAGTAATACACAGTTATACCTAAAGTTTTCAAACGAAATAAGGAAGTTTCCATACTAAAAATCAAATTTAGTTATTTACCTACTATGAATTTGCAAGTTCATACCAAAACACTAATATATTGATGAATTAATGATGCTTTACGAGTATATCAGCACGTTGAATCAAATATCAATGAAATTGTGGGGCTGTTGCTTAAAAGAACCTTGTTTCTCTCTTCAAATATGATAATTTATAAATCCAATCAGAATGTTGAAAAGCAATCAGTAAATGAACTGCTATTTGGTCACCTATTCCATAGTATTCCAAGACCAAAAATTAAAAATCAGTGATCTTTTGCATATTGACACGTACAGGAATACACGGTTATACCTAAGGTAATCAAACAAAATAAGGAAGTTTCCAATCTAAAAATCAAATATAGAAATTTACCCTCTATGAATCGGCCAGTTCATACCAAAACACAAATATATTGATGAATTAATGATGCTTTACGAGTATATCAGACACGTTGAATCAAATATCAATGAATTTGTGGGGTTGTTGCTTAAAAGAACCTTGTTTCTCTCTTCAAATTTGATGATTTATAAATCCAATCATTGTTGAATGTCAATCAGTTAATGAACTGCTTTTGTGTCACTTATTCCATAATATTCAAAGACCACAAGAAAAAAATCATTAATTTTGTGCCTGATGACACGTATAGGAATTTACAGTTATACCGAAGGTAATCAAACGAAAAAAGCAATTTTCAATAATAAAAATTAAATTTAGTTATTTACCTACTATGAATTTGCAAGTTCATACCAAAACACAAATTAATGATGAATTAATGATGTTTTATGAGTATATCAGCACGTTGTATCAAATATAAGAGAAATTGTGGTGTTATTGTTAAAAAGAACCTTTTTTTTTCTCTGTAAATTTGATGATTTATAAATCCAATCAGTGTTGAATATCAATCAGTTAATGAACTGCTATTGCATCACTTATTCCATAGTATTCTAAGACCAAAAATTAAAAATCAGTAATCTTGTGCGTATTGACATGTATAGGAATACACGGTTATACCTAAGGTAATCAAACAAAATAAGGAAGTTTCCAATCTAAAAATCAAATTTAGTTATTTTCCTACTATGAATCGGCCAGTTCATACCAAAACACTAATATATTGATGAATTAATGATGCTTTACGAGTATATCAGACACGTTGAATCAAATATCAATGAATTTGTGGGGTTGTTGCTTATAAGAACCTTGTTTCTCTCTTCAAATTTGATGATTTATAAATCCAATCATTGTTGAATGTCAATCAGTTAATGAACTGCTTTTGTGTCATTTATTCCATAATATTCAAAGACCACAAGAAAAAAATCATTAATTTTGTGCCTGATGACACGTATAGGAATTTACAGTTATACCGAAGGTAATCAAACGAAAAAAGCAATTTTCAATAATAAAAATTAAATTTAGTTATTTACCTACTATGAATTTGCAAGTTCATACCAAAACACAAATTAATGATGAATTAATGATGCTTTATGAGTATATCAGCACGTTGTATCAAATATAAGAGAAATTGTGGTGTTATTGTTAAAAAGAACCTTTTTTTTCTCTGTAAATTTGATGATTTATAAATCCAATCAGTGTTGAATATCAATCAGTTAATGAACTGCTATTGCATCACTTATTCCATAGTATTCTAAGACCAAAAATTAAAAATCAGTAATCTTGTGCGTATTGACATGTATAGGAATACACGGTTATACCTAAGGTAATCAAACAAAATAAGGAAGTTTCCAATCTAAAAATCAAATTTAGTTATTTACCTACTATGAATTTGCAAGTTCATACCAAAACACTAATATATTGATGAATTAATGATGCTTTACGAGTATATCAGACACGTTGAATCAAATATCAATGAATTTGTGGGGTTGTTGCTTAAAAGAACCTTGTTTCTCTCTTCTAATTTGATGATTTATAAATCCAATCAGTGTTGAATGTCAATCAGTTAATGAACTTCTTTTGTGTCACTTATTCCATAATATTCAAAGACCACACGATAAAAATCATTAATTTTGTGCATGATGACACGTATAGGAATACACGGTTATACCTAAGGTAATCAAACAAAATAAGGAAGTTTCCAATCTAAAAATCAAATTTAGTTATTTACCTACTATGAATTTGCAAGTTCATACCAAAACACTAATATATTGATGAATTAATGATGCTTTACGAGTATATCAGACACGTTGAATCAAATATCAATGAATTTGTGGGGTTGTTGCTTAAAAGAACCTTGTTTCTCTCTTCTAATTTGATGATTTATAAATCCAATCAGTGTTGAATGTCAATCAGTTAATGAACTGCTTTTGTATCACTTATTCCATAATATTCAAAGTCCACAAGATAAAAATCATTAATTTTGTGCATGATGACACGTATAGGAATACACGGTTATACCTAAAGTAATCAAACGAAATAAGGAAGTTTCCAATCTAAAAATCAAATTTAGTAGTTTACCCTCTATGAATTTGCAAGTTCATACCAAAACACAAATATATTGATGAATCAATGATGCTCTACGAGTATATCAGACACGTTGAATCAAATATCAATGAATTTGTGGGGCTGTTGCTTAAAAGAACCTTGTTTCTCTCTTCAAATATGATAATTTATAAATCCAATCAGAATGTTGAAAAGCAATCAGTAAATGAACTGCTATTTGGTCACCTATTCCATAGTATTCAAAGACCACACGATAAAAATCATTAATTTTGTGCATGATGACACGTATAGGAATACACGGTTATACCTAAGGTAATCAAACAAAATAAGGAAGTTTCCAATCTAAAAATCAAATTTAGTTATTTACCTACTATGAATTTGCAAGTTCATACCAAAACACTAATATATTGATGAATTAATGATGCTTTACGAGTATATCAGACACGTTGAATCAAATATCAATGAATTTGTGGGGTTGTTGCTTAAAAGAACCTTGTTTCTCTCTTCTAATTTGATGATTTATAAATCCAATCAGTGTTGAATGTCAATCAGTTAATGAACTTCTTTTGTGTCACTTATTCCATAATATTCAAAGACCACACGATAAAAATCATTAATTTTGTGCATGATGACACGTATAGGAATACACGGTTATACCTAAGGTAATCAAACAAAATAAGGAAGTTTCCAATCTAAAAATCAAATTTAGTTATTTACCTACTATGAATTTGCAAGTTCATACCAAAACACTAATATATTGATGAATTAATGATGCTTTACGAGTATATCAGACACGTTGAATCAAATATCAATGAATTTGTGGGGTTGTTGCTTAAAAGAACCTTGTTTCTCTCTTCTAATTTGATGATTTATAAATCCAATCAGTGTTGAATGTCAATCAGTTAATGAACTTCTTTTGTGTCACTTATTCCATAATATTCAAAGACCACACGATAAAAATCATTAATTTTGTGCATGATGACACGTATAGGAATACACGGTTATACCTAAGGTAATCAAACAAAATAAGGAAGTTTCCAATCTAAAAATCAAATTTAGTTATTTACCTACTATGAATTTGCAAGTTCATACCAAAACACTAATATATTGATGAATTAATGATGCTTTACGAGTATATCAGACACGTTGAATCAAATATCAATGAATTTGTGGGGTTGTTGCTTAAAAGAACCTTGTTTCTCTCTTCTAATTTGATGATTTATAAATCCAATCAGTGTTGAATGTCAATCAGTTAATGAACTGCTTTTGTATCACTTATTCCATAATATTCAAAGTCCACAAGATAAAAATCATTAATTTTGTGCATGATGACACGTATAGGAATACACGGTTATACCTAAAGTAATCAAACGAAATAAGGAAGTTTCCAATCTAAAAATCAAATTTAGTAGTTTACCCTCTATGAATTTGCAAGTTCATACCAAAACACTAATATATTGATGAATTAATGATGCTTTACGAGTATATCAGCACGTTGAATCAAATATCAATGAAATTGTGGGGCTGTTGCTTAAAAGAACCTTGTTTCTCTCTTCAAATATGATAATTTATAAATCCAATCAGAATGTTGAAAAGCAATCAGTAAATGAACTGCTATTTGGTCACCTATTCCATAGTATTCCAAGACCAAAAATTAAAAATCAGTGATATTTTGCATATTGACACGTACAGGAATACACGGTTATACCTAAGGTAATCAAACAAAATAAGGAAGTTTCCAATCTAAAAATCAAATATAGAAATTTACCCTCTATGAATCGGCCAGTTCATACCAAAACACAAATATATTGATGAATTAATGATGCTTTACGAGTATATCAGACACGTTGAATCAAATATCAATGAATTTGTGGGGTTGTTGCTTAAAAGAACCTTGTTTCTCTCTTCAAATTTGATGATTTATAAATCCAATCATTGTTGAATGTCAATCAGTTAATGAACTGCTTTTGTGTCACTTATTCCATAATATTCAAAGACCACAAGAAAAAAATCATTAATTTTGTGCATGATGACACGTATAGGAATACACGGTTATACCTAAGGTAATCAAACAAAATAAGGAAGTTTCCAATCTAAAAATCAAATTTAGTTATTTACCTACTATGAATTTGCAAGTTCATACCAAAACACTAATATATTGATGAATTAATGATGCTTTACGAGTATATCAGACACGTTGAATCAAATATCAATGAATTTGTGGGGTTGTTGCTTAAAAGAACCTTGTTTCTCTCTTCAAATTTGATGATTTATAAATCAAATCAGTGTTTAATGTCAATCAGTTAATGAACTGCTATTGTGTCACCTATTCCATAGTATTCCAAGACCAAAAATTAAAAATCAGTGATCTTTTGCATATTGACACGTACAGGAATACACGGTTATACCTAAGGTAATCAAACAAAATAAGGAAGTTTCCAATCTAAAAATCAAATTTAGAAATTTACCCTCTATGAATCGGCCAGTTCATACCAAAACACAAATATATTGATGAATTAATGATGCTTTACGAGTATATCAAACACGTTGAATCAAATATCAATGAATTTGTGGGGTTGTTGCTTAAAAGAACCTTGTTTCTCTCTTCAAATTTGTTGATTTATAAATCCAATCAGTGTTGAATATCAATCAGTTAATGAACTGCTATTGCGTCACTTATTCCATAGTATTCTAAGACCAAAAATTAAAAATCATTAATTTTGTGCCTGATGACACGTATAGGAATACACAGTTATACCTAAAGTAATCAAACGAAAAAAGGATGTTTCCATACTAAAAATCAAATTTAGTTATTTACCTACTATGAATTTGCAAGTTCATACCAAAACACAAATTAATGATGAATTAATGATGCTTTACGAGTATATCAGACCAGTTGAACCAAATATAAGAGAAATTGTGGTGTTATTGCTAAAACAAACCTTTTTTTTTTCTGTAAATTTGATGATTTATAAATCCAATCAGTGTTGAATATCAATCAGTTAATGAACTGCTATTGCGTCACTTATTCCATAGTATTCTAAGACCAAAAATTAAAAATCAGTAATCTTGTGCATATTGACAAGTATAGGAATACACGGTTATACCTAAGGTAATCAAACAAAATAAGGAAGTTTCCATACTAAAAATCAAATTTAGTTATTTACCTACTATGAATTTGCAAGTTCATACCAAAACACAAATTAATGATGAATTAATGATGCTTTACGAGTATATCAGACAAGTTGAATCAAATATCAATGAATTTGTGGGGTTGTTGCTTAAAAGAACCTTGTTTCTCTCTTCAAATTTGATAGTTTATAAATCCAATCATAATGTTGAAAATCAATCAGTAAATGAACTGCTATTTGGTCACCTATTCCATAGTATTCCAAGACCAAAAATTAAAAATCAGTGATCTTTTGCATATTGACACGTACAGGAATACACGGTTATACTTAAGGTAATCAAACAAAATAAGTAAGTTTCCAATCTAAAAATCAAATTTAGAAATTTACCCTCTATGAATCGGCCAGTTCATACCAAAACACAAATATATTGATGAATTAATGATGCTCTACGAGTATATCAGACACGTTGAATCAAATATCAATGAATTTGTGGGGTTGTTGCTTAAAAGAACCTTGTTTCTCTCTTCAAATTTGATGATTTATAAATCCAATCAGTGTTGAATGTCAATCGGTTAATGAACTGCTATTGTGTCACTTATTCCATAGTTTTCCAAGACCAAAAATTAAAAATCATTAATTTTGTGCATGATGACACGTATAGGAATACACAGTTATACCTAATGTAATCAAACGAAATAAGGAAGTTTCCATACTAAAAATCAAATTTAGTTATTTACCTACTATGAATTTGCAAGTTCATACCAAAACACAAATTAATGATAAATTAATGATGCTTTACGAGTATATCAGACAAGTTGAACCAAATATAAGAGAAATTGAGGTGTTATTGCTAAAAAGAACCTTTTTTTTCTCCGTAAATTTGATGATTTATAAATCCAATCAGTGTTGAATATCAATCAGTTAATGAACTGCTATTGCGTCACTTATTCCATAGTATTCTATGGCCAAAAATTAAAAATCAGTAATCTTGTGCATATTGACAAGTATAGGAATACACGGTTATACCTAAGGTAATCAAACGAAATAAGGAAGTTTCCAATCTAAAAATCAAATTTAGTAGTTTACCCTCTATGAATTTGCAAGTTCATACCAAAACACAAATATATTGATGATTCAATGATGCTTTACGAGTATATCAGACACGTTGAATCAAATATCAATGAATTTGTGGGGTTATTGCTTAAAAGAACCTTTTTTTTTCTCTGTAAATTTGATAGTTTATAAATCCAATCATAATGTTGAAAATCAATCAGTAAATGAACTGCTATTTGGCCACCTATTCCATAGTATTCTAAGACCAAAAATTAAAAATCAGTAATCTTGTGCATATTGACATGTATAGGAATACACGGTTATACCTAAGGTAATCAAACAAAATAAGGAAGTTTCCATACTAAAAATCAAATTTAGTTATTTACCTACTATGAATTTGCAAGTTCATACCAAAACACAAATTAATGATAAATTAATGATGCTTTACGAGTATATCAGACAAGTTGAACAAAATATCAGAGAAATTGTGGTGTTATTGCTAAAAAGAACCTTGTTTCTCTCTTCAAATTTGATGATTTATAAATCAAATCAGTGTTTAATGTCAATCAGTTAATGAACTGCTATTGTGTCACTTATTCTATAATATTCCAAGACCAAAAGAAAAAAATCAGTAATTTTGTGCATATTGACACGTACTGGAATACACGGTTATACCTAAAGTAATCAAACGAAATAAGGAAGTTTCCAATCTAAAAATCAAATTTAGTAGTTTACCCTCTATGAATTTGCAAGTTCATACCAAAACACAAATATATTGATGAATCAATGATGCTCTAAGAGTATATCAGACACGTTGAATCAAATATCAATGAATTTGTGGGGTTGTTGCTTAAAAGAACCTTTTTTTCTCTCTGTAAATTTGATAGTTTATAAATCCAATCATAATGTTGAAAATCAATCAGTAAATGAACTGCTATTTGGCCACCTATTCCATAGTATTCCAAGACCAAAAATTAAAAATCAGTAATCTTTTGCATATTGACACGTACAGGAATACACAGTTATACCTAAGGTAATCAAACAAAATAAGGAAGTTTCCAATCTAAAAATCAAATTTAGAAATTTACCCTCTATGAATCGGCCAGTTCATACCAAAACACAAATATATTGATGAATTAATGAGTCTTACGAGTATATCAGACACGTTGAATCAAATATCAATCAAATTGTAGTGTTGATGCTGAGAAGAGCCAATTTTTTCTCTCTAAGTTTGATGATTTATAAATCCAATCAGAATGTTGAAAATCAATCAGTAAATGAACTGCTATCTGGCCACCTATTCCATAGTATTCCAAGACCAAAAATTAAAAATCAGTAATCTTTTGCATATTGACACGTACAGGAATACACAGTTATACCTAAGGTAATCAAACAAAATAAGGAAGTTTCCAATCTAAAAATCAAATTTAGAAATTTACCCTCTATGAATCGGCCAGTTCATACCAAAACACAAATATATTGATGAATTAATGAGTCTTACGAGTATATCAGCACGTTGAATCAAATATCAATCAAATTGTAGTGTTGATGCTGAGAAGAGCCAATTTTTTCTCTCTAAGTTTGATGATTTATAAATCCAATCAGAATGTTGAAAATCAATCAGTAAATGAACTGCTATCTGGTCACCTATTCCATAGTATTCCAAGACCAAAAATTAAAAATCAGTAATCTTTTGCATATTGACACGTACAGGAATACACGGTTATACCTAAGGTAATCAAACAAAATAAGGAAGTTTCCATACTAAAAATCAAATTTAGTTATTTTCCTACTATGAATCGGCCAGTTCATACCAAAACACTAATATATTGATGAATTAATGAGTCTTACGAGTATATCAGCACGTTGAATCAAATATCAATGAAATTGTGGGGTTGTTGCTGAGAAGAACCTTATTTCTCTCTTCAAATATGATGATTTATAAATCAAATCAGTGTTTAATGTCAATCAGTTAATGAACTGCTATTGTGTCACCTATTCCATAGTATTCCAAGACCAAAAATTAAAAATCAGTGATCTTTTGCATATTGACACGTACAGGAATACACGGTTATACCTAAGGTAATCAAACAAAATAAGGAAGTTTCCAATCAAAAAATCAAATTTAGAAATTTACCCTCTATGAATCGGCCAATTCATACCAAAACACAAATATATTGATGAATTAATGATGCTTTACGAGTATATCAGACACGTTGAATCAAATATCAATGAATTTGTGGGGTTGTTGCTTAAAAGAACCTTGTTTCTCTCTTCAAATTTGATGATTTATAAATCCAATCATTGTTGAATGTCAATCAGTTAATGAACTGCTTTTGTGTCACTTATTCCATAATATTCAAAGACCACAAGAAAAAAATCATTAATTTTGTGCCTGATGACACGTATAGGAATTTACAGTTATACCGAAGGTAATCAAACGAAAAAAGCAATTTTCAATATTAAAAATTAAATTTAGTTATTTACCTACTATGAATTTGCAAGTTCATACCAAAACACAAATTAATGATGAATTAATGATGCTTTATGAGTATATCAGCACGTTGTATCAAATATAAGAGAAATTGTGGTGTTATTGTTAAAAAGAACCTTTTTTTTCTCTGTAAATTTGATGATTTATAAATCCAATCAGTGTTGAATATCAATCAGTTAATGAACTGCTATTGCGTCACTTATTCCATAGTATTCTAATACCAAAAATTAAAAATCAGTAATCTTGTGCATATTGACATGTATAGGAATACACGGTTATACCTAAGGTAATCAAACAAAATAAGGAAGTTTCCAATCTAAAAATCAAATATAGTTATTTACCTACTATGAATTTGCAAGTTCATACCAAAACACTAATATATTGATGAATTAATGATGCTTTACGAGTATATCAGACACGTTGAATCAAATATCAATGAATTTGTGGGGTTGTTGCTTAAAAGAACCTTTTTTTCTCTTCAAATTTGATGATTTATAAATCCAGTCAGTGTTGAATGTCAATCAGTTAATGAACTGCTATTGTGTCACTTATTCCATTGTATTCCAAGACCAAAAATTAAAAATCATTAATTTTGTGCATGATGACACGTATAGGAATACACAGTTATACCTAAAGTAATCAAACAAAATAAGGAAGTTTCCATACTAAAAATCAAATTTAGTTATTTACCTACTATGAATTTGCAAGTTCATACCAAAACACAAATTAATGATAAATTAATGATGCTTTACAAGTATATCAGACAAGTTGAACCAAATATAAGCGAAATTGTGGTGTTATTGCTAAAAAGAACCTTTTTTTTTCTCTGTAAATTTGATGATTTATAAAACCAATCAGTGTTGAATATCAATCAGTTAATGAACTGCTATTGTGTCACTTATTCCATAGTATTCCAAGACCAAAAATTAAGAATCATTAATTTTGTGCATGATGACACGTATAGTAATACACAGTTATACCTAAAGTTTTCAAACGAAATAAGGAAGTTTCCATACTAAAAATCAAATTTAGTTATTTACCTACTATGAATTTGCAAGTTCATACCAAAACACAAATATATTGATGAATCAATGATGCTTTACGAGTATATCAGCACGTTGAATCAAATATCAATGAAATTGTGGGGCTGTTGCTTAAAAGAACCTTGTTTCTCTCTTCAAATATGATAATTTATAAATCCAATCAGAATGTTGAAAAGCAATCAGTAAATGAACTGCTATTTGGTCACCTATTCCATAGTATTCCAAGACCAAAAATTAAAAATCAGTGATCTTTTGCATATTGACACGTACAGGAATACACGGTTATACCTAAGGTAATCAAACAAAATAAGGAAGTTTCCAATCTAAAAATCAAATTTAGAAATTTACCCTCTATGAATCGGCCAGTTCATACCAAAACACAAATATATTGATGAATTAATGATGCTTTACGAGTATATCAGACACGTTGAATCAAATATCAATGAATTTGTGGGGTTGTTGCTTAAAATAACCTTGTTTCTCTCTTCAAATTTGATGATTTATAAATCCAATCATTGTTGAATGTCAATCAGTTAATGAACTGCTTTTGTGTCACTTATTCCATAATATTCAAAGACCACAAGAAAAAAATCATTAATTTTGTGCCTGATGACACGTATAGGAATTTACAGTTATACCGAAGGTAATCAAACGAAAAAAGCAATTTTCAATAATAAAAATTAAATTTAGTTATTTACCTACTATGAATTTGCAAGTTCATACCAAAACACAAATTAATGATGAATTAATGATGCTTTATGAGTATATCAGCACGTTGTATCAAATATAAGAGAAATTGTGGGGTTGTTGCTTATAAGAACCTTGTTTCTCTGTAAATTTGATGATTTATAAATCCAATCAGTGTTGAATATCAATCAGTTAATGAACTGCTATTGCATCACTTATTCCATAGTATTCTAAGACCAAAAATTAAAAATCAGTAATCTTGTGCGTATTGACATGTATAGGAATACACGGTTATACCTAAGGTAATCAAACAAAATAAGGAAGTTTCCAATCTAAAAATCAAATTTAGTTATTTTCCTACTATGAATCGGCCAGTTCATACCAAAACACTAATATATTGATGAATTAATGATGCTTTACGAGTATATCAGACACGTTGAATCAAATATCAATGAATTTGTGGGGTTGTTGCTTATAAGAACCTTGTTTCTCTCTTCAAATTTGATGATTTATAAATCCAATCATTGTTGAATGTCAATCAGTTAATGAACTTCTTTTGTGTCACTTATTCCATAATATTCAAAGACCACACGATAAAAATCATTAATTTTGTGCATGATGACACGTATAGGAATACACGGTTATACCTAAGGTAATCAAACAAAATAAGGAAGTTTCCAATCTAAAAATCAAATTTAGTTATTTACCTACTATGAATTTGCAAGTTCATACCAAAACACTAATATATTGATGAATTAATGATGCTTTACGAGTATATCAGACACGTTGAATCAAATATCAATGAATTTGTGGGGTTGTTGCTTAAAAGAACCTTGTTTCTCTCTTCTAATTTGATGATTTATAAATCCAATCAGTGTTGAATGTCAATCAGTTAATGAACTGCTATTGTGTCACTTATTCCATAATATTCAAAGACCACAAGATAAAAATCATTAATTTTGTGTAAGATGACACGTATAGGAATACACGGTTATACCTAAAGTAATCAAACGAAATAAGGAAGTTTCCAATCTAAAAATCAAATTTAGTAGTTTACCCTCTATGAATTTGCAAGTTCATACCAAAACACAAATATATTGATGAATCAATGATGCTCTACGAGTGTATCAGACACGTTGAATCAAATATCAATGAATTTGTGGGGTTGTTGCTTAAAAGAACCTTTTTTTCTCTCTGTAAATTTGATAGTTTATAAATCCAATCATAATGTTGAAAATCAATCAGTAAATGAACTGCTATTTGGCCACCTATTCCATAGTATTCCAAGACCAAAAATTAAAATCAGTAATCTTGTGCATATTGACACGTTCAGGAATACACGGTTATAACGAAGGTAATAAAACGAAAAAAGGAAGTTTCCATTCTAAAAATCAAATTTAGTAACTTACCTACTTTGAATTTTAAGTTCAAACCAAAACACAAATTAATGATGAATTAATAATGCTTTACGAGTATATTAGACAAGTTGAACCAAATATAAGAGAAATTGTGGTGTTATTGCTGAAAAGAACCTTTTTTTTCTCTGTAAATTTGATGATTTATAAATCCAATCAGTGTTGAATATCAATCAGTTAATGAACTGCTATTGTGTCACTTATTCCATAGTATTCCAAGACCAAAAATTAAGAATCATTAATTTTGTGCATGATGACACGTATAGTAATACACAGTTATACCTAAAGTTTTCAAACGAAATAAGGAAGTTTCCATACTAAAAATCAAATTTAGTTATTTACCTACTATGAATTTGCAAGTTCATACCAAAACACTAATATATTGATGAATTAATGATGCTTTACGAGTATATCAGCACGTTGAATCAAATATCAATGAAATTGTGGGGCTGTTGCTTAAAAGAACCTTGTTTCTCTCTTCAAATATGATAATTTATAAATCCAATCAGAATGTTGAAAAGCAATCAGTAAATGAACTGCTATTTGGTCACCTATTCCATAGTATTCCAAGACCAAAAATTAAAAATCAGTGATCTTTTGCATATTGACACGTACAGGAATACACGGTTATACCTAAGGTAATCAAACAAAATAAGGAAGTTTCCAATCTAAAAATCAAATATAGAAATTTACCCTCTATGAATCGGCCAGTTCATACCAAAACACAAATATATTGATGAATTAATGATGCTTTACGAGTATATCAGACACGTTGAATCAAATATCAATGAATTTGTGGGGTTGTTGCTTAAAAGAACCTTGTTTCTCTCTTCAAATTTGATGATTTATAAATCCAATCATTGTTGAATGTCAATCAGTTAATGAACTGCTTTTGTGTCACTTATTCCATAATATTCAAAGACCACAAGAAAAAAATCATTAATTTTGTGCATGATGACACGTATAGGAATACACGGTTATACCTAAGGTAATCAAACAAAATAAGGAAGTTTCCAATCTAAAAATCAAATTTAGTTATTTACCTACTATGAATTTGCAAGTTCATACCAAAACACTAATATATTGATGAATTAATGATGCTTTACGAGTATATCAGACACGTTGAATCAAATATCAATGAATTTGTGGGGTTGTTGCTTAAAAGAACCTTGTTTCTCTCTTCAAATTTGATGATTTATAAATCAAATCAGTGTTTAATGTCAATCAGTTAATGAACTGCTATTGTGTCACCTATTCCATAGTATTCCAAGACCAAAAATTAAAAATCAGTGATCTTTTGCATATTGACACGTACAGGAATACACGGTTATACCTAAGGTAATCAAACAAAATAAGGAAGTTTCCAATCTAAAAATCAAATTTAGAAATTTACCCTCTATGAATCGGCCAGTTCATACCAAAACACAAATATATTGATGAATTAATGATGCTTTACGAGTATATCAAACACGTTGAATCAAATATCAATGAATTTGTGGGGTTGTTGCTTAAAAGAACCTTGTTTCTCTCTTCAAATTTGTTGATTTATAAATCCAATCAGTGTTGAATATCAATCAGTTAATGAACTGCTATTGCGTCACTTATTCCATAGTATTCTAAGACCAAAAATTAAAAATCATTAATTTTGTGCCTGATGACACGTATAGGAATACACAGTTATACCTAAAGTAATCAAACGAAAAAAGGATGTTTCCATACTAAAAATCAAATTTAGTTATTTACCTACTATGAATTTGCAAGTTCATACCAAAACACAAATTAATGATGAATTAATGATGCTTTACGAGTATATCAGACCAGTTGAACCAAATATAAGAGAAATTGTGGTGTTATTGCTAAAACAAACCTTTTTTTTTTCTGTAAATTTGATGATTTATAAATCCAATCAGTGTTGAATATCAATCAGTTAATGAACTGCTATTGCGTCACTTATTCCATAGTATTCTAAGACCAAAAATTAAAAATCAGTAATCTTGTGCATATTGACAAGTATAGGAATACACGGTTATACCTAAGGTAATCAAACAAAATAAGGAAGTTTCCATACTAAAAATCAAATTTAGTTATTTACCTACTATGAATTTGCAAGTTCATACCAAAACACAAATTAATGATGAATTAATGATGCTTTACGAGTATATCAGACAAGTTGAATCAAATATCAATGAATTTGTGGGGTTGTTGCTTAAAAGAACCTTGTTTCTCTCTTCAAATTTGATAGTTTATAAATCCAATCATAATGTTGAAAATCAATCAGTAAATGAACTGCTATTTGGTCACCTATTCCATAGTATTCCAAGACCAAAAATTAAAAATCAGTGATCTTTTGCATATTGACACGTACAGGAATACACGGTTATACTTAAGGTAATCAAACAAAATAAGTAAGTTTCCAATCTAAAAATCAAATTTAGAAATTTACCCTCTATGAATCGGCCAGTTCATACCAAAACACAAATATATTGATGAATTAATGATGCTCTACGAGTATATCAGACACGTTGAATCAAATATCAATGAATTTGTGGGGTTGTTGCTTAAAAGAACCTTGTTTCTCTCTTCAAATTTGATGATTTATAAATCCAATCAGTGTTGAATGTCAATCGGTTAATGAACTGCTATTGTGTCACTTATTCCATAGTTTTCCAAGACCAAAAATTAAAAATCATTAATTTTGTGCATGATGACACGTATAGGAATACACAGTTATACCTAATGTAATCAAACGAAATAAGGAAGTTTCCATACTAAAAATCAAATTTAGTTATTTACCTACTATGAATTTGCAAGTTCATACCAAAACACAAATTAATGATAAATTAATGATGCTTTACGAGTATATCAGACAAGTTGAACCAAATATAAGAGAAATTGAGGTGTTATTGCTAAAAAGAACCTTTTTTTTCTCCGTAAATTTGATGATTTATAAATCCAATCAGTGTTGAATATCAATCAGTTAATGAACTGCTATTGCGTCACTTATTCCATAGTATTCTATGGCCAAAAATTAAAAATCAGTAATCTTGTGCATATTGACAAGTATAGGAATACACGGTTATACCTAAGGTAATCAAACGAAATAAGGAAGTTTCCAATCTAAAAATCAAATTTAGTAGTTTACCCTCTATGAATTTGCAAGTTCATACCAAAACACAAATATATTGATGATTCAATGATGCTTTACGAGTATATCAGACACGTTGAATCAAATATCAATGAATTTGTGGGGTTATTGCTTAAAAGAACCTTTTTTTTTCTCTGTAAATTTGATAGTTTATAAATCCAATCATAATGTTGAAAATCAATCAGTAAATGAACTGCTATTTGGCCACCTATTCCATAGTATTCTAAGACCAAAAATTAAAAATCAGTAATCTTGTGCATATTGACATGTATAGGAATACACGGTTATACCTAAGGTAATCAAACAAAATAAGGAAGTTTCCATACTAAAAATCAAATTTAGTTATTTACCTACTATGAATTTGCAAGTTCATACCAAAACACAAATTAATGATAAATTAATGATGCTTTACGAGTATATCAGACAAGTTGAACAAAATATCAGAGAAATTGTGGTGTTATTGCTAAAAAGAACCTTGTTTCTCTCTTCAAATTTGATGATTTATAAATCAAATCAGTGTTTAATGTCAATCAGTTAATGAACTGCTATTGTGTCACTTATTCTATAATATTCCAAGACCAAAAGAAAAAAATCAGTAATTTTGTGCATATTGACACGTACTGGAATACACGGTTATACCTAAAGTAATCAAACGAAATAAGGAAGTTTCCAATCTAAAAATCAAATTTAGTAGTTTACCCTCTATGAATTTGCAAGTTCATACCAAAACACAAATATATTGATGAATCAATGATGCTCTAAGAGTATATCAGACACGTTGAATCAAATATCAATGAATTTGTGGGGTTGTTGCTTAAAAGAACCTTTTTTTCTCTCTGTAAATTTGATAGTTTATAAATCCAATCATAATGTTGAAAATCAATCAGTAAATGAACTGCTATTTGGCCACCTATTCCATAGTATTCCAAGACCAAAAATTAAAAATCAGTAATCTTTTGCATATTGACACGTACAGGAATACACAGTTATACCTAAGGTAATCAAACAAAATAAGGAAGTTTCCAATCTAAAAATCAAATTTAGAAATTTACCCTCTATGAATCGGCCAGTTCATACCAAAACACAAATATATTGATGAATTAATGAGTCTTACGAGTATATCAGACACGTTGAATCAAATATCAATCAAATTGTAGTGTTGATGCTGAGAAGAGCCAATTTTTTCTCTCTAAGTTTGATGATTTATAAATCCAATCAGAATGTTGAAAATCAATCAGTAAATGAACTGCTATCTGGCCACCTATTCCATAGTATTCCAAGACCAAAAATTAAAAATCAGTAATCTTTTGCATATTGACACGTACAGGAATACACAGTTATACCTAAGGTAATCAAACAAAATAAGGAAGTTTCCAATCTAAAAATCAAATTTAGAAATTTACCCTCTATGAATCGGCCAGTTCATACCAAAACACAAATATATTGATGAATTAATGAGTCTTACGAGTATATCAGCACGTTGAATCAAATATCAATCAAATTGTAGTGTTGATGCTGAGAAGAGCCAATTTTTTCTCTCTAAGTTTGATGATTTATAAATCCAATCAGAATGTTGAAAATCAATCAGTAAATGAACTGCTATCTGGTCACCTATTCCATAGTATTCCAAGACCAAAAATTAAAAATCAGTAATCTTTTGCATATTGACACGTACAGGAATACACGGTTATACCTAAGGTAATCAAACAAAATAAGGAAGTTTCCATACTAAAAATCAAATTTAGTTATTTTCCTACTATGAATCGGCCAGTTCATACCAAAACACTAATATATTGATGAATTAATGAGTCTTACGAGTATATCAGCACGTTGAATCAAATATCAATGAAATTGTGGGGTTGTTGCTGAGAAGAACCTTATTTCTCTCTTCAAATATGATGATTTATAAATCAAATCAGTGTTTAATGTCAATCAGTTAATGAACTGCTATTGTGTCACCTATTCCATAGTATTCCAAGACCAAAAATTAAAAATCAGTGATCTTTTGCATATTGACACGTACAGGAATACACGGTTATACCTAAGGTAATCAAACAAAATAAGGAAGTTTCCAATCAAAAAATCAAATTTAGAAATTTACCCTCTATGAATCGGCCAATTCATACCAAAACACAAATATATTGATGAATTAATGATGCTTTACGAGTATATCAGACACGTTGAATCAAATATCAATGAATTTGTGGGGTTGTTGCTTAAAAGAACCTTGTTTCTCTCTTCAAATTTGATGATTTATAAATCCAATCATTGTTGAATGTCAATCAGTTAATGAACTGCTTTTGTGTCACTTATTCCATAATATTCAAAGACCACAAGAAAAAAATCATTAATTTTGTGCCTGATGACACGTATAGGAATTTACAGTTATACCGAAGGTAATCAAACGAAAAAAGCAATTTTCAATATTAAAAATTAAATTTAGTTATTTACCTACTATGAATTTGCAAGTTCATACCAAAACACAAATTAATGATGAATTAATGATGCTTTATGAGTATATCAGCACGTTGTATCAAATATAAGAGAAATTGTGGTGTTATTGTTAAAAAGAACCTTTTTTTTCTCTGTAAATTTGATGATTTATAAATCCAATCAGTGTTGAATATCAATCAGTTAATGAACTGCTATTGCGTCACTTATTCCATAGTATTCTAATACCAAAAATTAAAAATCAGTAATCTTGTGCATATTGACATGTATAGGAATACACGGTTATACCTAAGGTAATCAAACAAAATAAGGAAGTTTCCAATCTAAAAATCAAATATAGTTATTTACCTACTATGAATTTGCAAGTTCATACCAAAACACTAATATATTGATGAATTAATGATGCTTTACGAGTATATCAGACACGTTGAATCAAATATCAATGAATTTGTGGGGTTGTTGCTTAAAAGAACCTTTTTTTCTCTTCAAATTTGATGATTTATAAATCCAGTCAGTGTTGAATGTCAATCAGTTAATGAACTGCTATTGTGTCACTTATTCCATTGTATTCCAAGACCAAAAATTAAAAATCATTAATTTTGTGCATGATGACACGTATAGGAATACACAGTTATACCTAAAGTAATCAAACAAAATAAGGAAGTTTCCATACTAAAAATCAAATTTAGTTATTTACCTACTATGAATTTGCAAGTTCATACCAAAACACAAATTAATGATAAATTAATGATGCTTTACAAGTATATCAGACAAGTTGAACCAAATATAAGCGAAATTGTGGTGTTATTGCTAAAAAGAACCTTTTTTTTTCTCTGTAAATTTGATGATTTATAAAACCAATCAGTGTTGAATATCAATCAGTTAATGAACTGCTATTGTGTCACTTATTCCATAGTATTCCAAGACCAAAAATTAAGAATCATTAATTTTGTGCATGATGACACGTATAGTAATACACAGTTATACCTAAAGTTTTCAAACGAAATAAGGAAGTTTCCATACTAAAAATCAAATTTAGTTATTTACCTACTATGAATTTGCAAGTTCATACCAAAACACAAATATATTGATGAATCAATGATGCTTTACGAGTATATCAGCACGTTGAATCAAATATCAATGAAATTGTGGGGCTGTTGCTTAAAAGAACCTTGTTTCTCTCTTCAAATATGATAATTTATAAATCCAATCAGAATGTTGAAAAGCAATCAGTAAATGAACTGCTATTTGGTCACCTATTCCATAGTATTCCAAGACCAAAAATTAAAAATCAGTGATCTTTTGCATATTGACACGTACAGGAATACACGGTTATACCTAAGGTAATCAAACAAAATAAGGAAGTTTCCAATCTAAAAATCAAATTTAGAAATTTACCCTCTATGAATCGGCCAGTTCATACCAAAACACAAATATATTGATGAATTAATGATGCTTTACGAGTATATCAGACACGTTGAATCAAATATCAATGAATTTGTGGGGTTGTTGCTTAAAATAACCTTGTTTCTCTCTTCAAATTTGATGATTTATAAATCCAATCATTGTTGAATGTCAATCAGTTAATGAACTGCTTTTGTGTCACTTATTCCATAATATTCAAAGACCACAAGAAAAAAATCATTAATTTTGTGCCTGATGACACGTATAGGAATTTACAGTTATACCGAAGGTAATCAAACGAAAAAAGCAATTTTCAATAATAAAAATTAAATTTAGTTATTTACCTACTATGAATTTGCAAGTTCATACCAAAACACAAATTAATGATGAATTAATGATGCTTTATGAGTATATCAGCACGTTGTATCAAATATAAGAGAAATTGTGGGGTTGTTGCTTATAAGAACCTTGTTTCTCTGTAAATTTGATGATTTATAAATCCAATCAGTGTTGAATATCAATCAGTTAATGAACTGCTATTGCATCACTTATTCCATAGTATTCTAAGACCAAAAATTAAAAATCAGTAATCTTGTGCGTATTGACATGTATAGGAATACACGGTTATACCTAAGGTAATCAAACAAAATAAGGAAGTTTCCAATCTAAAAATCAAATTTAGTTATTTTCCTACTATGAATCGGCCAGTTCATACCAAAACACTAATATATTGATGAATTAATGATGCTTTACGAGTATATCAGACACGTTGAATCAAATATCAATGAATTTGTGGGGTTGTTGCTTATAAGAACCTTGTTTCTCTCTTCAAATTTGATGATTTATAAATCCAATCATTGTTGAATGTCAATCAGTTAATGAACTTCTTTTGTGTCACTTATTCCATAATATTCAAAGACCACACGATAAAAATCATTAATTTTGTGCATGATGACACGTATAGGAATACACGGTTATACCTAAGGTAATCAAACAAAATAAGGAAGTTTCCAATCTAAAAATCAAATTTAGTTATTTACCTACTATGAATTTGCAAGTTCATACCAAAACACTAATATATTGATGAATTAATGATGCTTTACGAGTATATCAGACACGTTGAATCAAATATCAATGAATTTGTGGGGTTGTTGCTTAAAAGAACCTTGTTTCTCTCTTCTAATTTGATGATTTATAAATCCAATCAGTGTTGAATGTCAATCAGTTAATGAACTGCTATTGTGTCACTTATTCCATAATATTCAAAGACCACAAGATAAAAATCATTAATTTTGTGTAAGATGACACGTATAGGAATACACGGTTATACCTAAAGTAATCAAACGAAATAAGGAAGTTTCCAATCTAAAAATCAAATTTAGTAGTTTACCCTCTATGAATTTGCAAGTTCATACCAAAACACAAATATATTGATGAATCAATGATGCTCTACGAGTGTATCAGACACGTTGAATCAAATATCAATGAATTTGTGGGGTTGTTGCTTAAAAGAACCTTTTTTTCTCTCTGTAAATTTGATAGTTTATAAATCCAATCATAATGTTGAAAATCAATCAGTAAATGAACTGCTATTTGGCCACCTATTCCATAGTATTCCAAGACCAAAAATTAAAATCAGTAATCTTGTGCATATTGACACGTTCAGGAATACACGGTTATAACGAAGGTAATAAAACGAAAAAAGGAAGTTTCCATTCTAAAAATCAAATTTAGTAACTTACCTACTTTGAATTTTAAGTTCAAACCAAAACACAAATTAATGATGAATTAATAATGCTTTACGAGTATATTAGACAAGTTGAACCAAATATAAGAGAAATTGTGGTGTTATTGCTGAAAAGAACCTTTTTTTTCTCTGTAAATTTGATGATTTATAAATCCAATCAGTGTTGAATATCAATCAGTTAATGAACTGCTATTGTGTCACTTATTCCATAGTATTCCAAGACCAAAAATTAAGAATCATTAATTTTGTGCATGATGACACGTATAGTAATACACAGTTATACCTAAAGTTTTCAAACGAAATAAGGAAGTTTCCATACTAAAAATCAAATTTAGTTATTTACCTACTATGAATTTGCAAGTTCATACCAAAACACTAATATATTGATGAATTAATGATGCTTTACGAGTATATCAGCACGTTGAATCAAATATCAATGAAATTGTGGGGCTGTTGCTTAAAAGAACCTTGTTTCTCTCTTCAAATATGATAATTTATAAATCCAATCAGAATGTTGAAAAGCAATCAGTAAATGAACTGCTATTTGGTCACCTATTCCATAGTATTCCAAGACCAAAAATTAAAAATCAGTGATCTTTTGCATATTGACACGTACAGGAATACACGGTTATACCTAAGGTAATCAAACAAAATAAGGAAGTTTCCAATCTAAAAATCAAATATAGAAATTTACCCTCTATGAATCGGCCAGTTCATACCAAAACACAAATATATTGATGAATTAATGATGCTTTACGAGTATATCAGACACGTTGAATCAAATATCAATGAATTTGTGGGGTTGTTGCTTAAAAGAACCTTGTTTCTCTCTTCAAATTTGATGATTTATAAATCCAATCATTGTTGAATGTCAATCAGTTAATGAACTGCTTTTGTGTCACTTATTCCATAATATTCAAAGACCACAAGAAAAAAATCATTAATTTTGTGCCTGATGACACGTATAGGAATTTACAGTTATACCGAAGGTAATCAAACGAAAAAAGCAATTTTCAATAATAAAAATTAAATTTAGTTATTTACCTACTATGAATTTGCAAGTTCATACCAAAACACAAATTAATGATGAATTAATGATGTTTTATGAGTATATCAGCACGTTGTATCAAATATAAGAGAAATTGTGGTGTTATTGTTAAAAAGAACCTTTTTTTTTCTCTGTAAATTTGATGATTTATAAATCCAATCAGTGTTGAATATCAATCAGTTAATGAACTGCTATTGCATCACTTATTCCATAGTATTCTAAGACCAAAAATTAAAAATCAGTAATCTTGTGCGTATTGACATGTATAGGAATACACGGTTATACCTAAGGTAATCAAACAAAATAAGGAAGTTTCCAATCTAAAAATCAAATTTAGTTATTTTCCTACTATGAATCGGCCAGTTCATACCAAAACACAAATATATTGATGAATTAATGATGCTTTACGAGTATATCAGACACGTTGAATCAAATATCAATGAATTTGTGGGGTTGTTGCTTATAAGAACCTTGTTTCTCTCTTCAAATTTGATGATTTATAAATCCAATCATTGTTGAATGTCAATCAGTTAATGAACTGCTTTTGTGTCATTTATTCCATAATATTCAAAGACCACAAGAAAAAAATCATTAATTTTGTGCCTGATGACACGTATAGGAATTTACAGTTATACCGAAGGTAATCAAACGAAAAAAGCAATTTTCAATAATAAAAATTAAATTTAGTTATTTACCTACTATGAATTTGCAAGTTCATACCAAAACACAAATTAATGATGAATTAATGATGCTTTATGAGTATATCAGCACGTTGTATCAAATATAAGAGAAATTGTGGTGTTATTGTTAAAAAGAACCTTTTTTTTCTCTGTAAATTTGATGATTTATAAATCCAATCAGTGTTGAATATCAATCAGTTAATGAACTGCTATTGCATCACTTATTCCATAGTATTCTAAGACCAAAAATTAAAAATCAGTAATCTTGTGCGTATTGACATGTATAGGAATACACGGTTATACCTAAGGTAATCAAACAAAATAAGGAAGTTTCCAATCTAAAAATCAAATTTAGTTATTTACCTACTATGAATTTGCAAGTTCATACCAAAACACTAATATATTGATGAATTAATGATGCTTTACGAGTATATCAGACACGTTGAATCAAATATCAATGAATTTGTGGGGTTGTTGCTTAAAAGAACCTTGTTTCTCTCTTCTAATTTGATGATTTATAAATCCAATCAGTGTTGAATGTCAATCAGTTAATGAACTTCTTTTGTGTCACTTATTCCATAATATTCAAAGACCACACGATAAAAATCATTAATTTTGTGCATGATGACACGTATAGGAATACACGGTTATACCTAAGGTAATCAAACAAAATAAGGAAGTTTCCAATCTAAAAATCAAATTTAGTTATTTACCTACTATGAATTTGCAAGTTCATACCAAAACACTAATATATTGATGAATTAATGATGCTTTACGAGTATATCAGACACGTTGAATCAAATATCAATGAATTTGTGGGGTTGTTGCTTAAAAGAACCTTGTTTCTCTCTTCTAATTTGATGATTTATAAATCCAATCAGTGTTGAATGTCAATCAGTTAATGAACTGCTTTTGTATCACTTATTCCATAATATTCAAAGTCCACAAGATAAAAATCATTAATTTTGTGCATGATGACACGTATAGGAATACACGGTTATACCTAAAGTAATCAAACGAAATAAGGAAGTTTCCAATCTAAAAATCAAATTTAGTAGTTTACCCTCTATGAATTTGCAAGTTCATACCAA
Organism: Lepeophtheirus nordmannii; assembly: GCA_963680855.1. NCBI lineage: Eukaryota > Metazoa > Arthropoda > Copepoda > Siphonostomatoida > Caligidae > Lepeophtheirus > Lepeophtheirus nordmannii. The sequence continues at coordinate 14,680,104 of OY804525.1, forward strand.
AACACAAATATATTGATGAATCAATGATGCTCTACGAGTATATCAGACACGTTGAATCAAATATCAATGAATTTGTGGGGCTGTTGCTTAAAAGAACCTTGTTTCTCTCTTCAAATATGATAATTTATAAATCCAATCAGAATGTTGAAAAGCAATCAGTAAATGAACTGCTATTTGGTCACCTATTCCATAGTATTCAAAGACCACACGATAAAAATCATTAATTTTGTGCATGATGACACGTATAGGAATACACGGTTATACCTAAGGTAATCAAACAAAATAAGGAAGTTTCCAATCTAAAAATCAAATTTAGTTATTTACCTACTATGAATTTGCAAGTTCATACCAAAACACTAATATATTGATGAATTAATGATGCTTTACGAGTATATCAGACACGTTGAATCAAATATCAATGAATTTGTGGGGTTGTTGCTTAAAAGAACCTTGTTTCTCTCTTCTAATTTGATGATTTATAAATCCAATCAGTGTTGAATGTCAATCAGTTAATGAACTTCTTTTGTGTCACTTATTCCATAATATTCAAAGACCACACGATAAAAATCATTAATTTTGTGCATGATGACACGTATAGGAATACACGGTTATACCTAAGGTAATCAAACAAAATAAGGAAGTTTCCAATCTAAAAATCAAATTTAGTTATTTACCTACTATGAATTTGCAAGTTCATACCAAAACACTAATATATTGATGAATTAATGATGCTTTACGAGTATATCAGACACGTTGAATCAAATATCAATGAATTTGTGGGGTTGTTGCTTAAAAGAACCTTGTTTCTCTCTTCTAATTTGATGATTTATAAATCCAATCAGTGTTGAATGTCAATCAGTTAATGAACTTCTTTTGTGTCACTTATTCCATAATATTCAAAGACCACACGATAAAAATCATTAATTTTGTGCATGATGACACGTATAGGAATACACGGTTATACCTAAGGTAATCAAACAAAATAAGGAAGTTTCCAATCTAAAAATCAAATTTAGTTATTTACCTACTATGAATTTGCAAGTTCATACCAAAACACTAATATATTGATGAATTAATGATGCTTTACGAGTATATCAGACACGTTGAATCAAATATCAATGAATTTGTGGGGTTGTTGCTTAAAAGAACCTTGTTTCTCTCTTCTAATTTGATGATTTATAAATCCAATCAGTGTTGAATGTCAATCAGTTAATGAACTGCTTTTGTATCACTTATTCCATAATATTCAAAGTCCACAAGATAAAAATCATTAATTTTGTGCATGATGACACGTATAGGAATACACGGTTATACCTAAAGTAATCAAACGAAATAAGGAAGTTTCCAATCTAAAAATCAAATTTAGTAGTTTACCCTCTATGAATTTGCAAGTTCATACCAAAACACTAATATATTGATGAATTAATGATGCTTTACGAGTATATCAGACACGTTGAATCAAATATCAATGAATTTGTGGGGTTGTTGCTTAAAAGAACCTTGTTTCTCTCTTCAAATTTGATGATTTATAAATCAAATCAGTGTTTAATGTCAATCAGTTAATGAACTGCTATTGTGTCACTTATTCTATAATATTCCAAGACCAAAAGAAAAAAATCAGTAATTTTGTGCATATTGACACGTACTGGAATACACGGTTATACCTAAAGTAATCAAACGAAATAAGGAAGTTTCCAATCTAAAAATCAAATTTAGTAGTTTACCCTCTATGAATTTGCAAGTTCATACCAAAACACAAATATATTGATGAATCAATGATGCTCTAAGAGTATATCAGACACGTTGAATCAAATATCAATGAATTTGTGGGGTTGTTGCTTAAAAGAACCTTTTTTTCTCTCTGTAAATTTGATAGTTTATAAATCCAATCATAATGTTGAAAATCAATCAGTAAATGAACTGCTATTTGGCCACCTATTCCATAGTATTCCAAGACCAAAAATTAAAAATCAGTAATCTTTTGCATATTGACACGTACAGGAATACACAGTTATACCTAAGGTAATCAAACAAAATAAGGAAGTTTCCAATCTAAAAATCAAATTTAGAAATTTACCCTCTATGAATCGGCCAGTTCATACCAAAACACAAATATATTGATGAATTAATGAGTCTTACGAGTATATCAGACACGTTGAATCAAATATCAATCAAATTGTAGTGTTGATGCTGAGAAGAGCCAATTTTTTCTCTCTAAGTTTGATGATTTATAAATCCAATCAGAATGTTGAAAATCAATCAGTAAATGAACTGCTATCTGGCCACCTATTCCATAGTATTCCAAGACCAAAAATTAAAAATCAGTAATCTTTTGCATATTGACACGTACAGGAATACACAGTTATACCTAAGGTAATCAAACAAAATAAGGAAGTTTCCAATCTAAAAATCAAATTTAGAAATTTACCCTCTATGAATCGGCCAGTTCATACCAAAACACAAATATATTGATGAATTAATGAGTCTTACGAGTATATCAGCACGTTGAATCAAATATCAATCAAATTGTAGTGTTGATGCTGAGAAGAGCCAATTTTTTCTCTCTAAGTTTGATGATTTATAAATCCAATCAGAATGTTGAAAATCAATCAGTAAATGAACTGCTATCTGGTCACCTATTCCATAGTATTCCAAGACCAAAAATTAAAAATCAGTAATCTTTTGCATATTGACACGTACAGGAATACACGGTTATACCTAAGGTAATCAAACAAAATAAGGAAGTTTCCATACTAAAAATCAAATTTAGTTATTTTCCTACTATGAATCGGCCAGTTCATACCAAAACACTAATATATTGATGAATTAATGAGTCTTACGAGTATATCAGCACGTTGAATCAAATATCAATGAAATTGTGGGGTTGTTGCTGAGAAGAACCTTATTTCTCTCTTCAAATATGATGATTTATAAATCAAATCAGTGTTTAATGTCAATCAGTTAATGAACTGCTATTGTGTCACCTATTCCATAGTATTCCAAGACCAAAAATTAAAAATCAGTGATCTTTTGCATATTGACACGTACAGGAATACACGGTTATACCTAAGGTAATCAAACAAAATAAGGAAGTTTCCAATCAAAAAATCAAATTTAGAAATTTACCCTCTATGAATCGGCCAATTCATACCAAAACACAAATATATTGATGAATTAATGATGCTTTACGAGTATATCAGACACGTTGAATCAAATATCAATGAATTTGTGGGGTTGTTGCTTAAAAGAACCTTGTTTCTCTCTTCAAATTTGATGATTTATAAATCCAATCATTGTTGAATGTCAATCAGTTAATGAACTGCTTTTGTGTCACTTATTCCATAATATTCAAAGACCACAAGAAAAAAATCATTAATTTTGTGCCTGATGACACGTATAGGAATTTACAGTTATACCGAAGGTAATCAAACGAAAAAAGCAATTTTCAATATTAAAAATTAAATTTAGTTATTTACCTACTATGAATTTGCAAGTTCATACCAAAACACAAATTAATGATGAATTAATGATGCTTTATGAGTATATCAGCACGTTGTATCAAATATAAGAGAAATTGTGGTGTTATTGTTAAAAAGAACCTTTTTTTTCTCTGTAAATTTGATGATTTATAAATCCAATCAGTGTTGAATATCAATCAGTTAATGAACTGCTATTGCGTCACTTATTCCATAGTATTCTAATACCAAAAATTAAAAATCAGTAATCTTGTGCATATTGACATGTATAGGAATACACGGTTATACCTAAGGTAATCAAACAAAATAAGGAAGTTTCCAATCTAAAAATCAAATATAGTTATTTACCTACTATGAATTTGCAAGTTCATACCAAAACACTAATATATTGATGAATTAATGATGCTTTACGAGTATATCAGACACGTTGAATCAAATATCAATGAATTTGTGGGGTTGTTGCTTAAAAGAACCTTTTTTTCTCTTCAAATTTGATGATTTATAAATCCAGTCAGTGTTGAATGTCAATCAGTTAATGAACTGCTATTGTGTCACTTATTCCATTGTATTCCAAGACCAAAAATTAAAAATCATTAATTTTGTGCATGATGACACGTATAGGAATACACAGTTATACCTAAAGTAATCAAACAAAATAAGGAAGTTTCCATACTAAAAATCAAATTTAGTTATTTACCTACTATGAATTTGCAAGTTCATACCAAAACACAAATTAATGATAAATTAATGATGCTTTACAAGTATATCAGACAAGTTGAACCAAATATAAGCGAAATTGTGGTGTTATTGCTAAAAAGAACCTTTTTTTTTCTCTGTAAATTTGATGATTTATAAAACCAATCAGTGTTGAATATCAATCAGTTAATGAACTGCTATTGTGTCACTTATTCCATAGTATTCCAAGACCAAAAATTAAGAATCATTAATTTTGTGCATGATGACACGTATAGTAATACACAGTTATACCTAAAGTTTTCAAACGAAATAAGGAAGTTTCCATACTAAAAATCAAATTTAGTTATTTACCTACTATGAATTTGCAAGTTCATACCAAAACACAAATATATTGATGAATCAATGATGCTTTACGAGTATATCAGCACGTTGAATCAAATATCAATGAAATTGTGGGGCTGTTGCTTAAAAGAACCTTGTTTCTCTCTTCAAATATGATAATTTATAAATCCAATCAGAATGTTGAAAAGCAATCAGTAAATGAACTGCTATTTGGTCACCTATTCCATAGTATTCCAAGACCAAAAATTAAAAATCAGTGATCTTTTGCATATTGACACGTACAGGAATACACGGTTATACCTAAGGTAATCAAACAAAATAAGGAAGTTTCCAATCTAAAAATCAAATTTAGAAATTTACCCTCTATGAATCGGCCAGTTCATACCAAAACACAAATATATTGATGAATTAATGATGCTTTACGAGTATATCAGACACGTTGAATCAAATATCAATGAATTTGTGGGGTTGTTGCTTAAAATAACCTTGTTTCTCTCTTCAAATTTGATGATTTATAAATCCAATCATTGTTGAATGTCAATCAGTTAATGAACTGCTTTTGTGTCACTTATTCCATAATATTCAAAGACCACAAGAAAAAAATCATTAATTTTGTGCCTGATGACACGTATAGGAATTTACAGTTATACCGAAGGTAATCAAACGAAAAAAGCAATTTTCAATAATAAAAATTAAATTTAGTTATTTACCTACTATGAATTTGCAAGTTCATACCAAAACACAAATTAATGATGAATTAATGATGCTTTATGAGTATATCAGCACGTTGTATCAAATATAAGAGAAATTGTGGGGTTGTTGCTTATAAGAACCTTGTTTCTCTGTAAATTTGATGATTTATAAATCCAATCAGTGTTGAATATCAATCAGTTAATGAACTGCTATTGCATCACTTATTCCATAGTATTCTAAGACCAAAAATTAAAAATCAGTAATCTTGTGCGTATTGACATGTATAGGAATACACGGTTATACCTAAGGTAATCAAACAAAATAAGGAAGTTTCCAATCTAAAAATCAAATTTAGTTATTTTCCTACTATGAATCGGCCAGTTCATACCAAAACACTAATATATTGATGAATTAATGATGCTTTACGAGTATATCAGACACGTTGAATCAAATATCAATGAATTTGTGGGGTTGTTGCTTATAAGAACCTTGTTTCTCTCTTCAAATTTGATGATTTATAAATCCAATCATTGTTGAATGTCAATCAGTTAATGAACTTCTTTTGTGTCACTTATTCCATAATATTCAAAGACCACACGATAAAAATCATTAATTTTGTGCATGATGACACGTATAGGAATACACGGTTATACCTAAGGTAATCAAACAAAATAAGGAAGTTTCCAATCTAAAAATCAAATTTAGTTATTTACCTACTATGAATTTGCAAGTTCATACCAAAACACTAATATATTGATGAATTAATGATGCTTTACGAGTATATCAGACACGTTGAATCAAATATCAATGAATTTGTGGGGTTGTTGCTTAAAAGAACCTTGTTTCTCTCTTCTAATTTGATGATTTATAAATCCAATCAGTGTTGAATGTCAATCAGTTAATGAACTGCTATTGTGTCACTTATTCCATAATATTCAAAGACCACAAGATAAAAATCATTAATTTTGTGTAAGATGACACGTATAGGAATACACGGTTATACCTAAAGTAATCAAACGAAATAAGGAAGTTTCCAATCTAAAAATCAAATTTAGTAGTTTACCCTCTATGAATTTGCAAGTTCATACCAAAACACAAATATATTGATGAATCAATGATGCTCTACGAGTATATCAGACACGTTGAATCAAATATCAATGAATTTGTGGGGTTGTTGCTTAAAAGAACCTTTTTTTCTCTCTGTAAATTTGATAGTTTATAAATCCAATCATAATGTTGAAAATCAATCAGTAAATGAACTGCTATTTGGCCACCTATTCCATAGTATTCCAAGACCAAAAATTAAAATCAGTAATCTTGTGCATATTGACACGTTCAGGAATACACGGTTATAACGAAGGTAATAAAACGAAAAAAGGAAGTTTCCATTCTAAAAATCAAATTTAGTAACTTACCTACTTTGAATTTTAAGTTCAAACCAAAACACAAATTAATGATGAATTAATAATGCTTTACGAGTATATTAGACAAGTTGAACCAAATATAAGAGAAATTGTGGTGTTATTGCTGAAAAGAACCTTTTTTTTCTCTGTAAATTTGATGATTTATAAATCCAATCAGTGTTGAATATCAATCAGTTAATGAACTGCTATTGTGTCACTTATTCCATAGTATTCCAAGACCAAAAATTAAGAATCATTAATTTTGTGCATGATGACACGTATAGTAATACACAGTTATACCTAAAGTTTTCAAACGAAATAAGGAAGTTTCCATACTAAAAATCAAATTTAGTTATTTACCTACTATGAATTTGCAAGTTCATACCAAAACACTAATATATTGATGAATTAATGATGCTTTACGAGTATATCAGCACGTTGAATCAAATATCAATGAAATTGTGGGGCTGTTGCTTAAAAGAACCTTGTTTCTCTCTTCAAATATGATAATTTATAAATCCAATCAGAATGTTGAAAAGCAATCAGTAAATGAACTGCTATTTGGTCACCTATTCCATAGTATTCCAAGACCAAAAATTAAAAATCAGTGATCTTTTGCATATTGACACGTACAGGAATACACGGTTATACCTAAGGTAATCAAACAAAATAAGGAAGTTTCCAATCTAAAAATCAAATATAGAAATTTACCCTCTATGAATCGGCCAGTTCATACCAAAACACAAATATATTGATGAATTAATGATGCTTTACGAGTATATCAGACACGTTGAATCAAATATCAATGAATTTGTGGGGTTGTTGCTTAAAAGAACCTTGTTTCTCTCTTCAAATTTGATGATTTATAAATCCAATCATTGTTGAATGTCAATCAGTTAATGAACTGCTTTTGTGTCACTTATTCCATAATATTCAAAGACCACAAGAAAAAAATCATTAATTTTGTGCCTGATGACACGTATAGGAATTTACAGTTATACCGAAGGTAATCAAACGAAAAAAGCAATTTTCAATAATAAAAATTAAATTTAGTTATTTACCTACTATGAATTTGCAAGTTCATACCAAAACACAAATTAATGATGAATTAATGATGTTTTATGAGTATATCAGCACGTTGTATCAAATATAAGAGAAATTGTGGTGTTATTGTTAAAAAGAACCTTTTTTTTTCTCTGTAAATTTGATGATTTATAAATCCAATCAGTGTTGAATATCAATCAGTTAATGAACTGCTATTGCATCACTTATTCCATAGTATTCTAAGACCAAAAATTAAAAATCAGTAATCTTGTGCGTATTGACATGTATAGGAATACACGGTTATACCTAAGGTAATCAAACAAAATAAGGAAGTTTCCAATCTAAAAATCAAATTTAGTTATTTTCCTACTATGAATCGGCCAGTTCATACCAAAACACTAATATATTGATGAATTAATGATGCTTTACGAGTATATCAGACACGTTGAATCAAATATCAATGAATTTGTGGGGTTGTTGCTTATAAGAACCTTGTTTCTCTCTTCAAATTTGATGATTTATAAATCCAATCATTGTTGAATGTCAATCAGTTAATGAACTGCTTTTGTGTCATTTATTCCATAATATTCAAAGACCACAAGAAAAAAATCATTAATTTTGTGCCTGATGACACGTATAGGAATTTACAGTTATACCGAAGGTAATCAAACGAAAAAAGCAATTTTCAATAATAAAAATTAAATTTAGTTATTTACCTACTATGAATTTGCAAGTTCATACCAAAACACAAATTAATGATGAATTAATGATGCTTTATGAGTATATCAGCACGTTGTATCAAATATAAGAGAAATTGTGGTGTTATTGTTAAAAAGAACCTTTTTTTTCTCTGTAAATTTGATGATTTATAAATCCAATCAGTGTTGAATATCAATCAGTTAATGAACTGCTATTGCATCACTTATTCCATAGTATTCTAAGACCAAAAATTAAAAATCAGTAATCTTGTGCGTATTGACATGTATAGGAATACACGGTTATACCTAAGGTAATCAAACAAAATAAGGAAGTTTCCAATCTAAAAATCAAATTTAGTTATTTACCTACTATGAATTTGCAAGTTCATACCAAAACACTAATATATTGATGAATTAATGATGCTTTACGAGTATATCAGACACGTTGAATCAAATATCAATGAATTTGTGGGGTTGTTGCTTAAAAGAACCTTGTTTCTCTCTTCTAATTTGATGATTTATAAATCCAATCAGTGTTGAATGTCAATCAGTTAATGAACTTCTTTTGTGTCACTTATTCCATAATATTCAAAGACCACACGATAAAAATCATTAATTTTGTGCATGATGACACGTATAGGAATACACGGTTATACCTAAGGTAATCAAACAAAATAAGGAAGTTTCCAATCTAAAAATCAAATTTAGTTATTTACCTACTATGAATTTGCAAGTTCATACCAAAACACTAATATATTGATGAATTAATGATGCTTTACGAGTATATCAGACACGTTGAATCAAATATCAATGAATTTGTGGGGTTGTTGCTTAAAAGAACCTTGTTTCTCTCTTCTAATTTGATGATTTATAAATCCAATCAGTGTTGAATGTCAATCAGTTAATGAACTGCTTTTGTATCACTTATTCCATAATATTCAAAGTCCACACGATAAAAATCATTAATTTTGTGCATGATGACACGTATAGGAATACACGGTTATACCAAAGGTAATCAAACAAAATAAGGAAGTTTCCAATCTAAAAATCAAATTTAGTTATTTACCTACTATGAATTTGCAAGTTCATACCAAAACACTAATATATTGATGAATTAATGATGCTTTACGAGTATATCAGACACGTTGAATCAAATATCAATGAATTTGTGGGGTTGTTGCTTAAAAGAACCTTGTTTCTCTCTTCTAATTTGATGATTTATAAATCCAATCAGTGTTGAATGTCAATCAGTTAATGAACTGCTTTTGTATCACTTATTCCATAATATTCAAAGTCCACAAGATAAAAATCATTAATTTTGTGCATGATGACACGTATAGGAATACACGGTTATACCTAAAGTAATCAAACGAAATAAGGAAGTTTCCAATCTAAAAATCAAATTTAGTAGTTTACCCTCTATGAATTTGCAAGTTCATACCAAAACACAAATATATTGATGAATCAATGATGCTCTACGAGTATATCAGACACGTTGAATCAAATATCAATGAATTTGTGGGGCTGTTGCTTAAAAGAACCTTGTTTCTCTCTTCAAATATGATAATTTATAAATCCAATCAGAATGTTGAAAAGCAATCAGTAAATGAACTGCTATTTGGTCACCTATTCCATAGTATTCAAAGACCACACGATAAAAATCATTAATTTTGTGCATGATGACACGTATAGGAATACACGGTTATACCTAAGGTAATCAAACAAAATAAGGAAGTTTCCAATCTAAAAATCAAATTTAGTTATTTACCTACTATGAATTTGCAAGTTCATACCAAAACACTAATATATTGATGAATTAATGATGCTTTACGAGTATATCAGACACGTTGAATCAAATATCAATGAATTTGTGGGGTTGTTGCTTAAAAGAACCTTGTTTCTCTCTTCTAATTTGATGATTTATAAATCCAATCAGTGTTGAATGTCAATCAGTTAATGAACTTCTTTTGTGTCACTTATTCCATAATATTCAAAGACCACACGATAAAAATCATTAATTTTGTGCATGATGACACGTATAGGAATACACGGTTATACCTAAGGTAATCAAACAAAATAAGGAAGTTTCCAATCTAAAAATCAAATTTAGTTATTTACCTACTATGAATTTGCAAGTTCATACCAAAACACTAATATATTGATGAATTAATGATGCTTTACGAGTATATCAGACACGTTGAATCAAATATCAATGAATTTGTGGGGTTGTTGCTTAAAAGAACCTTGTTTCTCTCTTCTAATTTGATGATTTATAAATCCAATCAGTGTTGAATGTCAATCAGTTAATGAACTTCTTTTGTGTCACTTATTCCATAATATTCAAAGACCACACGATAAAAATCATTAATTTTGTGCATGATGACACGTATAGGAATACACGGTTATACCTAAGGTAATCAAACAAAATAAGGAAGTTTCCAATCTAAAAATCAAATTTAGTTATTTACCTACTATGAATTTGCAAGTTCATACCAAAACACTAATATATTGATGAATTAATGATGCTTTACGAGTATATCAGACACGTTGAATCAAATATCAATGAATTTGTGGGGTTGTTGCTTAAAAGAACCTTGTTTCTCTCTTCTAATTTGATGATTTATAAATCCAATCAGTGTTGAATGTCAATCAGTTAATGAACTGCTTTTGTATCACTTATTCCATAATATTCAAAGTCCACAAGATAAAAATCATTAATTTTGTGCATGATGACACGTATAGGAATACACGGTTATACCTAAAGTAATCAAACGAAATAAGGAAGTTTCCAATCTAAAAATCAAATTTAGTAGTTTACCCTCTATGAATTTGCAAGTTCATACCAAAACACTAATATATTGATGAATTAATGATGCTTTACGAGTATATCAGCACGTTGAATCAAATATCAATGAAATTGTGGGGCTGTTGCTTAAAAGAACCTTGTTTCTCTCTTCAAATATGATAATTTATAAATCCAATCAGAATGTTGAAAAGCAATCAGTAAATGAACTGCTATTTGGTCACCTATTCCATAGTATTCCAAGACCAAAAATTAAAAATCAGTGATCTTTTGCATATTGACACGTACAGGAATACACGGTTATACCTAAGGTAATCAAACAAAATAAGGAAGTTTCCAATCTAAAAATCAAATATAGAAATTTACCCTCTATGAATCGGCCAGTTCATACCAAAACACAAATATATTGATGAATTAATGATGCTTTACGAGTATATCAGACACGTTGAATCAAATATCAATGAATTTGTGGGGTTGTTGCTTAAAAGAACCTTGTTTCTCTCTTCAAATTTGATGATTTATAAATCCAATCATTGTTGAATGTCAATCAGTTAATGAACTGCTTTTGTGTCACTTATTCCATAATATTCAAAGACCACAAGAAAAAAATCATTAATTTTGTGCCTGATGACACGTATAGGAATTTACAGTTATACCGAAGGTAATCAAACGAAAAAAGCAATTTTCAATAATAAAAATTAAATTTAGTTATTTACCTACTATGAATTTGCAAGTTCATACCAAAACACAAATTAATGATGAATTAATGATGTTTTATGAGTATATCAGCACGTTGTATCAAATATAAGAGAAATTGTGGTGTTATTGTTAAAAAGAACCTTTTTTTTCTCTGTAAATTTGATGATTTATAAATCCAATCAGTGTTGAATATCAATCAGTTAATGAACTGCTATTGCATCACTTATTCCATAGTATTCTAAGACCAAAAATTAAAAATCAGTAATCTTGTGCGTATTGACATGTATAGGAATACACGGTTATACCTAAGGTAATCAAACAAAATAAGGAAGTTTCCAATCTAAAAATCAAATTTAGTTATTTTCCTACTATGAATCGGCCAGTTCATACCAAAACACTAATATATTGATGAATTAATGATGCTTTACGAGTATATCAGACACGTTGAATCAAATATCAATGAATTTGTGGGGTTGTTGCTTATAAGAACCTTGTTTCTCTCTTCAAATTTGATGATTTATAAATCCAATCATTGTTGAATGTCAATCAGTTAATGAACTGCTTTTGTGTCATTTATTCCATAATATTCAAAGACCACAAGAAAAAAATCATTAATTTTGTGCCTGATGACACGTATAGGAATTTACAGTTATACCGAAGGTAATCAAACGAAAAAAGCAATTTTCAATAATAAAAATTAAATTTAGTTATTTACCTACTATGAATTTGCAAGTTCATACCAAAACACAAATTAATGATGAATTAATGATGCTTTATGAGTATATCAGCACGTTGTATCAAATATAAGAGAAATTGTGGTGTTATTGTTAAAAAGAACCTTTTTTTTCTCTGTAAATTTGATGATTTATAAATCCAATCAGTGTTGAATATCAATCAGTTAATGAACTGCTATTGCATCACTTATTCCATAGTATTCTAAGACCAAAAATTAAAAATCAGTAATCTTGTGCGTATTGACATGTATAGGAATACACGGTTAAACCTAAGGTAATCAAACAAAATAAGGAAGTTTCCAATCTAAAAATCAAATTTAGTTATTTACCTACTATGAATTTGCAAGTTCATACCAAAACACTAATATATTGATGAATTAATGATGCTTTACGAGTATATCAGACACGTTGAATCAAATATCAATGAATTTGTGGGGTTGTTGCTTAAAAGAACCTTGTTTCTCTCTTCTAATTTGATGATTTATAAATCCAATCAGTGTTGAATGTCAATCAGTTAATGAACTTCTTTTGTGTCACTTATTCCATAATATTCAAAGACCACACGATAAAAATCATTAATTTTGTGCATGATGACACGTATAGGAATACACGGTTATACCTAAGGTAATCAAACAAAATAAGGAAGTTTCCAATCTAAAAATCAAATTTAGTTATTTACCTACTATGAATTTGCAAGTTCATACCAAAACACTAATATATTGATGAATTAATGATGCTTTACGAGTATATCAGACACGTTGAATCAAATATCAATGAATTTGTGGGGTTGTTGCTTAAAAGAACCTTGTTTCTCTCTTCTAATTTGATGATTTATAAATCCAATCAGTGTTGAATGTCAATCAGTTAATGAACTGCTTTTGTATCACTTATTCCATAATATTCAAAGTCCACAAGATAAAAATCATTAATTTTGTGCATGATGACACGTATAGGAATACACGGTTATACCTAAAGTAATCAAACGAAATAAGGAAGTTTCCAATCTAAAAATCAAATTTAGTAGTTTACCCTCTATGAATTTGCAAGTTCATACCAAAACACAAATATATTGATGAATCAATGATGCTCTACGAGTATATCAGACACGTTGAATCAAATATCAATGAATTTGTGGGGTTATTGCTTAAAAGAACCTTTTTTTCTCTCTAAATTTGATGATTTATAAATCCAATCAGAATGTTGAAAATCAATCAGTAAAGGAACTGCTATCTGGTCACCTATTCCATAGTATTCCAAGACCAAAAATTAAAAATAAGTAATCTTGTGCATATTGACACGTATAGGAATACACAGTTATACCTAAGGTAATCAAACAAAATAAGGAAGTTTCCATACTAAAAATCAAATTTAGTTATTTACCTAATATGAATTTGCAAGTTCATACCAAAACACTAATATATTGATGAATTAATGAAGTTTTACGAGTATATCAGACACGTTGAATCAAATATCAATGAATTTGTGGAGTTGTTGCTTAAAAGAACCTTGTTTCTCTCTTCAAATTTGATGATTTATAAATCAAATCAGTGTTTAATGTCAATCAGTTAATGAACTGCTATTGTGTCACTTATTCTATAATATTCCAAGACCAAAAGAAAAAAATCAGTAATTTTGTGCATATTGACACGCACTGGAATACACGGTTATACCTAAAGTAATCAAACGAAAAAAGGATGTTTCCATACTAAAAATCAAATTTAGTAATTTACCTACTATGAATTTGCAAGTTAATACCAAAACACAAATATATTGATGAATTAATGATGCTTTACGAATATATCAGACAAAATGAACCAAATATCAGAGAAATTGTGGTGTTGTTGCTGAGAAGAACCAGTTTTATTTTCTCTCTGTAAATTTGATAATTTATAAATCCAATCAGAATGTTGAAAAGCAATCAGTAAATGAACTGCTATTTGGCCACCTATTCCATAGTATTCCAAGACCAAAAATTAAAATCAGTAATCTTGTGCATATTGACACGTTCAGGAATACACGGTTATAACGAAGGTAATAAAACGAAAAAAGGAAGTTTCCATTCTAAAAATCAAATTTAGTAACTTACCTACTTTGAATTTTAAGTTCAAACCAAAACACAAATTAATGATGAATTAATAATGCTTTACGAGTATATTAGACAAGTTGAACCAAATATAAGAGAAATTGTGGTGTTATTGCTGAAAAGAACCTTTTTTTTCTCTGTAAATTTGATGATTTATAAATCCAATCAGTGTTGAATATCAATCAGTTAATGAACTGCTATTGTGTCACTTATTCCATAGTATTCCAAGACCAAAAATTAAGAATCATTAATTTTGTGCATGATGACACGTATAGTAATACACAGTTATACCTAAAGTTTTCAAACGAAATAAGGAAGTTTCCATACTAAAAATCAAATTTAGTTATTTACCTACTATGAATTTGCAAGTTCATACCAAAACACTAATATATTGATGAATTAATGATGCTTTACGAGTATATCAGCACGTTGAATCAAATATCAATGAAATTGTGGGGCTGTTGCTTAAAAGAACCTTGTTTCTCTCTTCAAATATGATAATTTATAAATCCAATCAGAATGTTGAAAAGCAATCAGTAAATGAACTGCTATTTGGTCACCTATTCCATAGTATTCCAAGACCAAAAATTAAAAATCAGTGATCTTTTGCATATTGACACGTACAGGAATACACGGTTATACCTAAGGTAATCAAACAAAATAAGGAAGTTTCCAATCTAAAAATCAAATATAGAAATTTACCCTCTATGAATCGGCCAGTTCATACCAAAACACAAATATATTGATGAATTAATGATGCTTTACGAGTATATCAGACACGTTGAATCAAATATCAATGAATTTGTGGGGTTGTTGCTTAAAAGAACCTTGTTTCTCTCTTCAAATTTGATGATTTATAAATCCAATCATTGTTGAATGTCAATCAGTTAATGAACTGCTTTTGTGTCACTTATTCCATAATATTCAAAGACCACAAGAAAAAAATCATTAATTTTGTGCCTGATGACACGTATAGGAATTTACAGTTATACCGAAGGTAATCAAACGAAAAAAGCAATTTTCAATAATAAAAATTAAATTTAGTTATTTACCTACTATGAATTTGCAAGTTCATACCAAAACACAAATTAATGATGAATTAATGATGTTTTATGAGTATATCAGCACGTTGTATCAAATATAAGAGAAATTGTGGTGTTATTGTTAAAAAGAACCTTTTTTTTCTCTGTAAATTTGATGATTTATAAATCCAATCAGTGTTGAATATCAATCAGTTAATGAACTGCTATTGCATCACTTATTCCATAGTATTCTAAGACCAAAAATTAAAAATCAGTAATCTTGTGCGTATTGACATGTATAGGAATACACGGTTATACCTAAGGTAATCAAACAAAATAAGGAAGTTTCCAATCTAAAAATCAAATTTAGTTATTTTCCTACTATGAATCGGCCAGTTCATACCAAAACACTAATATATTGATGAATTAATGATGCTTTACGAGTATATCAGACACGTTGAATCAAATATCAATGAATTTGTGGGGTTGTTGCTTATAAGAACCTTGTTTCTCTCTTCAAATTTGATGATTTATAAATCCAATCAGTGTTGAATATCAATCAGTTAATGAACTGCTATTGCATCACTTATTCCATAGTATTCTAAGACCAAAAATTAAAAATCAGTAATCTTGTGCGTATTGACATGTATAGGAATACACGGTTATACCTAAGGTAATCAAACAAAATAAGGAAGTTTCCAATCTAAAAATCAAATTTAGTTATTTACCTACTATGAATTTGCAAGTTCATACCAAAACACTAATATATTGATGAATTAATGATGCTTTACGAGTATATCAGACACGTTGAATCAAATATCAATGAATTTGTGGGGTTGTTGCTTAAAAGAACCTTGTTTCTCTCTTCTAATTTGATGATTTATAAATCCAATCAGTGTTGAATGTCAATCAGTTAATGAACTTCTTTTGTGTCACTTATTCCATAATATTCAAAGACCACACGATAAAAATCATTAATTTTGTGCATGATGACACGTATAGGAATACACGGTTATACCTAAGGTAATCAAACAAAATAAGGAAGTTTCCAATCTAAAAATCAAATTTAGTTATTTACCTACTATGAATTTGCAAGTTCATACCAAAACACTAATATATTGATGAATTAATGATGCTTTACGAGTATATCAGACACGTTGAATCAAATATCAATGAATTTGTGGGGTTGTTGCTTAAAAGAACCTTGTTTCTCTCTTCTAATTTGATGATTTATAAATCCAATCAGTGTTGAATGTCAATCAGTTAATGAACTGCTTTTGTATCACTTATTCCATAATATTCAAAGTCCACAAGATAAAAATCATTAATTTTGTGCATGATGACACGTATAGGAATACACGGTTATACCTAAAGTAATCAAACGAAATAAGGAAGTTTCCAATCTAAAAATCAAATTTAGTAGTTTACCCTCTATGAATTTGCAAGTTCATACCAAAACACAAATATATTGATGAATCAATGATGCTCTACGAGTATATCAGACACGTTGAATCAAATATCAATGAATTTGTGGGGTTATTGCTTAAAAGAACCTTTTTTTCTCTCTAAATTTGATGATTTATAAATCCAATCAGAATGTTGAAAATCAATCAGTAAAGGAACTGCTATCTGGTCACCTATTCCATAGTATTCCAAGACCAAAAATTAAAAATAAGTAATCTTGTGCATATTGACACGTATAGGAATACACGGTTATACCTAAGGTAATCAAACAAAATAAGGAAGTTTCCATACTAAAAATCAAATTTAGTTATTTACCTAATATGAATTTGCAAGTTCATACCAAAACACTAATATATTGATGAATTAATGAAGTTTTACGAGTATATCAGACACGTTGAATCAAATATCAATGAATTTGTGGAGTTGTTGCTTAAAAGAACCTTGTTTCTCTCTTCAAATTTGATGATTTATAAATCAAATCAGTGTTTAATGTCAATCAGTTAATGAACTGCTATTGTGTCACTTATTCTATAATATTCCAAGACCAAAAGAAAAAAATCAGTAATTTTGTGCATATTGACACGCACTAGAATACACGGTTATACCTAAAGTAATCAAACGAAAAAAGGATGTTTCCATACTAAAAATCAAATTTAGTAATTTACCTACTATGAATTTGCAAGTTAATACCAAAACACAAATATATTGATGAATTAATGATGCTTTACGAATATATCAGACAAAATGAACCAAATATCAGAGAAATTGTGGTGTTGTTGCTGAGAAGAACCAGTTTTATTTTCTCTCTGTAAATTTGATAATTTATAAATCCAATCAGAATGTTGAAAAGCAATCAGTAAATGAACTGCTATTTGGCCACCTATTCCATAGTATTCCAAGACCAAAAATTAAAAATCAGTAATCTTGTGCGTATTGACATGTATAGGAATACACGGTTATACCTAAGGTAATCAAACAAAATAAGGAAGTTTCCAATCTAAAAATCAAATTTAGTTATTTACCTACTATGAATTTGCAAGTTCATACCAAAACACTAATATATTGATGAATTAATGATGCTTTACGAGTATATCAGACACGTTGAATCAAATATCAATGAATTTGTGGGGTTGTTGCTTAAAAGAACCTTGTTTCTCTCTTCTAATTTGATGATTTATAAATCCAATCAGTGTTGAATGTCAATCAGTTAATGAACTTCTTTTGTGTCACTTATTCCATAATATTCAAAGACCACACGATAAAAATCATTAATTTTGTGCATGATGACACGTATAGGAATACACGGTTATACCTAAAGTAATCAAACGAAATAAGGAAGTTTCCAATCTAAAAATCAAATTTAGTAGTTTACCCTCTTTGAATTTGCAAGTTCATACCAAAACACAAATATATTGATGAATCAATGATGCTCTACGAGTATATCAGACACGTTGAATCAAATATCAATGAATTTGTGGGGTTATTGCTTAAAAGAACCTTTTTTTCTCTCTAAATTTGATGATTTATAAATCCAATCAGAATGTTGAAAATCAATCAGTAAAGGAACTGCTATCTGGTCACCTATTCCATAGTATTCCAAGACCAAAAATTAAAAATAAGTAATCTTGTGCATATTGACACGTATAGGAATACACGGTTATACCTAAGGTAATCAAACAAAATAAGGAAGTTTCCATACTAAAAATCAAATTTAGTTATTTACCTAATATGAATTTGCAAGTTCATACCAAAACACTAATATATTGATGAATTAATGAAGTTTTACGAGTATATCAGACACGTTGAATCAAATATCAATGAATTTGTGGAGTTGTTGCTTAAAAGAACCTTGTTTCTCTCTTCAAATTTGATGATTTATAAATCAAATCAGTGTTTAATGTCAATCAGTTAATGAACTGCTATTGTGTCACTTATTCTATAATATTCCAAGACCAAAAGAAAAAAATCAGTAATTTTGTGCATATTGACACGCACTGGAATACACGGTTATACCTAAAGTAATCAAACGAAAAAAGGATGTTTCCATACTAAAAATCAAATTTAGTAATTTACCTACTATGAATTTGCAAGTTAATACCAAAACACAAATATATTGATGAATTAATGATGCTTTACGAATATATCAGACAAAATGAACCAAATATCAGAGAAATTGTGGTGTTGTTGCTGAGAAGAACCAGTTTTATTTTCTCTCTGTAAATTTGATAATTTATAAATCCAATCAGAATGTTGAAAAGCAATTAGTAAATGAACTGCTATTTGGCCACCTATTCCATAGTATTCCAAGACCAAAAATTAAAAATCAGTAATCTTGTGCGTATTGACATGTATAGGAATACACGGTTATACCTAAGGTAATCAAACAAAATAAGGAAGTTTCCAATCTAAAAATCAAATTTAGTTATTTACCTACTATGAATTTGCAAGTTCATACCAAAACACTAATATATTGATGAATTAATGATGCTTTACGAGTATATCAGACACGTTGAATCAAATATCAATGAATTTGTGGGGTTGTTGCTTAAAAGAACCTTGTTTCTCTCTTCTAATTTGATGATTTATAAATCCAATCAGTGTTGAATGTCAATCAGTTAATGAACTTCTTTTGTGTCACTTATTCCATAATATTCAAAGACCACACGATAAAAATCATTAATTTTGTGCATGATGACACGTATAGGAATACACGGTTATACCTAAGGTAATCAAACAAAATAAGGAAGTTTCCAATCTAAAAATCAAATTTAGTTATTTACCTACTATGAATTTGCAAGTTCATACCAAAACACTAATATATTGATGAATTAATGATGCTTTACGAGTATATCAGACACGTTGAATCAAATATCAATGAATTTGTGGGGTTGTTGCTTAAAAGAACCTTGTTTCTCTCTTCTAATTTGATGATTTATAAATCCAATCAGTGTTGAATGTCAATCAGTTAATGAACTGCTTTTGTATCACTTATTCCATAATATTCAAAGTCCACAAGATAAAAATCATTAATTTTGTGCATGATGACACGTATAGGAATACACGGTTATACCTAAAGTAATCAAACGAAATAAGGAAGTTTCCAATCTAAAAATCAAATTTAGTAGTTTACCCTCTATGAATTTGCAAGTTCATACCAAAACACAAATATATTGATGAATCAATGATGCTCTACGAGTATATCAGACACGTTGAATCAAATATCAATGAATTTGTGGGGTTATTGCTTAAAAGAACCTTTTTTTCTCTCTAAATTTGATGATTTATAAATCCAATCAGAATGTTGAAAATCAATCAGTAAAGGAACTGCTATCTGGTCACCTATTCCATAGTATTCCAAGACCAAAAATTAAAAATAAGTAATCTTGTGCATATTGACACGTATAGGAATACACGGTTATACCTAAGGTAATCAAACAAAATAAGGAAGTTTCCATACTAAAAATCAAATTTAGTTATTTACCTAATATGAATTTGCAAGTTCATACCAAAACACTAATATATTGATGAATTAATGAAGTTTTACGAGTATATCAGACACGTTGAATCAAATATCAATGAATTTGTGGAGTTGTTGCTTAAAAGAACCTTGTTTCTCTCTTCAAATTTGATGATTTATAAATCAAATCAGTGTTTAATGTCAATCAGTTAATGAACTGCTATTGTGTCACTTATTCTATAATATTCCAAGACCAAAAGAAAAAAATCAGTAATTTTGTGCATATTGACACGCACTGGAATACACGGTTATACCTAAAGTAATCAAACGAAAAAAGGATGTTTCCATACTAAAAATCAAATTTAGTAATTTACCTACTATGAATTTGCAAGTTAATACCAAAAGACAAATATATTGATGAATTAATGATGCTTTACGAATATATCAGACAAAATGAACCAAATATCAGAGAAATTGTGGTGTTGTTGCTGAGAAGAACCAGTTTTATTTTCTCTCTGTAAATTTGATAATTTATAAATCCAATCAGAATGTTGAAAAGCAATCAGTAAATGAACTGCTATTTGGCCACCTATTCCATAGTATTCCAAGACCAAAAATTAAAAATCAGTAATCTTGTGCGTATTGACATGTATAGGAATACACGGTTATACCTAAGGTAATCAAACAAAATAAGGAAGTTTCCAATCTAAAAATCAAATTTAGTTATTTACCTACTATGAATTTGCAAGTTCATACCAAAACACTAATATATTGATGAATTAATGATGCTTTACGAGTATATCAGACACGTTGAATCAAATATCAATGAATTTGTGGGGTTGTTGCTTAAAAGAACCTTGTTTCTCTCTTCTAATTTGATGATTTATAAATCCAATCAGTGTTGAATGTCAATCAGTTAATGAACTTCTTTTGTGTCACTTATTCCATAATATTCAAAGACCACACGATAAAAATCATTAATTTTGTGCATGATGACACGTATAGGAATACACGGTTATACCTAAGGTAATCAAACAAAATAAGGAAGTTTCCAATCTAAAAATCAAATTTAGTTATTTACCTACTATGAATTTGCAAGTTCATACCAAAACACTAATATATTGATGAATTAATGATGCTTTACGAGTATATCAGACACGTTGAATCAAATATCAATGAATTTGTGGGGTTGTTGCTTAAAAGAACCTTGTTTCTCTCTTCTAATTTGATGATTTATAAATCCAATCAGTGTTGAATGTCAATCAGTTAATGAACTGCTTTTGTATCACTTATTCCATAATATTCAAAGTCCACAAGATAAAAATCATTAATTTTGTGCATGATGACACGTATAGGAATACACGGTTATACCTAAAGTAATCAAACGAAATAAGGAAGTTTCCAATCTAAAAATCAAATTTAGTAGTTTACCCTCTATGAATTTGCAAGTTCATACCAAAACACAAATATATTGATGAATCAATGATGCTCTACGAGTATATCAGACACGTTGAATCAAATATCAATGAATTTGTGGGGTTATTGCTTAAAAGAACCTTTTTTTCTCTCTAAATTTGATGATTTATAAATCCAATCAGAATGTTGAAAATCAATCAGTAAAGGAACTGCTATCTGGTCACCTATTCCATAGTATTCCAAGACCAAAAATTAAAAATAAGTAATCTTGTGCATATTGACACGTATAGGAATACACGGTTATACCTAAGGTAATCAAACAAAATAAGGAAGTTTCCATACTAAAAATCAAATTTAGTTATTTACCTAATATGAATTTGCAAGTTCATACCAAAACACTAATATATTGATGAATTAATGAAGTTTTACGAGTATATCAGACACGTTGAATCAAATATCAATGAATTTGTGGAGTTGTTGCTTAAAAGAACCTTGTTTCTCTCTTCAAATTTGATGATTTATAAATCAAATCAGTGTTTAATGTCAATCAGTTAATGAACTGCTATTGTGTCACTTATTCTATAATATTCCAAGACCAAAAGAAAAAAATCAGTAATTTTGTGCATATTGACACGCACTGGAATACACGGTTATACCTAAAGTAATCAAACGAAAAAAGGATGTTTCCATACTAAAAATCAAATTTAGTAATTTACCTTCTATGAATTTGCAAGTTAATACCAAAACACAAATATATTGATGAATTAATGATGCTTTACGAATATATCAGACAAAATGAACCAAATATCAGAGAAATTGTGGTGTTGTTGCTGAGAAGAACCAGTTTTATTTTCTCTCTGTAAATTTGATAATTTATAAATCCAATCAGAATGTTGAAAAGCAATCAGTAAATGAACTGCTATTTGGCCACCTATTCCATAGTATTCCAAGACCAAAAATTAAAATCAGTAATCTTGTGCATATTGACACGTTCAGGAATACACGGTTATAACGAAGGTAATAAAACGAAAAAAGGAAGTTTCCATTCTAAAAATCAAATTTAGTAACTTACCTACTTTGAATTTTAAGTTCAAACCAAAACACAAATTAATGATGAATTAATAATGCTTTACGAGTATATTAGACAAGTTGAACCAAATATAAGAGAAATTGTGGTGTTATTGCTGAAAAGAACCTTTTTTTTCTCTGTAAATTTGATGATTTATAAATCCAATCAGTGTTGAATATCAATCAGTTAATGAACTGCTATTGTGTCACTTATTCCATAGTATTCCAAGACCAAAAATTAAGAATCATTAATTTTGTGCATGATGACACGTATAGTAATACACAGTTATACCTAAAGTTTTCAAACGAAATAAGGAAGTTTCCATACTAAAAATCAAATTTAGTTATTTACCTACTATGAATTTGCAAGTTCATACCAAAACACTAATATATTGATGAATTAATGATGCTTTACGAGTATATCAGCACGTTGAATCAAATATCAATGAAATTGTGGGGCTGTTGCTTAAAAGAACCTTGTTTCTCTCTTCAAATATGATAATTTATAAATCCAATCAGAATGTTGAAAAGCAATCAGTAAATGAACTGCTATTTGGTCACCTATTCCATAGTATTCCAAGACCAAAAATTAAAAATCAGTGATCTTTTGCATATTGACACGTACAGGAATACACGGTTATACCTAAGGTAATCAAACAAAATAAGGAAGTTTCCAATCTAAAAATCAAATTTAGAAATTTACCCTCTATGAATCGGCCAGTTCATACCAAAACACAAATATATTGATGAATTAATGATGCTTTACGAGTATATCAGCACGTTGAATCAAATATCAATGAAATTGTGGGGCTGTTGCTTAAAAGAACCTTGTTTCTCTCTTCAAATATGATAATTTATAAATCCAATCAGAATGTTGAAAATCAATCAGTAAATGAACTGCTATTTGGCCACCTATTCCATAGTATTCCAAGACCAAAAATTAAAAATCAGTAATCTTTTGCATATTGACACGTACAGGAATACACAGTTATACCTAAGGTAATCAAACAAAATAAGGAAGTTTCCAATCTAAAAATCAAATTTAGAAATTTACCCTCTATGAATCGGCCAGTTCATACCAAAACACTAATATATTGATGAATTAATGAGTCTTACGAGTATATCAGCACGTTGAATCAAATATCAATCAAATTGTAGTGTTGATGCTGAGAAGAGCCAATTTTTTCTCTCTAAGTTTGATGATTTATAAATCCAATCAGAATGTTGAAAATCAATCAGTAAATGAACTGCTATCTGGTCACCTATTCCATAGTATTCCAAGACCAAAAATTAAAAATCAGTAATCTTTTGCATATTGACACGTACAGGAATACACGGTTATACCTAAGGTAATCAAACGAAATAAGGAAGTTTCCATACTAAAAATCAAATTTAGTTATTTTCCTACTATGAATCGGCCAGTTCATACCAAAACACTAATATATTGATGAATTAATGAGTCTTACGAGTATATCAGCACGTTGAATCAAATATCAATGAAATTGTGGGGTTGTTGCTTAAAAGAACCTTGTTTCTCTCTTCAAATTTGATGATTTATAAATCCTATCAGTGTTGAATATCAATCAGTTAATGAACTGCCATTGTGTCACTTATTCCATAGTATTCCAAGACCAAAAATTAAAAATCAGTAATCTTTTGCATATTGACACGTACAGGAATACACGGTTATACCGAAGGTAATCAAACGAAAAAAGCAATTTTCGATAATAAAAATCAAATTTAGTTATTTACCTACTATGAATTTGCAAGTTCATACCAAAACACTAATATATTGATGAATTAATGATGCTTTACGAGTATATCAGCACGTTGAATCAAATATCAATGAAATTGTGGGGTTGTTGCTTAAAAGAACCTTGTTTCTCTCTTCAAATTTGATGATTTATAAATCCTATCAGTGTTGAATATCAATCAGTTAATGAACTGCCATTGTGTCACTTATTCCATAGTATTCCAAGACCAAAAATTAAAAATCAGTAATCTTTTGCATATTGACACGTACAGGAATACACGGTTATACCGAAGGTAATCAAACGAAAAAAGCAATTTTCAATAATAAAAATCAAATTTAGTTATTTACCTACTATGAATTTGCAAGTTCATACCAAAACACTAATATATTGATGAATTAATGATGCTTTACGAGTATATCAGCACGTTGAATCAAATATCAATGAAATTGTGGGGCTGTTGCTTAAAAGAACCTTGTTTCTCTCTTCAAATATGATAATTTATAAATCCAATCAGAATGTTGAAAAGCAATCAGTAAATGAACTGCTATTTGGTCACCTATTCCATAGTATTCCAAGACCAAAAATTAAAAATCAGTGATCTTTTGCATATTGACACGTACAGGAATACACAGTTATACCTAAGGTAATCAAACAAAATAAGGAAGTTTCCAATCTAAAAATCAAATTTAGAAATTTATACCTCTATGAATCGGCCAGTTCATACCAAAACACAAATATATTGATGAATCAATGATGCTCTACGAGTATATCAGACACGTTGAATCAAATATCAATGAATTTGTGGGGTTATTGCTTAAAAGAACCTTTTTTTCTCTCTAAATTTGATGATTTATAAATCCAATCAGAATGTTGAAAATCAATCAGTAAAGGAACTGCTATCTGGTCACCTATTCCATAGTATTCCAAGAACAAAAATTAAAAATCAGTAATCTTTTGCATATTGACACGTACAGGAATACACGGTTATACCTAAGGTAATTAAACGAAATAAGGAAGTTTCCATACTAAAAATCAAATTTAGTTATTTTCCTACTATGAATCGGCCAGTTCATACCAAAACACAAATATATTGATGAATTAATGAGTCTTACGAGTATATCAGCACGTTGAATCAAATATCAATGAAATTGTGGGGTTGTTGCTTAAAAGAACCTTGTTTCTCTCTTCAAATATGATAATTTATAAATCTTATCAGTGTTGAATATCAATCAGTTAATGAACTGCTTTTGTGTCACTTATTCCATAGCATTCCAAGACCAAAAATTAAAAATCAGTAATCTTGTGCATATTGACACGTATAGGAATACACGGTTATACCTAAGGTAATCAAACAAAAAAAAGGAAGTGTCCAATCTAAAAATCAAATTTAGAAATTTATACCTCTATGAATCGGCCAGTTCATACAAAAACACAAATATATTGATGAATCAATGATGCTCTACGAGTATATCAGACACGTTGAATCAAATATCAATGAATTTGTGGGGTTATTGCTTAAAAGAACCTTTTTTTCTCTCTAAATTTGATGATTTATAAATCCAATCAGAATGTTGAAAATCAATCAGTAAAGGAACTGCTATCTGGTCACCTATTCCATAGTATTCCAAGAACAAAAATTAAAAATCATTAATTTTGTGCCTGATGACACGTATAGGAATTTACAGTTATACCGAAGGTAATCAAACGAAAAAAGCAATTTTCAATAATAAAAATCAAATTTAGTTATTTACCTACTATGAATTTGCAAGTTCATACCAAAACACTAATATATTGATGAATTAATGATGCTTTACGAGTATATCAGCACGTTGAATCAAATATCAATGAAATTGTGGGGCTGTTGCTTAAAAGAACCTTGTTTCTCTCTTCAAATATGATAATTTATAAATCCAATCAGAATGTTGAATATCAATCAGTTAATGAACTGCTTTTGTGTCACTTATTCCATAGCATTCCAAGACCAAAAATTAAAAATCAGTAATCTTGTGCATATTGACACGTATAGGAATACACGGTTATACCTAAGGTAATCAAACAAAAAAAAGGAAGTGTCCAATCTAAAAATCAAATTTAGAAATTTATACCTCTATGAATCGGCCAGTTCATACCAAAACACAAATATATTGATGAATCAATGATGCTCTACGAGTATATCAGACACGTTGAATCAAATATCAATGAATTTGTGGGGTTATTGCTTAAAAGAACCTTTTTTTCTCTCTAAATTTGATGATTTATAAATCCAATCAGAATGTTGAAAATCAATCAGTAAAGGAACTGCTATCTGGTCACCTATTCCATAGTATTCCAAGAACAAAAATTAAAAATCATTAATTTTGTGCCTGATGACACGTATAGGAATTTACAGTTATACCGAAGGTAATCAAACGAAAAAAGCAATTTTCAATAATAAAAATCAAATTTAGTTATTTACCTACTATGAATTTGCAAGTTCATACCAAAACACTAATATATTGATGAATTAATGATGCTTTACGAGTATATCAGCACGTTGAATCAAATATCAATGAAATTGTGGGGCTGTTGCTTAAAAGAACCTTGTTTCTCTCTTCAAATATGATAATTTATAAATCCAATCAGTGTTGAATATCAATCAGTTAATGAACTGCTATTGCATCACTTATTCCATAGTATTCTAAGACCAAAAATTAAAAATCAGTAATTTTGTGCGTATTGACACGTACAGGAATACACGGTTATACCTAAGGTAATCAAACAAAATAAGGAAGTTTCCAATCTAAAAATCAAATTTAGAAATTTACCCTCTATGAATCGGCCAGTTCATACCAAAACACAAATATATTGATGAATTAATGATGCTTTACGAGTATATCAGACACGTTGAATCAAATATCAATGAATTTGTGGGGTTGTTGCTTAAAAGAACCTTGTTTCTCTCTTCTAATTTGATGATTTATAAATCCAATCAGTGTTGAATGTCAATCAGTTAATGAACTGCTTTTGTGTCACTTATTCCATAATATTCAAAGACCACACGATAAAAATCATTAATTTTGTGCATGATGACACGTATAGGAATACACGGTTATACCTAAGGTAATCAAACAAAATAAGGAAGTTTCCAATCTAAAAATCAAATTTAGTTATTTACCTACTATGAATTTGCAAGTTCATACCAAAACACTAATATATTGATGAATCAATGATGCTCTACGAGTATATCAGACACGTTGAATCAAATATCAATGAATTTGTGGGGTTGTTGCTTAAAAGAACCTTGTTTCTCTCTTCTAATTTGATGATTTATAAATCCAATCAGTGTTGGATGTCAATCAGTTAATGAACTGCTTTTGTATCACTTATTCCATAAAATTCAAAGACCACAAGAAAAAAATCATTAATTTTGTGCCTGATGACACGTATAGGAATTTACAGTTATACCGAAGGTAATCAAACGAAAAAAGCAATTTTCAATAATAAAAATTAAATTTAGTTATTTACCTACTATGAATTTGCAAGTTCATACCAAAACACAAATTAATGATGAATTAATGATGCTTTATGAGTATATCAGCACGTTGTATCAAATATAAGAGAAATTGTGGTGTTATTGTTAAAAAGAACCTTTTTTTTCTCTGTAAATTTGATGATTTATAAATCCAATCAGTGTTGAATATCAATCAGTTAATGAACTGCTATTGCATCACTTATTCCATAGTATTCTAAGACCAAAAATTAAAAATCAGTAATTTTGTGCGTATTGACATGTATAGGAATACACGGTTATACCTAAGGTAATCAAACAAAATAAGGAAGTTTCCAATCTAAAAATCAAATTTAGTTATTTACCTACTATGAATTTGCAAGTTCATACCAAAACACTAATATATTGATGAATTAATGATGCTTTACGAGTATATCAGACACGTTGAATCAAATATCAATGAATTTGTGGGGTTGTTGCTTAAAAGAACCTTGTTTCTCTCTTCTAATTTGATGATTTATAAATCCAATCAGTGTTGAATGTCAATCAGTTAATGAACTGCTTTTGTGTCACTTATTCCATAATATTCAAAGACCACACGATAAAAATCATTAATTTTGTGCATGATGACACGTATAGGAATACACGGTTATACCTAAGGTAATCAAACAAAATAAGGAAGTTTCCAATCTAAAAATCAAATTTAGTTATTTACCTACTATGAATTTGCAAGTTCATACCAAAACACTAATATATTGATGAATCAATGATGCTCTACGAGTATATCAGACACGTTGAATCAAATATCAATGAATTTGTGGGGTTGTTGCTTAAAAGAACCTTGTTTCTCTCTTCTAATTTGATGATTTATAAATCCAATCAGTGTTGGATGTCAATCAGTTAATGAACTGCTTTTGTATCACTTATTCCATAATATTCAAAGACCACAAGATAAAAATCATTAATTTTGTGCATGATGACACGTATAGGAATACACGGTTATACCTAAAGTAATCAAACGAAATAAGGAAGTTTCCAATCTAAAAATCAAATTTAGTAGTTTACCCTCTATGAATTTGCAAGTTCATACCAAAACACAAATATATTGATGAATCAATGATGCTCTACGAGTATATCAGACACGTTGAATCAAATATCAATGAATTTGTGGGGTTATTGCTTAAAAGAACCTTTTTTTCTCTCTAAATTTGATGATTTATAAATCCAATCAGAATGTTGAAAATCAATCAGTAAATGAACTGCTATTGTGTCACTTATTCCATAGTATTCCAAGACCAAAAATTAAAAATCAGTGATCTTTTGCCCATTGACACGTACAGGAATACACGGTTATACCTAAGGTAATCAAACAAAATAAGGAAGTTTCCAATCTAAAAATCAAATTTAGTAGTTTACCCTCTATGAATTTGCAAGTTCATACCAAAACACAAATATATTGATGAATCAATGATGCTCTACGAGTATATCAGACACGTTGAATCAAATATCAATGAATTTGTGGGGTTGTTGCTTAAAAGAACCTTTTTTTCTCTCTGTAAATTTGATAGTTTATAAATCCAATCATAATGTTGAAAATCAATCAGTAAATGAACTGCTATTTGGCCACCTATTCCGTAATATTCCAAGACCAAAAATTAAAAATCAGTAATCTTTTGCATATTGACACGTACAGGAATACACAGTTATACCTAAGGTAATCAAACAAAATAAGGAAGTTTCCAATCTAAAAATCAAATTTAGAAATTTACCCTCTATGAATCGGCCAGTTCATACCAAAACACTAATATATTGATGAATTAATGAGTCTTACGAGTATATCAGCACGTTGAATCAAATATCAATCAAATTGTAGTGTTGATGCTGAGAAGAGCCAATTTTTTCTCTCTAAGTTTGATGATTTATAAATCCAATCAGAATGTTGAAAATCAATCAGTAAATGAACTGCTATCTGGTCACCTATTCCATAGTATTCCAAGACCAAAAATTAAAAATCAGTAATCTTTTGCATATTGACACGTACAGGAATACACGGTTATACCTAAGGTAATCAAACGAAATAAGGAAGTTTCCATACTAAAAATCAAATTTAGTTATTTTCCTACTATGAATCGGCCAGTTCATACCAAAACACTAATATATTGATGAATTAATGAGTCTTACGAGTATATCAGCACGTTGAATCAAATATCAATGAAATTGTGGGGTTGTTGCTTAAAAGAACCTTGTTTCTCTCTTCAAATTTGATGATTTATAAATCCTATCAGTGTTGAATATCAATCAGTTAATGAACTGCCATTGTGTCACTTATTCCATAGTATTCCAAGACCAAAAATTAAAAATCAGTAATCTTTTGCATATTGACACGTACAGGAATACACGGTTATACCGAAGGTAATCAAACGAAAAAAGCAATTTTCAATAATAAAAATCAAATTTAGTTATTTACCTACTATGAATTTGCAAGTTCATACCAAAACACTAATAGATTGATGAATTAATGATGCTTTACGAGTATATCAGCACGTTGAATCAAATATCAATGAAATTGTGGGGCTGTTGCTTAAAAGAACCTTGTTTCTCTCTTCAAATATGATAATTTATAAATCCAATCAGAATGTTGAAAAGCAATCAGTAAATGAACTGCTATTTGGTCACCTATTCCATAGTATTCCAAGACCAAAAATTAAAAATCAGTGATCTTTTGCATATTGACACGTACAGGAATACACAGTTATACCTAAGGTAATCAAACAAAATAAGGAAGTTTCCAATCTAAAAATCAAATTTAGAAATTTATACCTCTATGAATCGGCCAGTTCATACCAAAACACAAATATATTGATGAATCAATGATGCTCTACGAGTATATCAGACACGTTGAATCAAATATCAATGAATTTGTGGGGTTATTGCTTAAAAGAACCTTTTTTTCTCTCTAAATTTGATGATTTATAAATCCAATCAGAATGTTGAAAATCAATCAGTAAAGGAACTGCTATCTGGTCACCTATTCCATAGTATTCCAAGAACAAAAATTAAAAATCAGTAATCTTTTGCATATTGACACGTACAGGAATACACGGTTATACCTAAGGTAATTAAACGAAATAAGGAAGTTTCCATACTAAAAATCAAATTTAGTTATTTTCCTACTATGAATCGGCCAGTTCATACCAAAACACAAATATATTGATGAATTAATGAGTCTTACGAGTATATCAGCACGTTGAATCAAATATCAATGAAATTGTGGGGTTGTTGCTTAAAAGAACCTTGTTTCTCTCTTCAAATATGATAATTTATAAATCTTATCAGTGTTGAATATCAATCAGTTAATGAACTGCTTTTGTGTCACTTATTCCATAGCATTCCAAGACCAAAAATTAAAAATCAGTAATCTTGTGCATATTGACACGTATAGGAATACACGGTTATACCTAAGGTAATCAAACAAAAAAAAGGAAGTGTCCAATCTAAAAATCAAATTTAGAAATTTATACCTCTATGAATCGGCCAGTTCATACCAAAACACAAATATATTGATGAATCAATGATGCTCTACGAGTATATCAGACACGTTGAATCAAATATCAATGAATTTGTGGGGTTATTGCTTAAAAGAACCTTTTTTTCTCTCTAAATTTGATGATTTATAAATCCAATCAGAATGTTGAAAATCAATCAGTAAAGGAACTGCTATCTGGTCACCTATTCCATAGTATTCCAAGAACAAAAATTAAAAATCATTAATTTTGTGCCTGATGACACGTATAGGAATTTACAGTTATACCGAAGGTAATCAAACGAAAAAAGCAATTTTCAATAATAAAAATCAAATTTAGTTATTTACCTACTATGAATTTGCAAGTTCATACCAAAACACTAATATATTGATGAATTAATGATGCTTTACGAGTATATCAGCACGTTGAATCAAATATCAATGAAATTGTGGGGCTGTTGCTTAAAAGAACCTTGTTTCTCTCTTCAAATATGATAATTTATAAATCCAATCAGAATGTTGAAAAGCAATCAGTAAATGAACTGCTATTTGGTCACCTATTCCATAGTATTCCAAGACCAAAAATTAAAAATCAGTGATCTTTTGCATATTGACACGTACAGGAATACACGGTTATACCTAAGGTAATCAAACAAAATAAGGAAGTTTCCAATCTAAAAATCAAATTTAGAAATTTACCCTCTATGAATCGGCCAGTTCATACCAAAACACAAATATATTGATGAATTAATGATGCTTTACGAGTATATCAGACACGTTGAATCAAATATCAATGAATTTGTGGGGTTGTTGCTTAAAAGAACCTTGTTTCTCTCTTCAAATTTGATGATTTATAAATCCAATCATTGTTGAATGTCAATCAGTTAATGAACTGCTTTTGTGTCACTTATTCCATAATATTCAAAGACCACAAGAAAAAAATCATTAATTTTGTGCCTGATGACACGTATAGGAATTTACAGTTATACCGAAGGTAATCAAACGAAAAAAGCAATTTTCAATAATAAAAATTAAATTTAGTTATTTACCTACTATGAATTTGCAAGTTCATACCAAAACACAAATTAATGATGAATTAATGATGCTTTATGAGTATATCAGCACGTTGTATCAAATATAAGAGAAATTGTGGTGTTATTGTTAAAAAGAACCTTTTTTTTCTCTGTAAATTTGATGATTTATAAATCCAATCAGTGTTGAATATCAATCAGTAAATGAACTGCTATTTGGTCACCTATTCCATAGTATTCCAAGACCAAAAATTAAAAATCAGTGATCTTTTGCATATTGACACGTACAGGAATACACGGTTATACCTAAGGTAATCAAACAAAATAAGGAAGTTTCCAATCTAAAAATCAAATTTAGAAATTTACCCTCTATGAATCGGCCAGTTCATACCAAAACACAAATATATTGATGAATTAATGATGCTTTACGAGTATATCAGACACGTTGAATCAAATATCAATGAATTTGTGGGGTTGTTGCTTAAAAGAACCTTGTTTCTCTCTTCTAATTTGATGATTTATAAATCCAATCAGTGTTGAATGTCAATCAGTTAATGAACTTCTTTTGTGTCACTTATTCCATAATATTCAAAGACCACACGATAAAAATCATTAATTTTGTGCATGATGACACGTATAGGAATACACGGTTATACCTAAGGTAATCAAACAAAATAAGGAAGTTTCCAATCTAAAAATCAAATTTAGTTATTTACCTACTATGAATTTGCAAGTTCATACCAAAACACTAATATATTGATGAATTAATGATGCTTTACGAGTATATCAGACACGTTGAATCAAATATCAATGAATTTGTGGGGTTGTTGCTTAAAAGAACCTTGTTTCTCTCTTCTAATTTGATGATTTATAAATCCAATCAGTGTTGAATGTCAATCAGTTAATGAACTGCTTTTGTATCACTTATTCCATAATATTCAAAGTCCACAAGATAAAAATCATTAATTTTGTGCAAGATGACACGTATAGGAATACACGGTTATACCTAAAGTAATCAAACAAAATAAGGAAGTTTCCAATCTAAAAATCAAATTTAGTTATTTACCTACTATGAATTTGCAAGTTCATACCAAAACACTAATATATTGATGAATTAATGATGCTTTACGAGTATATCAGACACGTTGAATCAAATATCAATGAATTTGTGGGGTTGTTGCTTAAAAGAACCTTGTTTCTCTCTTCTAATTTGATGATTTATAAATCCAATCAGTGTTGGATGTCAATCAGTTAATGAACTGCTTTTGTATCACTTATTCCATAATATTCAAAGACCACAAGATAAAAATCATTAATTTTGTGCATGATGACACGTATAGGAATACACGGTTATACCTAAAGTAATCAAACGAAATAAGGAAGTTTCCAATCTAAAAATCAAATTTAGTAGTTTACCCTCTATGAATTTGCAAGTTCATACCAAAACA
The DNA here is from genome assembly GCA_963680855.1 of Lepeophtheirus nordmannii. Lineage (NCBI taxonomy): Eukaryota > Metazoa > Arthropoda > Copepoda > Siphonostomatoida > Caligidae > Lepeophtheirus > Lepeophtheirus nordmannii. Next base: position 14,714,445 of record OY804525.1, read on the forward strand.
CAAATATATTGATGAATCAATGATGCTCTACGAGTATATCAGACACGTTGAATCAAATATCAATGAATTTGTGGGGTTATTGCTTAAAAGAACCTTTTTTTCTCTCTAAATTTGATGATTTATAAATCCAATCAGAATGTTGAAAATCAATCAGTAAAGGAACTGCTATCTGGTCACCTATTCCATAGTATTCCAAGACCAAAAATTAAAAATAAGTAATCTTGTGCATATTGACACGTATAGGAATACACGGTTATACCTAAGGTAATCAAACAAAATAAGGAAGTTTCCATACTAAAAATCAAATTTAGTTATTTACCTAATATGAATTTGCAAGTTCATACCAAAACACTAATATATTGATGAATTAATGAAGTTTTACGAGTATATCAGACACGTTGAATCAAATATCAATGAATTTGTGGAGTTGTTGCTTAAAAGAACCTTGTTTCTCTCTTCAAATTTGATGATTTATAAATCAAATCAGTGTTTAATGTCAATCAGTTAATGAACTGCTATTGTGTCACTTATTCTATAATATTCCAAGACCAAAAGAAAAAAATCAGTAATTTTGTGCATATTGACACGTACTGGAATACACGGTTATACCTAAAGTAATCAAACGAAAAAAGGATGTTTCCATACTAAAAATCAAATTTAGTAATTTACCTACTATGAATTTGCAAGTTAATACCAAAACACAAATATATTGATGAATTAATGATGCTTTACGAATATATCAGACAAAATGAACCAAATATCAGAGAAATTGTGGTGTTGTTGCTGAGAAGAACCAGTTTTATTTTCTCTCTGTAAATTTGATAATTTATAAATCCAATCAGAATGTTGAAAAGCAATCAGTAAATGAACTGCTATTGTGTCACTTATTCCATAGTATTCCAAGACCAAAAATTAAAAATCAGTGATCTTTTGCCCATTGACACGTACAGGAATACACGGTTATACCTAAGGTAATCAAACAAAATAAGGAAGTTTCCAATCTAAAAATCAAATTTAGTTATTTACCCTCTATGAATTTGCAAGTTCATACCAAAACACAAATATATTGATGAATCAATGATGCTCTACGAGTATATCAGACACGTTGAATCAAATATCAATGAATTTGTGGGGTTGTTGCTTAAAAGAACCTTTTTTTCTCTCTGTAAATTTGATAGTTTATAAATCCAATCATAATGTTGAAAATCAATCAGTAAATGAACTGCTATTTGGCCACCTATTCCATAGTATTCCAAGACCAAAAATTAAAAATCAGTAATCTTTTGCATATTGACACGTACAGGAATACACAGTTATACCTAAGGTAATCAAACAAAATAAGGAAGTTTCCAATCTAAAAATCAAATTTAGAAATTTACCCTCTATGAATCGGCCAGTTCATACCAAAACACTAATATATTGATGAATTAATGAGTCTTACGAGTATATCAGCACGTTGAATCAAATATCAATCAAATTGTAGTGTTGATGCTGAGAAGAGCCAATTTTTTCTCTCTAAGTTTGATGATTTATAAATCCAATCAGAATGTTGAAAATCAATCAGTAAATGAACTGCTATCTGGTCACCTATTCCATAGTATTCCAAGACCAAAAATTAAAAATCAGTAATCTTTTGCATATTGACACGTACAGGAATACACGGTTATACCTAAGGTAATCAAACGAAATAAGGAAGTTTCCATACTAAAAATCAAATTTAGTTATTTTCCTACTATGAATCGGCCAGTTCATACCAAAACACTAATATATTGATGAATTAATGAGTCTTACGAGTATATCAGCACGTTGAATCAAATATCAATGAAATTGTGGGGTTGTTGCTTAAAAGAACCTTGTTTCTCTCTTCAAATTTGATGATTTATAAATCCTATCAGTGTTGAATATCAATCAGTTAATGAACTGCCATTGTGTCACTTATTCCATAGTATTCCAAGACCAAAAATTAAAAATCAGTAATCTTTTGCATATTGACACGTACAGGAATACACGGTTATACCGAAGGTAATCAAACGAAAAAAGCAATTTTCAATAATAAAAATCAAATTTAGTTATTTACCTACTATGAATTTGCAAGTTCATACCAAAACACTAATAGATTGATGAATTAATGATGCTTTACGAGTATATCAGCACGTTGAATCAAATATCAATGAAATTGTGGGGCTGTTGCTTAAAAGAACCTTGTTTCTCTCTTCAAATATGATAATTTATAAATCCAATCAGAATGTTGAAAAGCAATCAGTAAATGAACTGCTATTTGGTCACCTATTCCATAGTATTCCAAGACCAAAAATTAAAAATCAGTGATCTTTTGCATATTGACACGTACAGGAATACACAGTTATACCTAAGGTAATCAAACAAAATAAGGAAGTTTCCAATCTAAAAATCAAATTTAGAAATTTATACCTCTATGAATCGGCCAGTTCATACCAAAACACAAATATATTGATGAATCAATGATGCTCTACGAGTATATCAGACACGTTGAATCAAATATCAATCAAATTGTAGTGTTGATGCTGAGAAGAGCCAATTTTTTCTCTCTAAGTTTGATGATTTATAAATCCAATCAGAATGTTGAAAATCAATCAGTAAATGAACTGCTATCTGGTCACCTATTCCATAGTATTCCAAGACCAAAAATTAAAAATCAGTAATCTTTTGCATATTGACACGTACAGGAATACACAGTTATACCTAAGGTAATCAAACGAAATAAGGAAGTTTCCATACTAAAAATCAAATTTAGTTATTTTCCTACTATGAATCGGCCAGTTCATACCAAAACACTAATATATTGATGAATTAATGAGTCTTACGAGTATATCAGCACGTTGAATCAAATATCAATGAAATTGTGGGGTTGTTGCTTAAAAGAACCTTGTTTCTCTCTTCAAATTTGATGATTTATAAATCCTATCAGTGTTGAATATCAATCAGTTAATGAACTGCCATTGTGTCACTTATTCCATAGTATTCCAAGACCAAAAATTAAAAATCAGTAATCTTTTGCATATTGACACGTACAGGAATACACGGTTATACCGAAGGTAATCAAACGAAAAAAGCAATTTTCAATAATAAAAATCAAATTTAGTTATTTACCTACTATGAATTTGCAAGTTCATACCAAAACACTAATAGATTGATGAATTAATGATGCTTTACGAGTATATCAGCACGTTGAATCAAATATCAATGAAATTGTGGGGCTGTTGCTTAAAAGAACCTTGTTTCTCTCTTCAAATATGATAATTTATAAATCCAATCAGAATGTTGAAAAGCAATCAGTAAATGAACTGCTATTTGGTCACCTATTCCATAGTATTCAAAGACCAAAAATTAAAAATCAGTAATCTTTTGCATATTGACACGTACAGGAATACACGGTTATACCGAAGGTAATCAAACGAAAAAAGCAATTTTCAATAATAAAAATCAAATTTAGTTATTTACCTACTATGAATTTGCAAGTTCATACCAAAACACTAATAGATTGATGAATTAATGATGCTTTACGAGTATATCAGCACGTTGAATCAAATATCAATGAAATTGTGGGGCTGTTGCTTAAAAGAACCTTGTTTCTCTCTTCAAATATGATAATTTATAAATCCAATCAGAATGTTGAAAAGCAATCAGTAAATGAACTGCTATTTGGTCACCTATTCCATAGTATTCAAAGACCACACGATAAAAATCATTAATTTTGTGCATGATGACACGTATAGGAATACACGGTTATACCTAAAGTAATCAAACGAAATAAGGAAGTTTCCAATCAAAAAAACAAATTTAGTTATTTACCTACTATGAATTTGCAAGTTCATACCAAAACACTAATATATTGATGAATTAATGATGCTTTACGAGTATATCAGACACGTTGAATCAAATATCAATGAATTTGTGGGGTTGTTGCTTAAAAGAACCTTGTTTCTCTCTTCTAATTTGATGATTTATAAATCCAATCAGTGTTGAATGTCAATCAGTTAATGAACTGCTTTTGTGTCACTTATTCCATAATATTCAAAGACCACACGAACAAAAATCATTAATTTTGTGCATGATGACGCGTATAGGAATACACGGTTATACCTAAAGTAATCAAACGAAATAAGGAAGTTTCCAATCAAAAAAACAAATTTAGTTATTTACCTACTATGAATTTGCAAGTTCATACCAAAACACTAATATATTGATGAATTAATGATGCTTTACGAGTATATCAGACACGTTGAATCAAATATCAATGAATTTGTGGGGTTGTTGCTTAAAAGAACCTTGTTTCTCTCTTCTAATTTGATGATTTATAAATCCAATCAGTGTTGAATGTCAATCAGTTAATGAACTGCTTTTGTGTCACTTATTCCATAATATTCAAAGACCACAAGATAAAAATCATTAATTTTGTGCATGATGACACGTATAGGAATACACGGTTATACCTAAAGTAATCAAACGAAATAAGGAAGTTTCCAATCTAAAAATCAAATTTAGTAGTTTACCCTCTATGAATTTGCAAGTTCATACCAAAACACAAATATATTGATGAATCAATGATGCTCTACGAGTATATCAGACACGTTGAATCAAATATCAATGAATTTGTGGGGTTATTGCTTAAAAGAACCTTTTTTTCTCTCTAAATTTGATGATTTATAAATCCAATCAGAATGTTGAAAATCAATCAGTAAAGGAACTGCTATCTGGTCACCTATTCCATAGTATTCCAAGACCAAAAATTAAAAATAAGTAATCTTGTGCATATTGACACGTATAGGAATACACGGTTATACCTAAGGTAATCAAACAAAATAAGGAAGTTTCCATACTAAAAATCAAATTTAGTTATTTACCTAATATGAATTTGCAAGTTCATACCAAAACACTAATATATTGATGAATTAATGAAGTTTTACGAGTATATCAGACACGTTGAATCAAATATCAATGAATTTGTGGAGTTGTTGCTTAAAAGAACCTTGTTTCTCTCTTCAAATTTGATGATTTATAAATCAAATCAGTGTTTAATGTCAATCAGTTAATGAACTGCTATTGTGTCACTTATTCTATAATATTCCAAGACCAAAAGAAAAAAATCAGTAATTTTGTGCATATTGACACGTACTGGAATACACGGTTATACCTAAAGTAATCAAACGAAAAAAGGATGTTTCCATACTAAAAATCAAATTTAGTAATTTACCTACTATGAATTTGCAAGTTAATACCAAAACACAAATATATTGATGAATTAATGATGCTTTACGAATATATCAGACAAAATGAACCAAATATCAGAGAAATTGTGGTGTTGTTGCTGAGAAGAACCAGTTTTATTTTCTCTCTGTAAATTTGATAATTTATAAATCCAATCAGAATGTTGAAAAGCAATCAGTAAATGAACTGCTATTGTGTCACTTATTCCATAGTATTCCAAGACCAAAAATTAAAAATCAGTGATCTTTTGCCCATTGACACGTACAGGAATACACGGTTATACCTAAGGTAATCAAACAAAATAAGGAAGTTTCCAATCTAAAAATCAAATTTAGTTATTTACCTACTATGAATTTGCAAGTTCATACCAAAACACTAATATATTGATGAATTAATGATGCTTTACGAGTATATCAGACACGTTGAATCAAATATAAATGAATTTGTGGGGTTGTTGCTGAGAAGAACCTTATTTCTCTCTTCAAATATGATGATTTATAAATCAAATCAGTGTTTAATGTCAATCAGTTAATGAACTGTTATGTGTCACTTATTCCATAATATTCAAAGACCACAAGATAAAAATCATTAATTTTGTGCAAGATGACACGTATAGGAATACACGGTTATACCTAAAGTAATCAAACAAAATAAGGAAGTTTCCAATCTAAAAATCAAATTTAGTAGTTTACCCTCTATGAATTTGCAAGTTCATACCAAAACACAAATATATTGATGAATCAATGATGCTCTACGAGTATATCAGACACGTTGAATCAAATATCAATGAATTTGTGGGGTTGTTGCTTAAAAGAACCTTTTTTTCTCTCTGTAAATTTGATAGTTTATAAATCCAATCATAATGTTGAAAATCAATCAGTAAATGAACTGCTATTTGGCCACCTATTCCATAGTATTCCAAGACCAAAAATTAAAAATCAGTAATCTTTTGCATATTGACACGTACAGGAATACACAGTTATACCTAAGGTAATCAAACAAAATAAGGAAGTTTCCAATCTAAAAATCAAATTTAGAAATTTACCCTCTATGAATCGGCCAGTTCATACCAAAACACTAATATATTGATGAATTAATGAGTCTTACGAGTATATCAGCACGTTGAATCAAATATCAATCAAATTGTAGTGTTGATGCTGAGAAGAGCCAATTTTTTCTCTCTAAGTTTGATGATTTATAAATCCAATCAGAATGTTGAAAATCAATCAGTAAATGAACTGCTATCTGGTCACCTATTCCATAGTATTCCAAGACCAAAAATTAAAAATCAGTAATCTTTTGCATATTGACACGTACAGGAATACACGGTTATACCTAAGGTAATCAAACGAAATAAGGAAGTTTCCATACTAAAAATCAAATTTAGTTATTTTCCTACTATGAATCGGCCAGTTCATACCAAAACACTAATATATTGATGAATTAATGAGTCTTACGAGTATATCAGCACGTTGAATCAAATATCAATGAAATTGTGGGGTTGTTGCTTAAAAGAACCTTGTTTCTCTCTTCAAATTTGATGATTTATAAATCCTATCAGTGTTGAATATCAATCAGTTAATGAACTGCCATTGTGTCACTTATTCCATAGTATTCCAAGACCAAAAATTAAAAATCAGTAATCTTTTGCATATTGACACGTACAGGAATACACGGTTATACCGAAGGTAATCAAACGAAAAAAGCAATTTTCAATAATAAAAATCAAATTTAGTTATTTACCTACTATGAATTTGCAAGTTCATACCAAAACACTAATAGATTGATGAATTAATGATGCTTTACGAGTATATCAGCACGTTGAATCAAATATCAATGAAATTGTGGGGCTGTTGCTTAAAAGAACCTTGTTTCTCTCTTCAAATATGATAATTTATAAATCCAATCAGAATGTTGAAAAGCAATCAGTAAATGAACTGCTATTTGGTCACCTATTCCATAGTATTCCAAGACCAAAAATTAAAAATCAGTGATCTTTTGCATATTGACACGTACAGGAATACACAGTTATACCTAAGGTAATCAAACAAAATAAGGAAGTTTCCAATCTAAAAATCAAATTTAGAAATTTATACCTCTATGAATCGGCCAGTTCATACCAAAACACAAATATATTGATGAATCAATGATGCTCTACGAGTATATCAGACACGTTGAATCAAATATCAATCAAATTGTAGTGTTGATGCTGAGAAGAGCCAATTTTTTCTCTCTAAGTTTGATGATTTATAAATCCAATCAGAATGTTGAAAATCAATCAGTAAATGAACTGCTATCTGGTCACCTATTCCATAGTATTCCAAGACCAAAAATTAAAAATCAGTAATCTTTTGCATATTGACACGTACAGGAATACACAGTTATACCTAAGGTAATCAAACGAAATAAGGAAGTTTCCATACTAAAAATCAAATTTAGTTATTTTCCTACTATGAATCGGCCAGTTCATACCAAAACACTAATATATTGATGAATTAATGAGTCTTACGAGTATATCAGCACGTTGAATCAAATATCAATGAAATTGTGGGGTTGTTGCTTAAAAGAACCTTGTTTCTCTCTTCAAATTTGATGATTTATAAATCCTATCAGTGTTGAATATCAATCAGTTAATGAACTGCCATTGTGTCACTTATTCCATAGTATTCCAAGACCAAAAATTAAAAATCAGTAATCTTTTGCATATTGACACGTACAGGAATACACGGTTATACCGAAGGTAATCAAACGAAAAAAGCAATTTTCAATAATAAAAATCAAATTTAGTTATTTACCTACTATGAATTTGCAAGTTCATACCAAAACACTAATAGATTGATGAATTAATGATGCTTTACGAGTATATCAGCACGTTGAATCAAATATCAATGAAATTGTGGGGCTGTTGCTTAAAAGAACCTTGTTTCTCTCTTCAAATATGATAATTTATAAATCCAATCAGAATGTTGAAAAGCAATCAGTAAATGAACTGCTATTTGGTCACCTATTCCATAGTATTCAAAGACCAAAAATTAAAAATCAGTAATCTTTTGCATATTGACACGTACAGGAATACACGGTTATACCGAAGGTAATCAAACGAAAAAAGCAATTTTCAATAATAAAAATCAAATTTAGTTATTTACCTACTATGAATTTGCAAGTTCATACCAAAACACTAATAGATTGATGAATTAATGATGCTTTACGAGTATATCAGCACGTTGAATCAAATATCAATGAAATTGTGGGGCTGTTGCTTAAAAGAACCTTGTTTCTCTCTTCAAATATGATAATTTATAAATCCAATCAGAATGTTGAAAAGCAATCAGTAAATGAACTGCTATTTGGTCACCTATTCCATAGTATTCAAAGACCACACGATAAAAATCATTAATTTTGTGCATGATGACACGTATAGGAATACACGGTTATACCTAAAGTAATCAAACGAAATAAGGAAGTTTCCAATCAAAAAAACAAATTTAGTTATTTACCTACTATGAATTTGCAAGTTCATACCAAAACACTAATATATTGATGAATTAATGATGCTTTACGAGTATATCAGACACGTTGAATCAAATATCAATGAATTTGTGGGGTTGTTGCTTAAAAGAACCTTGTTTCTCTCTTCTAATTTGATGATTTATAAATCCAATCAGTGTTGAATGTCAATCAGTTAATGAACTGCTTTTGTGTCACTTATTCCATAATATTCAAAGACCACACGAACAAAAATCATTAATTTTGTGCATGATGACGCGTATAGGAATACACGGTTATACCTAAAGTAATCAAACGAAATAAGGAAGTTTCCAATCAAAAAAACAAATTTAGTTATTTACCTACTATGAATTTGCAAGTTCATACCAAAACACTAATATATTGATGAATTAATGATGCTTTACGAGTATATCAGACACGTTGAATCAAATATCAATGAATTTGTGGGGTTGTTGCTTAAAAGAACCTTGTTTCTCTCTTCTAATTTGATGATTTATAAATCCAATCAGTGTTGAATGTCAATCAGTTAATGAACTGCTTTTGTGTCACTTATTCCATAATATTCAAAGACCACAAGATAAAAATCATTAATTTTGTGCATGATGACACGTATAGGAATACACGGTTATACCTAAAGTAATCAAACGAAATAAGGAAGTTTCCAATCTAAAAATCAAATTTAGTAGTTTACCCTCTATGAATTTGCAAGTTCATACCAAAACACAAATATATTGATGAATCAATGATGCTCTACGAGTATATCAGACACGTTGAATCAAATATCAATGAATTTGTGGGGTTATTGCTTAAAAGAACCTTTTTTTCTCTCTAAATTTGATGATTTATAAATCCAATCAGAATGTTGAAAATCAATCAGTAAAGGAACTGCTATCTGGTCACCTATTCCATAGTATTCCAAGAACAAAAATTAAAAATCAGTAATCTTTTGCATATTGACACGTACAGGAATACACGGTTATACCTAAGGTAATTAAACGAAATAAGGAAGTTTCCATACTAAAAATCAAATTTAGTTATTTTCCTACTATGAATCGGCCAGTTCATACCAAAACACAAATATATTGATGAATTAATGAGTCTTACGAGTATATCAGCACGTTGAATCAAATATCAATGAAATTGTGGGGTTGTTGCTTAAAAGAACCTTGTTTCTCTCTTCAAATATGATAATTTATAAATCTTATCAGTGTTGAATATCAATCAGTTAATGAACTGCTTTTGTGTCACTTATTCCATAGCATTCCAAGACCAAAAATTAAAAATCAGTAATCTTGTGCATATTGACACGTATAGGAATACACGGTTATACCTAAGGTAATCAAACAAAAAAAAGGAAGTGTCCAATCTAAAAATCAAATTTAGTTAATTACCTACTATGAATTTGCAAGTTCATACCAAAACACTAATATATTGATGAATTAATGATGCTTTACGAGTATATCAGACACGTTGAATCAAATATCAATGAATTTGTGGGGTTGTTGCTTAAAAGAACCTTGTTTCTCTCTTCAAATTTGATGATTTATAAATCCAATCAGTGTTGAATGTCAATCAATTAATGAACTGCTTTTGTGTCACTTATTCCATAATATTCAAAGACCACAAGATAAAAATCATTAATTTTGTGCATGATGACACGTATAGGAATACACAGTTATACCTAGAGTAATCAAACGAAATAAGGAAGTTTCCATACAAAAAATCAAATTTAGTTATTTACCTACTATGAATTTGCAAGTTCATACCAAAACACAAATTAATGATGAATTAATGATGCTTTACGAGTATATCAGACAAGTTGAACCAAATATAAGAGAAATTGTGGTGTTATTGCTAAAAAGAACCTTTTTTTTCTGTGTAAATTTGATGATTTATAAATCCAATCAGTGTTGAATATCAATCAGTTAATGAACTGCTATTGTGTCACTTATTCCATAGTATTCTAAGACCAAAAATTAAAAATCAGTAATCTTGTGCATATTGACACGTACAGGAATACACGGTTATACCTAAGGTAATTAAACGAAATAAGGAAGTTTCCATACTAAAAATCAAATTTAGTTATTTTCCTACTATGAATCGGCCAGTTCATACCAAAACACAAATATATTGATGAATTAATGAGTCTTACGAGTATATCAGCACGTTGAATCAAATATCAATGAAATTGTGGGGTTGTTGCTTAAAAGAACCTTGTTTCTCTCTTCAAATTTGATGATTTATAAATCCAATCAGTGGTGAATGTCAATCAGTTAATGAACTGCTATTGTGTCACTTATTCCATTGTATTCCAAGACCAAAAATTAAAAATCATTAATTTTGTGCATGATGACACGTATAGGAATACACAGTTATACCTAAAGTAATCAAACGAAATAAGGAAGTTTCCATACTAAAAATCAAATTTAGTTATTTACCTACTATGAATTTGCAAGTTCATACCAAAACACTAATATATTGATGAATTAATGAAGTTTTACGAGTATATCAGACACGTTGAATCAAATATCAATGAATTTGTGGAGTTGTTGCTTAAAAGAACCTTGTTTCTCTCTTCAAATTTGATGATTTATAAATCCAATCAGTGTTGAATATCAATCAGTTAATGAACTGCTATTGCGTCACTTATTCCATAGTATTCTAAGACCAAAAATTAAAATCAGTAATCTTGTGCATATTGACACGTTCAGGAATACACGGTTATAACGAAGGTAATAAAACGAAAAAAGGAAGTTTCCATTCTAAAAATCAAATTTAGTAACTTACCTACTTTGAATTTTAAGTTCAAACCAAAACACAAATTAATGATGAATTAATAATGCTTTACGAGTATATTAGACAAGTTGAACCAAATATAAGAGAAATTGTGGTGTTATTGCTGAAAAGAACCTTTTTTTTCTCTGTAAATTTGATGATTTATAAATCCAATCAGTGTTGAATATCAATCAGTTAATGAACTGCTATTGTGTCACTTATTCCATAGTATTCCAAGACCAAAAATTAAGAATCATTAATTTTGTGCATGATGACACGTATAGGAATACACAGTTATACCTAAAGTAATCAAACGAAATAAGGAAGTTTCAATCTAAAAATCAAATTTAGTTATTTACCTACTATGAATTTGCAAGTTCATACCAAAACACAAATACATTGATGAATTAATGATGCTTTACGTGTATATTAGACACGTCGAATCAAATATCAATGAATTTGTGGGGTTGTTGCTTACAACAACCTTTTTTTTCTCTCTAAATTTGATGATTTATAAATCCAATCAGAATGTTTAAAATCAATCAGAAAATGAACTCTATTGTGGTAACTTATTTGACAGTGTTCCAGGTTAACAAATAAAAATCATATACATTTTGCGTGTACTTTTTGTATTGTTGACATACCAAAGAAGCAATTTTCAATTCTAAAAATCAAATTTAGTTATTTACCTACTATGAATTTGCAAGTTCATACCAAAAAAAAAATATATTGATGAATTAATGATGCTTTACGAGTATATCAGACAAGTTGAACCAACTATCTGAGAAATTGTGGGGTTCTTGCTTAAAAGAACCTTTCTTCTCTCCTTAAATTTGATGATTTATAAATCCAATCAGAATGTTGATAATCAATCTTTAAATGAACTCAAATTTGGTAACTTATTAGACAGATTTCCAGGTCAACATATATAAATCATATACATTTTGCATGTACTATTTCTATTGTTGACATACCAAAAAAGTAAGTTTCATTTCTATAAATCAAATAAGTAATTAAGATACTATGAAATTGCCAGTTGATACCAGACCTGAAAATTTTTATGAATTTATGATGCTTTCGAATATATTAGACAAAATGAACCAAATATCAGAGAAATTGTGATGTTTTTGCAGAGAGGAACGTTTTTTTTCTCTCTGTATATTTGATTATTTATAACTCCAATCAGTGTTGAATGTCAATCAGGTAATGAACTGCTATTGTGTCACTTATTCCATAGTATTCCATAACCAAAAATATAAATCAGTAATCTTTTGCATATTGACACGTACAGGAATACACGGTTATACCTAAGGTAATCAAACGATATAATTAATTTTCAGTTCTAAAATTCAAATTTAGTAATTAACCCCCTATGAATTTGCCAGTTGATACCCAAACACAAATATATTGTAGAATTAATGATGCTTTACGAGTATATTAAACACGTTGAATCAAATATCAATGAATTTGTGGGGTTGTTGCTTAAAAGAACCTCTTTCTCTCTTCAAATTCGATGATGTATGAATCCAATCAGAATGTTGAAAATCAATCAGTAAATGAACTCTAATTTGGTAACTTATTTGACAGTATTCCAGGTTAACAAATAAAAATCAAATACATTTTGCATGTACTGTTTCTATTGTTGACATAACAAAAAAGTAAGTTTCATTTCTAAAAATCAAATAAGTAATTAAGATACCATGAAATTGCCAGTTGATACCAGACCTGAAAAATTTTGATAAATTAATGATGCTTTAGGAATATATCAGACAAAATGAACCAAATATCAGAGAAATTGTGGTGTAGTTGCTGAGAAGAACCATTTTTTTTTCTCTAAATTTGATGATTTATAAATCTAATCAGAATGTTGAAAATCAATCAGTAAAGGAACTGCTATTTGGTCACCTTTTCCATAATATTCCAATACCAAAAATTAAAAATCAGTAATCTTGTGCATATTGACACGTATAGGAATACACGGTAATACCTAAGGTAATCAAACGAAAAAAGGAAGTTTCCATTCTAAAAATCAAATTTAGTAATTTACCTACTATGAATTTGCAAGTTCATACCAAAACACTAATATATTGATGAATTAATGATGCTTTACGAGTATATCAGACAAGTTGAACCAAATATCTGAGAAATTGTGGTGTTATTGCTGAAAAGAACCTTTTTTTTTCTCTGTAAATTTGATGATTTATAAATCCAATCAGAATGTTGAAAATCTATCAGTAAATGAACTCAAATTTGGTAACTTATTTGACAGTGTTCCAGGTTAACAAATAAAAATCATATACATTTTGCGTGTACTTTTTGTATTGTTGACATACCAAAGAAGCAATTTTCAATTCTAAAAATCAAATTTAGTTATTTACCTACTATGAATTTGCAAGTTCATACCAAAAAAAAATATATTGATGAATTAATGATGCTTTACGAGTATATCAGACAAGTTGAACCAACTATCTGAGAAATTGTGGGGTTCTTGCTTAAAAGAACCTTTCTTCTCTCCTTAAATTTGATGATTTATAAATCCAATCAGAATGTTGATAATCAATCTTTAAATGAACTCAAATTTGGTAACTTATTAGACAGATTTCCAGGTCAACATATATAAATCATATACATTTTGCATGTACTATTTCTATTGTTGACATACCAAAAAAGTAAGTTTCATTTCTATAAATCAAATAAGTAATTAAGATACTATGAAATTGCCAGTTGATACCAGACCTGAAAATTTTTATGAATTTATGATGCTTTCGAATATATTAGACAAAATGAACCAAATATCAGAGAAATTGTGATGATATTTGCAGAGAGGAACGTTTTTTTTCTCTCTGTATATTTGATTATTTATAACTCCAATCAGTGTTGAATGTCAATCAGGTAATGAACTGCTATTGTGTCACTTATTCCATAGTATTCCATAACCAAAAATATAAATCAGTAATCTTTTGCATATTGACACGTACAGGAATACACGGTTATACCTAAGGTAATCAAACGATATAATTAATTTTCAGTTCTAAAATTCAAATTTAGTAATTAACCCCCTATGAATTTGCCAGTTGATACCCAAACACAAATATATTGTAGAATTAATGATGCTTTACGAGTATATTAAACACGTTGAATCAAATATCAATGAATTTGTGGGGTTGTTGCTTAAAAGAACCTCTTTCTCTCTTCAAATTCGATGATGTATGAATCCAATCAGAATGTTGAAAATCAATCAGTAAATGAACTCTAATTTGGTAACTTATTTGACAGTATTCCAGGTTAACAAATAAAAATCAAATACATTTTGCATGTACTGTTTCTATTGTTGACATAACAAAAAAGTAAGTTTCATTTCTAAAAATCAAATAAGTAATTAAGATACCATGAAATTGCCAGTTGATACCAGACCTGAAAAATTTTGATAAATTAATGATGCTTTAGGAATATATCAGACAAAATGAACCAAATATCAGAGAAATTGTGGTGTAGTTGCTGAGAAGAACCATTTTTTTTTCTCTAAATTTGATGATTTATAAATCTAATCAGAATGTTGAAAATCAATCAGTAAAGGAACTGCTATTTGGTCACCTTTTCCATAATATTCCAATACCAAAAAATAAAAATCAGTAATCTTGTGCATATTGACACGTATAGGAATACACGGTAATACCTAAGGTAATCAAACGAAAAAAGGAAGTTTCCATTCTAAAAATCAAATTTAGTAATTTACCTACTATGAATTTGCAAGTTCATACCAAAACACTAATATATTGATGAATTAATGATGCTTTACGAGTATATCAGACAAGTTGAACCAAATATCTGAGAAATTGTGGTGTTATTGCTGAAAAGAACCTTTTTTTTTCTCTGTAAATTTGATGATTTATAAATCCAATCAGAATGTTGAAAATCTATCAGTAAATGAACTCAAATTTGGTAACTTATTTGACAGTGTTCCAGGTTAACAAATAAAAATCATATACATTTTGCGTGTACTTTTTGTATTGTTGACATACCAAAGAAGCAATTTTCAATTCTAAAAATCAAATTTAGTTATTTACCTACTATGAATTTGCAAGTTCATACCAAAAAAAAAATATATTGATGAATTAATGATGCTTTACGAGTATATCAGACAAGTTGAACCAACTATCTGAGAAATTGTGGGGTTCTTGCTTAAAAGAACCTTTCTTCTCTCCTTAAATTTGATGATTTATAAATCCAATCAGAATGTTGATAATCAATCTTTAAATGATCTCAAATTTGGTAACTTATTAGACAGATTTCCAGGTCAACATATATAAATCATATACATTTTGCATGTACTATTTCTATTGTTGACATACCAAAAAAGTAAGTTTCATTTCTATAAATCAAATAAGTAATTAAGATACTATGAAATTGCCAGTTGATACCAGACCTGAAAATTTTTATGAATTTATGATGCTTTCGAATATATTAGACAAAATGAACCAAATATCAGAGAAATTGTGATGTTTTTGCAGAGAGGAACGTTTTTTTTCTCTCTGTATATTTGATTATTTATAACTCCAATCAGTGTTGAATGTCAATCAGGTAATGAATTGCTATTGTGTCACTTATTCCATAGTATTCCATAACCAAAAATATAAATCAGTAATCTTTTGCATATTGACACGTACAGGAATACACGGTTATACCTAAGGTAATCAAACAAAATAAGGAAGTTTCCAATCTAAAAATCAAATTTAGTTATTTACCCTCTATGAATTTTCCAGTTCATACCAAAACACAAATATATTGAAGAATTAATGATGCTTTACGTGTATATTAGACACGTTAAATCAAATATCCAAGAACTGTAGTGTAGTTGATTAAAAGTTCATTTTTTCCTATTAAGCTTCATGATTTATCAATTAATCAGTGTATTGATTATCGTTCAGGAAATGAACTGCTATTTGGTCACCTATTCCATAATATTCCTTAACCAAAAATTAAAAATCAGTAATCTTGTGCATTTTGACACGTATAGGAATACACGGTTATACCTAAGGTAATCAAACGGGAGAGGAACTTTCCATTCTAGATATCCAATTTAGTTATTTACCTACTATGAATTTGCAAGTTTATACCAAAACACAAATATATTGATGAATTAATTATGCTTTTCGAGTATATCAGACGAGTTGAACCAAATATCTGAGAAATTGTGGTGTTATTGCTGAAAAGAACCTTTTTTTTCTGTAAATTTGATGATTTATAAATCCAATCAGTGTTGAATGTCAATCAGTTAATAAACTGCTAATGTGTCACTTATTCAATAGTACTCCAAGAGTATTCTCTCTCTAAATTTGATGATTAATAAATCCAATAAGAGTTTTGATAATCAATCATAAAATGAACTTCAATTTGGTAACTTATTTGACAGTATTCCAGGTCAACAAATAAAAATCATATACATTTTGCAGTTACTGTTTCTATTGTTGACATACCAAAAAAGTAAGTTTAAATTTTAAAAATCAAAAAAGTAATTAAGATACCATGAAATTGCCAGTTGATACCAAACCTGAAAATTTTCATGAATTAATGATGCTTTACGAATATATCAGACAAAATGAACCAAATATCAGGAAATTGTGGTGTTGTTGCTGAGAAGAACCATTTTTTTTTCTCTGTAAATTTGATGATTTATAAATCCAATCAGAATGTTGAAAATCAATCAGGAAATGAACTGCTATTTGGTCCTATTTTATAGTATTCCAAGACCAAAAGATAAAAATCAGTAATCTTTTGCATATTGACACATATACAAATAAACGGTAATACGATTTCTAAGGTATTTAATCGAAATAATGAAGCTTCAATCATAAAAATCACATTTAGTAATTTACCCTCTATGAATTATTAGTGGAATCAAATATCAATGAATTTGTGGAGTTGTACTTACAAGAACCTTTTTTCTCTCTCTAAATTTGATGATTTATACATCCAATCAGAATGTTGAAAATCAATCAGAAAATGATCTCTATTGTGGTAACTTATTAGACAGTATTCCAGTTCAAGAAATAAAAATCATATACATTTTGCATGTACTGTTTTTATTGTTGACATACCAAAGAAGTAAGTTTCAATTCTAAAAATCAAAAAAGTAATTAAGATACCATGAAATTGCCAGTTGATACCAAACCTGAAAATTCTTATGAATTAATGATGCTTTACGAATATATCAGACAAGTTGAACCAAATATCAGAGAAATTGTGGTGTTGTTGTTGAGAAGAACTTTTTTTTTTTTCTCTGTAAATTTGATGATTTATAAATCCAATCAGAATGTTGAAAATCAATCAGGAAATGAACTGCTATTTGGTCACCTATTCCATAGTATTCCATAACCAAAAATATAAATCAGTAATTTTTTGCATATTGACACGTAGAGGAATACACGGCTATACCTAAGGTTATCAAACGATATAAGCAATTTTCAATTCTAAAAATCAAATTTAGTAATTTACCCTCTATGAATTTGCCAGTTTATACCAAAACACAAATATATTGAAGAATTAATGATGCTTTACGTGTATATTAGACACGTTGAATGAAATATCAATGAAATTGTGGAGTTGTTGCTTACATGAACCTTTTTTCTCTCTTTAAATTTGATGATTTATAAATCCAATCAGAATGTTGAAAATCAATCAGAAAAAGAACTCTACTGTGGTAACTTATTAGACAGTATTCCAGTTCAACAAAAAAAAAATCATATACATTTTGTGTGTACTGTTTTTATTGTTGACATACCAAAAAAGTAAGTTTCAATTCTACAAATCAAAAAAGTAATTAAGATACTATGAAAATGCAAGTTGATACCAAAACTGAAAATTTTTTATGAATTAATGATGCTCTACGAATATATCAGACAAGTTGAACCAAATATCAATGAATTTGTGGTGTGTTGCAGAAAATAACGTTTTCTTTCTCAGTAAATTTGATGATTTATAAATCCAATCAGGGTTGAATGTCAATCAGATAATGAACTGCTATTGTGTCACTTATTCAATAGTATTCCAAGACCAAAAGATATAAATCAGTAATCTTTTGTATATTGACACGTATAAAAATAAACGGTTATACGATTCCTAAGGTAATCAAACAAAATAAGCAATTTTCAATTCTAATAATCAATTTTAGTAATTTACCCTCTATGAATTTGCCAGTTCATACCAAAACACAAATATATTGAAGAATTAATGATGCTTTACGTTTATATTAGACACGTTGAATGAAATATCAATGAATTTGTGGAGTTGTTGCTTACAAGAACCTTTTTTCTCTCTTTAAATTTGATGATTTATAAATCCAATCAGAATGTTGAAAATCAATTAGAAAAAGAACTCTACTGTGGTAAATTATTAGACAGTATTCCAGTTCAACAAAAAAAAATCATATACATTTTGCGTGTAATGTTTTTATTGTTGACATACCAAAAAAGTAAGTTTCAATTCTAAAAATCAAAAAAGTTATTAAGATATTATGAAATTGCCAGTTGATACCAGACCTGAAAATTTTTTATGAATTACTGATGCTATATGAATATATCAGACAAGTTGAACCAAATATCAGAGAAATTGGGGTTTGGTTACTGAAAAGAACCTTTTTTTCCTCTGCAAATTTGATAATTTATAAATCCAAACAGAATTTTGAAAATCAATCAGTAAATGAACTCCAATTTGGTAACTTATTAGACAGAATTCCAGGTCAACAAATAAAAATCATATATATTTTGCATGTACTGTTTCTATTGTTGACATACCAAAAAAGTAAGTTTCAATTCTAAAAATCAAATAAGTAATTAAGATACTATGAAATTGCCAGTTGATACCAGACCTGAAGAATTCTTATGTATTAATGATGCTTCACAAATATATCAGACAAGTTGAACCAAATATCAGAGAAATTGTGGTGTTGTTGCTAAAAAGAACCTTTTTTTTCGCTATAAATTTGATGATTTATAAATCCAATCAATGTTGAATGTCAATCAGTTAATGAAATGCTATTGTGTCACTTATTCAATAGTATTCCAAGACCAAAAGATAAAAATCAGTAATCTTTTGCATATTGCCACTTATACAAATAAACGGTAATACGATTCCTAAGGTATTCAATCGAAATAATAAAGCTTCAATTATAAAAATCAAATTTCGTAATTCAGCTACTATGATATTGCTAGTAGATACCAGAACACAAACTTATTGATGAATTAATTACGTTATCTGAATATATCAGGCACATTGAATTAAATATCGAACTACATGTAGTGTAGTTGATTAAAATTACGTTTTTTCCTAATAAACTTCATGATTTATCAATTAATCAGTGTATTGATTATCTATCAGTAAATAAACCGCTATTTGGTCACCTATTCTATAGTATTCCATAACCAAAAATATAAATCAATAATCTTTTGCATATTGACACGTACAGGAATACACGGTTATACCTAAGGTTATCAAACGAAATAAGCAAGTTTCAATTCTAAAAATCAAATTTAGTAATTTAGCTACTATGAATTTGCCAGTTCATACCAAAACACAAATATATTGATGAATTAATCTTGATTAACGAGTATATCAGACATGTTGAATCAAATATCAAAGAAAGTGTGGTGTTGTTGCTGAAAATATCCTTTTTTCTCTCTTTAAATTTGATAATTGATAAATCCAAACAGAATGTTCAAAATTAATCAGTAAATGAACTCTATTGTGGTAACTTATTAGACAGTATTATAGGTCAACCAAGAAAAATCATATACATTTTGCATGGACTGTTTCTATTATTGACATACCAAAAAAGTAAGTTTCAATTCTAAAAATCAAATAAGTAATTATGATATTATGAAATTGCCAGTTGATACCAAACCTGAAAATTTTCATGAATTAATGATGCTTTACGAATATATCAGACAAAATGAACCAAATATCAGGAAATTGTGGTGTTGTTGCTGAGAAGAACCATTTTTTTTTCTCTGTAAATTTGATGATTTATAAATCCAATCACAATGTTGAAAATCAATCAGGAAATGAACTGCTATTTGGTCTCCTATTCCATAGTATTCCAAGACCAAAAATTAAAAATCAGTAATTTTGTGCATATTGACTCGTATAGGAATACACGATTATAGCTAAGGTAATCAAACGAGAAGAGGAAGTTACCATTCTAGATATCCAATTTAGTAATTTACCAATTATGAATTTGCAAGTTTATACCAAAACACAAATATATTGATGAATTAATAATGCTTTTCGAGTATATCAGACAAGTTGAACCAAATATCTGAGAAATTGTGGTGTTATTGCTGAAAAGAACCTTTTTTTTTTCTCTGTAAATTTGATGATTTATAAATCCAATCACAATGTTAAAAATCAATCACGAAATGAACTGCTATTTGGTCTCCTATTCCATAGTATTCCAAGACCAAAAGATAAAAATCAGTAATCTTTTGCATATTGACACATATACAAATAAACGGTAATACGATTCCTAAGGTATTCAATTGAAATAATGAAGCTTCAATTATAAAAATCACATTTAGTAATTTACCCTCTATGAATTTGCCAGTTCATACCAAAACACAAATACATTGAAGAATTAATGATGCTTTACGTGTATATTAGACACGTTAAATCAAATATCCAAGAACTGTAGTGTAGTTGATTAAAAGTTCATATTTTCCTATTAAGCTTCATGATTTATCAATTAATCAGTGTATTGATTATCGTTCAGGAAATAAACTGCTATTTGGTCACCTATTCCATAGTAATCAAACGATATAAGTAATTTTCAATTCTAAAAATCAAATTTAGTAATTTACCCTCTATGAAATTGCCATTTCATACCAAAACACAAATATATTGATGAATTAATGATATTTTACGTGTATATTAGACACGTGGAATCAAAGATCAATGAATTTGTGGGGTTGTTGCTTACAAGAACCTTTTTTCTCTCTCTAAATTTGATGATTTATAAATCAAATCAGAATGTTGAAAATCAATCAGAAAATGGACTCTATTGTGGTAACTTATTAGACAGTATTCCAGTTCAACGAATAAAAATCATATACATTTTGCATGTACTGTTTTTATTGTTGACATACCAAAGAAGTAAGTTTCAATTCTAAAAATCAAAAAAGTAATTAAGATACCATGAAATTGCCAGTTGATACCAAACCTGAAAATTCTTATGAATTAATGATGCTTTACGAATATATCAGACAAGTTGAACCAAATATCAGAGAAATTGTGGTGTTGTTGCTGAGAAGAACCATTTTTTTTTCTCTGTAAATTAGATGATTTATAAATCCAATCAGAATGTTGAAAATCAATCAGGAAATGAACTGCTATTTGGTCACCTATTTTATAGTATTCCAAGACCAAAAGATAAAAATCAGTAATCTTTTGCATATTGACACATATACAAATAAACGGTTATACGATTTCTAAGGTATTCAATCGAAATAACGAAGCTTCAATTATAAAAATCACATTTAGTAATTTACCCTCTATGAATTAGTAGTGGAATCAAATATCAATGAATTTGTGGGGTTGTTGCTTACAAGAACCTTTTTTCTCTCTCTAAATTTGATGATTTATACATCCAATCAGAATGTTGAAAATCAATCAGAAAATGAACTCTATTGTGGTAACTTATTAGACAGTATTCCAGTTCAACAAATAAAAATCATATACATTTTGCATGTACTGTTTTTATTGTTGACATACCAAATAAGTAAGTTTCAATTCTAAAAATCAAAAAAGTAATTAAGATACCATGAAATTGCCAGTTGATACCAAACCAGAAAATTCTTATGAATTAATGATGCTTTACGAATATATCAGACAAGTTGAACCAAATATCAGAGAAATTGTGGTGTTGTTGTTGAGAAGAACCATTTTTTTTTCTCTGTAAATTAGATGATTTATAAATCCAATCAGAATGTTGAAAATCAATCAGGAAATGAACTGCTATTTGGTCACCTATTTTATAGTATTCCAAGACCAAAAGATAAAAATCAGTAATCTTTTGCATATTGACACATATACAAATAAACGGTTATACGATTTCTAAGGTATTCAATCGAAATAACGAAGCTTCAATTATAAAAATCACATTTAGTAATTTACCCTCTATGAATTAGTAGTGGAATCAAATATCAATGAATTTGTGGGGTTGTTGCTTACAAGAACCTTTTTTCTCTCTCTAAATTTGATGATTTATACATCCAATCAGAATGTTGAAAATCAATCAGAAAATGGACTCTATTGTGGTAACTTATTAGACAGTATTCCAGTTCAACAAATAAAAATCATATACATTTTGCATGTACTGTTTTTATTGTTGACATACCAAAGAAGTAAGTTTCAATTCTAAAAATCAAAAAAGTAATTAAGATACCATGAAATTGCCAGTTGATACCAAACCTGAAAATTCTTATGAATTAATGATGCTTTACGAATATATCAGACAAGTTGAACCAAATATCAGAGAAATTGTGGTGTTGTTGCTGAGAAGAACCATTTTTTTTTCTCTGTAAATTAGATGATTTATAAATCCAATCAGAATGTTGAAAATCAATCAGGAAATGAACTGCTATTTGGTCACCTATTTTATAGTATTCCAAGACCAAAAGATAAAAATCAGTAATCTTTTGCATATTGACACATATACAAATAAACGGTTATACGATTTCTAAGGTATTCAATCGAAATAACGAAGCTTCAATTATAAAAATCACATTTAGTAATTTACCCTCTATGAATTAGTAGTGGAATCAAATATCAATGAATTTGTGGGGTTGTTGCTTACAAGAACCTTTTTTCTCTCTCTAAATTTGATGATTTATACATCCAATCAGAATGTTGAAAATCAATCAGAAAATGAACTCTATTGTGGTAACTTATTAGACAGTATTCCAGTTCAACAAATAAAAATCATATACATTTTGCATGTACTGTTTTTATTGTTGACATACCAAATAAGTAAGTTTCAATTCTAAAAATCAAAAAAGTAATTAAGATACCATGAAATTGCCAGTTGATACCAAACCAGAAAATTCTTATGAATTAATGATGCTTTACGAATATATCAGACAAGTTGAACCAAATATCAGAGAAATTGTGGTGTTGTTGTTGAGAAGAACCATTTTTTTTTCTCTGTAAATTAGATGATTTATAAATCCAATCAGAATGTTGAAAATCAATCAGGAAATGAACTGCTATTTGGTCACCTATTTTATAGTATTCCAAGACCAAAAGATAAAAATCAGTAATCTTTTGCATATTGACACATATACAAATAAAGGGTAATACGATTTCTAAGGTATTCAATCGAAATAACGAAGCTTCAATTATAAAAATCACATTTAGTAATTTACCCTCTATGAATTAGTAGTGGAATCAAATATCAATGAATTTGTGGGGTTGTTGCTTACAAGAACCTTTTTTCTCTCTCTAAATTTGATGATTTATACATCCAATCAGAATGTTGAAAATCAATCAGTAAATGAACTCTATTGTGGTAACATATTAGACAGTATTCCAGGTCAACTAATAAAAATCATATACATTTTGCGTGTACTGTTTTTATTGTTGACATACCAAAAAAGTAAGTTTCAATTCTAAAAATCAAAAAAGTAATTAAGATACTATGAAAATGCCAGTTGATACCAAAACTGAAAATTTTTTATGAATTAATAATGCTCTACGAATATATCAGACAAGTTGAACCAAATATCAGAGAAATTGTGGTGTTGTTGTTGAGAAGAACTTTTTTTTTTTTCTCTGTAAATTTGATGATTTATAAATCCAATCAGAATGTTGAAAATCAATCAGGAAATGAACTGCTATTAGGTCTCCTATTCCATAGTATTCCAAGACCAAAAATTAAAAATCAGTAATTTTGTGCATATTGACTCGTATAGGAATTCACGGTTATACCTAAGGTAATCAAACGAGAAGAGGAACTTTCCATTCTAGATATCCAATTTAGTAATTTACCCTCTATGAATTTGCCAGTTCATACCAAAACACAATATATTGAAGAATTAATGATGCTTTACGTGTATATTAGACACGTTGAATCAAATATCGAAGAACTGTAGTTTAGTTGATTAAAAGTTCATTTTTTCCTATTAAGCTTCATGATTTATCAATTAATCAGTCTATTGATTATCTATCAGTAAATAAACTGCTATTTGGTCACTTTTTCCATAGTATTCCATAACCAAAAATATAAATCAGTAATCTTTTGCATATTGACACGTAGAGGAATACACGGTTATACCTAAGGTTATCAAACGATATAAGCAATTTTCAATTCTAAAAATCAAATTTAGTAATTTACCCTCTATGAAATTGCCATTTCATACCAAAACACAAATATATTGATGAATTAATGATATTTTACGTGTATATTAGACACGTTGAATCAAATATCGAAGAACTGTAGTTTAGTTGATTAAAAGTTCATATTTTCCTATTAAGCTTCATGATTTATCAATTAATCAGTGTATTGATTATCGTTCAGGAAATAAACTGCTATTTGGTCACCTATTCCATAGTAATCAAACGATATAAGTAATTTTCAATTCTAAAAATCAAATTTAGTAATTTACCCTCTATGAAATTGCCATTTCATACCAAAACACAAATATATTGATGAATTAATGATATTTTACGTGTATATTAGACACGTGGAATCAAAGATCAATGAATTTGTGGGGTTGTTGCTTACAAGAACCTTTTTTCTCTCTCTAAATTTGATGATTTATAAATCAAATCAGAATGTTGAAAATCAATCAGAAAATGGACTCTATTGTGGTAACTTATTAGACAGTATTCCAGTTCAACAAATAAAAATCATATACATTTTGCATGTACTGTTTTTATTGTTGACATACCAAAGAAGTAAGTTTCAATTCTAAAAATCAAAAAAGTAATTAAGATACCATGAAATTGCCAGTTGATACCAAACCTGAAAATTCTTATGAATTAATGATGCTTTACGAATATATCAGACAAGTTGAACCAAATATCAGAGAAATTGTGGTGTTGTTGCTGAGAAGAACCATTTTTTTTTCTCTGTAAATTAGATGATTTATAAATCCAATCAGAATGTTGAAAATCAATCAGGAAATGAACTGCTATTTGGTCACCTATTTTATAGTATTCCAAGACCAAAAGATAAAAATCAGTAATCTTTTGCATATTGACACATATACAAATAAACGGTTATACGATTTCTAAGGTATTCAATCGAAATAACGAAGCTTCAATTATAAAAATCACATTTAGTAATTTACCCTCTATGAATTAGTAGTGGAATCAAATATCAATGAATTTGTGGGGTTGTTGCTTACAAGAACCTTTTTTCTCTCTCTAAATTTGATGATTTATACATCCAATCAGAATGTTGAAAATCAATCAGAAAATGAACTCTATTGTGGTAACTTATTAGACAGTATTCCAGTTCAACAAATAAAAATCATATACATTTTGCATGTACTGTTTTTATTGTTGACATACCAAATAAGTAAGTTTCAATTCTAAAAATCAAAAAAGTAATTAAGATACCATGAAATTGCCAGTTGATACCAAACCAGAAAATTCTTATGAATTAATGATGCTTTACGAATATATCAGACAAGTTGAACCAAATATCAGAGAAATTGTGGTGTTGTTGTTGAGAAGAACCATTTTTTTTTCTCTGTAAATTAGATGATTTATAAATCCAATCAGAATGTTGAAAATCAATCAGGAAATGAACTGCTATTTGGTCACCTATTTTATAGTATTCCAAGACCAAAAGATAAAAATCAGTAATCTTTTGCATATTGACACATATACAAATAAAGGGTAATACGATTTCTAAGGTATTCAATCGAAATAACGAAGCTTCAATTATAAAAATCACATTTAGTAATTTACCCTCTATGAATTAGTAGTGGAATCAAATATCAATGAATTTGTGGGGTTGTTGCTTACAAGAACCTTTTTTCTCTCTCTAAATTTGATGATTTATACATCCAATCAGAATGTTGAAAATCAATCAGTAAATGAACTCTATTGTGGTAACATATTAGACAGTATTCCAGGTCAACTAATAAAAATCATATACATTTTGCGTGTACTGTTTTTATTGTTGACATACCAAAAAAGTAAGTTTCAATTCTAAAAATCAAAAAAGTAATTAAGATACTATGAAAATGCCAGTTGATACCAAAACTGAAAATTTTTTATGAATTAATAATGCTCTACGAATATATCAGACAAGTTGAACCAAATATCAGAGAAATTGTGGTGTTGTTGTTGAGAAGAACTTTTTTTTTTTTCTCTGTAAATTTGATGATTTATAAATCCAATCAGAATGTTGAAAATCAATCAGGAAATGAACTGCTATTAGGTCTCCTATTCCATAGTATTCCAAGACCAAAAATTAAAAATCAGTAATTTTGTGCATATTGACTCGTATAGGAATTCACGGTTATACCTAAGGTAATCAAACGAGAAGAGGAACTTTCCATTCTAGATATCCAATTTAGTAATTTACCCTCTATGAATTTGCCAGTTCATACCAAAACACAATATATTGAAGAATTAATGATGCTTTACGTGTATATTAGACACGTTGAATCAAATATCGAAGAACTGTAGTTTAGTTGATTAAAAGTTCATTTTTTCCTATTAAGCTTCATGATTTATCAATTAATCAGTCTATTGATTATCTATCAGTAAATAAACTGCTATTTGGTCACCTTTTCCATAGTATTCCATAACCAAAAATATAAATCAGTAATCTTTTGCATATTGACACGTAGAGGAATACACGGTTATACCTAAGGTTATCAAACGATATAAGCAATTTTCAATTCTAAAAATCAAATTTAGTAATTTACCCTCTATGAAATTGCCATTTCATACCAAAACACAAATATATTGATGAATTAATGATATTTTACGTGTATATTAGACACGTTGAATCAAATATCGAAGAACTGTAGTTTAGTTGATTAAAAGTTCATTTTTTCCTAATAAGCTTCATGATTTATCAATTAATCAGTGTATTGATTATCGTTCAGGAAATGAACTGCTATTTGGTCACCTATTCCATAGTATTCCTTAACCAAAAATTAAAAATCAGTAATCTTGTGCATTTTGACACGTATAGGAATACACGGTTATACCTAAGGTAATCAAACAAGAAGAGGAACTTTCCATTCTAGATATCCAATTTAGTTATTTACCTACTATGAATTTGCAAGTTTATACCAAAACACAAATATATTGATGAATTAATTATGCTTTTCGAGTATATCAGACGAGTTGAACCAAATATCTGAGAAATTGTGGTGTTATTGCTGAAAAGAACCTTTTTTTTCTGTAAATTTGATGATTTATAAATCCAATCAGTGTTGAATGTCAATCAGTTAATAAACTGCTAATGTGTCACTTATTCAATAGTACTCCAAGAGTATTCTCTCTCTAAATTAGATGATTTATAAATCCAATCACAGTTTTGATAATCAATCATAAAATGAACTTCAATTTGGTAACTTATTTGACAGTATTCCAGGTCAACAAATAAAAATCATATACATTTTACAGTTACTGTTTCTATTGTTGACATACCAAAAAAGTAAGTTTAAATTTTAAAAATCAAATAAGTAATTAAGATACTATGAAATTGCCAGTTGATACCAAACCTGAAAATTTTCATGAATTAATGATGCTTTACGAATATATCAGACAAAATGAACCAAATATCAGGAAATTGTGGTGTTGTTGCTGAGAAGAATCTTTTTTTTTTCTCTGTAAATTTGAGGATTTATAAATCCAATCACAATGTTAAAAATCAATCAGGAAATGAACTGCTATTTGGTCTCCTATTCCATAGTATTCCAAGACCAAAAATTAAAAATCAGTAATTTTGTGCATATTGACTCGTATAGGAATACACGGTTATACCTAAGGTAATCAAACGAGAAGAGGAACTTTCCATTCTAGATATCCAATTTAGTAATTTACCCTCTATGAAATTGCCATTTCATACCAAAACACAAATATATTGATGAATAATGATATTTTACGTGTATATTAGACACGTGGAATCAAATATCAATGAATTTGTGGGGTTGTTGCTTACAAGAACCTTTTTTCTCTCTCTAAATTTGATGATTTATAAATCCAATCAGAATGTTGAAAATCAATCAGAAAATGAACTCTATTGTGGTAACTTATTAGACAGTATTCCAGTTCAACAAATAAAAATCATATACATTTTGCATGTACTGTTTTTATTATTGACATACCAAAGAAGTAAGTTTCAATTCTAAAAATCAAAAAAGTAATTAAGATACTATGAAATTGCCAGTTGATACCAAACCTAAAAATTCTTATGAATTAATGATGCTTTATGAATATATCAGACAAGTTGAACCAAATATCAGAGAAATTGTGGTGTTGTTGCTGAGAAGAACCATTTTTTTTTTCTCTGTAAATTTGAGGATTTATAAATCCAATCACAATGTTAAAAATCAATCAGGAAATGAACTGCTATTTGGTTTCCTATTCCATAGTATTCCAAGACCAAAAATTAAAAATCAGTAATTTTGTGCATATTGACTCGTATAGGAATACACGGTTATACCTAAGGTAATCAAACGAGAAGAGGAACTTTCCATTCTAGATATCCAATTTAGTAATTTACCCTCTATGAAATTGCCATTTCATACCAAAACACAAATATATTGATGAATTAATGATATTTTACGTGTATATTAGACACGTGGAATCAAATATCAATGAATTTGTGGGGTTGTTGCTTACAAGAACCTTTTTTCTCTCTCTAAATTTGATGATTTATAAATCCAATCAGAATGTTGAAAATCAATCAGAAAATGAACTCTATTGTGGTAACTTATTAGACAGTATTCCAGTTCAACAAATAAAAATCATATACATTTTGCATGTACTGTTTTTATTATTGACATACCAAAGAAGTAAGTTTCAATTCTAAAAATCAAAAAAGTAATTAAGATACTATGAAATTGCCAGTTGATACCAAACCTAAAAATTCTTATGAATTAATGATGCTTTATGAATATATCAGACAAGTTGAACCAAATATCAGAGAAATTGTGGTGTTGTTGCTGAGAAGAACCATTTTTTTTTTCTCTGTAAATTTGATGATTTATAAATCCAATCAGAATGTTGAAAATCAATCAGGAAATGAACTGCTATTTGGTCACCTATTTTATAGTATTCCAAGACCAAAAATTAAAAATCAGTAATCTTGTGCATTTTGACACGTATAGGAATACACGGTTATACCTAAGGTAATCAAACGAGAAGAGGAACTTTCCATTCTAGATATCCAATTTAGTAATTTACCCTCTATGAATTTGCCAGTTCATACCAAAACACAAATATATTGAAGAATTAATGATGCTTTACGTGTATATTAGACACGTTGAATCAAATATCGAAGAACTGTAGTTTAGTTGATTAAAAGTTCATTTTTTCCTATTAAGCTTCATGATTTATCAATTAATCAGTCTATTGATTATCTATCAGTAAATAAACTGCTATTTGGTCACCTTTTCCATAGTATTCCATAACCAAAAATATAAATCAGTAATCTTTTGCATATTGACACGTAGAGGAATACACGGTTATACCTAAGGTTATCAAACGATATAAGCAATTTTCAATTCTAAAAATCAAATTTAGTAATTTACCCTCTATGAATTTGCCAGTTCATACCAAAACACAAATATATTGAAGAATTAATGATGCTTTACGTGTATATTAGACACGTTGAATGAAATATCAATGAATTTGTGGAGTTGTTGCTTACAAGAACCTTTTTTCTCGCTTTTAATTTGATGATTTATAAATCCAATCAGAATGTTGAAAATCAATCAGAAAAAGAACTCTACTGTGGTAACTTATTAGACAGTATTCCAGTTCAACAAAAAAAAAATCATATACATTTTGCGTGTACTGTTTTTATTGTTGACATACCAAAAAAGTAAGTTTCAATTCTAAAAATCAAAAAAGTAATTAAGATACTATGAAAATGCCAGTTGATACCAAAACTGAAAATTTTTTATGAATTAATAATGCTCTACGAATATATCAGACAAGTTGAACCAAATATCAGAGAAATTGTGGTGTTGTTGTTGAGAAGAACTTTTTTTTTTTTCTCTGTAAATTTGATGATTTATAAATCCAATCAGGGTTGAATGTCAATCAGTTAATGAACTGCTATTGTGTCACTTATTCAATAGTATTCCAAGACCAAAAGATATAAATCAGTAATCTTTTGTATATTGACACGTATAAAAATAAACGGTTATACGATTCCTAAGGTAATCAAACAAAATAAGCAATTTTTAATTCTAATAATCAAATTTAGTAATTTACCCTCTATGAATTTGCCAGTTCATACCAAAACACAAATATATTGAAGAATTAATGATGCTTTACGTGTATATTAGACACGTTGAATGAAATATCAATGAATTTGTGGAGTTGTTGCGTACAAGAACCTTTTTTCTCGCTTTTAATTTGATGATTTATAAATCCAATCAGAATGTTGAAAATCAATCAGAAAAAGAACTCTACTGTGGTAACTTATTAGACAGTATTCCAGTTCAACAAAAAAAAAATCATATACATTTTGCGTGTACTGTTTTTATTGTTGACATACCAAAAAAGTAAGTTTCAATTCTAAAAATCAAAAAAGTAATTAAGATACTATGAAAATGCCAGTTGATACCAAAACTGAAAATTTTTTATGAATTAATGATGCTCTACGAATATATCAGACAAGTTGAACCAAATATCAATGAATTTGTGATGTTGTTGCAGAAAATAACGTTTTCTTTCTCTGTAAATTTGATGATTTATAAATCCAATCAGTGTTGAATGTCAATCAGTTAATGAAATGCTATTGTGTCACTTATGCAATAGCATTCCAAGACCAAAAGATAAAAATCAGTAATCTTTTGCATATTGACACGTATACAAATAAACGGTAATACGATTCCTAAGGTATTCAATCGAAATAATAAAGCTTCAATTATAAAAATCAAATTTTGTAATTCAGCTACTATGATATTGCTAGTAGATACCAGAACACAAACTTATTGATGAATTAATTACGTTATCTGAATATATCAGGCACATTGAATTAAATATCGAAGAACATGTAGTGTAGTTGATTAAAATTACGTTTTTTCCTAATAAACTTCATGATTTATCAATTAATCAGTGTATTGATTATCTATCAGTAAATAAACCGCTATTTGGTCACCTATTCCATAGTATTCCATAACCAAAAATATAAATCAATAATCTTTTGCATATTGACACGTACAGGAATACACGGTTATACCTAAGGTAATCAAACGAAATAAGCAAGTTTCAATTCTAAAAATCAAATTTAGTAATTTAGCTACTATGAATTTGCCAGTTCATACCAAAACACAAATATATTGATGAATTAATCTTGATTAACGAGTATATCAGACACGTTGAATCAAATATCAAAGAAAGTGTGGTGTTGTTGCTGAAAATATCCTTTTTTCTCTCTTTAAATTTGATAATTGATAAATCCAAACAGAATTTTGAAAATCAATCAGTAAATGAACTCCAATTTGGTAACTTATTAGACAATATTCCAGGTCAACAAATAAAAATCATATATATTTTGCATGTACTGTTTCTATTGTTGACATACCAAAAAAGTAAGTTTCAATTCTAAAAATCAAATAAGTAATTAAGATACTATGAAATTGCCAGTTGATACCAGACCTGAAGAATTCTTATGTATTAATGATGCTTCACGAATATATCAGACAAGTTGAACCAAATATCAAAGAAATTGTGGTGTTGTTGCTAAAAAGAACCTTTTTTTTCGCTGTAAATTTGATGATTTATAAATCCAATCAGTGTTGAATGTCAATCAGTTAATAAACTGCTAATGTGTCACTTATTCAATAGTACTCCAAGAGTATTCTCTCTCTAAATTAGATGATTTATAAATCCAATCACAGTTTTGATAATCAATCATAAAATGAACTTCAATTTGGTAACTTATTTGACAGTATTCCAGGTCAACAAATAAAAATCATATACATTTTACAGTTACTGTTTCTATTGTTGACATACCAAAAAAGTAAGTTTAAATTTTAAAAATCAAATAAGTAATTAAGATACTATGAAATTGCCAGTTGATACCAAACCTGAAAATTTTCATGAATTAATGATGCTTTACGAATATATCAGACAAAATGAACCAAATATCAGGAAATTGTGGTGTTGTTGCTGAGAAGAATCTTTTTTTTTTCTCTGTAAATTTGAGGATTTATAAATCCAATCACAATGTTAAAAATCAATCAGGAAATGAACTGCTATTTGGTCTCCTATTCCATAGTATTCCAAGACCAAAAATTAAAAATCAGTAATTTTGTGCATATTGACTCGTATAGGAATACACGGTTATACCTAAGGTAATCAAACGAGAAGAGGAACTTTCCATTCTAGATATCCAATTTAGTAATTTACCCTCTATGAAATTGCCATTTCATACCAAAACACAAATATATTGATGAATAATGATATTTTACGTGTATATTAGACACGTGGAATCAAATATCAATGAATTTGTGGGGTTGTTGCTTACAAGAACCTTTTTTCTCTCTCTAAATTTGATGATTTATAAATCCAATCAGAATGTTGAAAATCAATCAGAAAATGAACTCTATTGTGGTAACTTATTAGACAGTATTCCAGTTCAACAAATAAAAATCATATACATTTTGCATGTACTGTTTTTATTATTGACATACCAAAGAAGTAAGTTTCAATTCTAAAAATCAAAAAAGTAATTAAGATACTATGAAATTGCCAGTTGATACCAAACCTAAAAATTCTTATGAATTAATGATGCTTTATGAATATATCAGACAAGTTGAACCAAATATCAGAGAAATTGTGGTGTTGTTGCTGAGAAGAACCATTTTTTTTTTCTCTGTAAATTTGAGGATTTATAAATCCAATCACAATGTTAAAAATCAATCAGGAAATGAACTGCTATTTGGTTTCCTATTCCATAGTATTCCAAGACCAAAAATTAAAAATCAGTAATTTTGTGCATATTGACTCGTATAGGAATACACGGTTATACCTAAGGTAATCAAACGAGAAGAGGAACTTTCCATTCTAGATATCCAATTTAGTAATTTACCCTCTATGAAATTGCCATTTCATACCAAAACACAAATATATTGATGAATTAATGATATTTTACGTGTATATTAGACACGTGGAATCAAATATCAATGAATTTGTGGGGTTGTTGCTTACAAGAACCTTTTTTCTCTCTCTAAATTTGATGATTTATAAATCCAATCAGAATGTTGAAAATCAATCAGAAAATGAACTCTATTGTGGTAACTTATTAGACAGTATTCCAGTTCAACAAATAAAAATCATATACATTTTGCATGTACTGTTTTTATTATTGACATACCAAAGAAGTAAGTTTCAATTCTAAAAATCAAAAAAGTAATTAAGATACTATGAAATTGCCAGTTGATACCAAACCTAAAAATTCTTATGAATTAATGATGCTTTATGAATATATCAGACAAGTTGAACCAAATATCAGAGAAATTGTGGTGTTGTTGCTGAGAAGAACCATTTTTTTTTTCTCTGTAAATTTGATGATTTATAAATCCAATCAGAATGTTGAAAATCAATCAGGAAATGAACTGCTATTTGGTCACCTATTTTATAGTATTCCAAGACCAAAAATTAAAAATCAGTAATCTTGTGCATTTTGACACGTATAGGAATACACGGTTATACCTAAGGTAATCAAACGAGAAGAGGAACTTTCCATTCTAGATATCCAATTTAGTAATTTACCCTCTATGAATTTGCCAGTTCATACCAAAACACAAATATATTGAAGAATTAATGATGCTTTACGTGTATATTAGACACGTTGAATCAAATATCGAAGAACTGTAGTTTAGTTGATTAAAAGTTCATTTTTTCCTATTAAGCTTCATGATTTATCAATTAATCAGTCTATTGATTATCTATCAGTAAATAAACTGCTATTTGGTCACCTTTTCCATAGTATTCCATAACCAAAAATATAAATCAGTAATCTTTTGCATATTGACACGTAGAGGAATAC
Source organism: Lepeophtheirus nordmannii (assembly GCA_963680855.1). NCBI lineage: Eukaryota > Metazoa > Arthropoda > Copepoda > Siphonostomatoida > Caligidae > Lepeophtheirus > Lepeophtheirus nordmannii. The sequence continues at coordinate 14,749,222 of OY804525.1, forward strand.
ACGGTTATACCTAAGGTTATCAAACGATATAAGCAATTTTCAATTCTAAAAATCAAATTTAGTAATTTACCCTCTATGAATTTGCCAGTTCATACCAAAACACAAATATATTGAAGAATTAATGATGCTTTACGTGTATATTAGACACGTTGAATGAAATATCAATGAATTTGTGGAGTTGTTGCTTACAAGAACCTTTTTTCTCGCTTTTAATTTGATGATTTATAAATCCAATCAGAATGTTGAAAATCAATCAGAAAAAGAACTCTACTGTGGTAACTTATTAGACAGTATTCCAGTTCAACAAAAAAAAAATCATATACATTTTGCGTGTACTGTTTTTATTGTTGACATACCAAAAAAGTAAGTTTCAATTCTAAAAATCAAAAAAGTAATTAAGATACTATGAAAATGCCAGTTGATACCAAAACTGAAAATTTTTTATGAATTAATGATGCTCTACGAATATATCAGACAAGTTGAACCAAATATCAATGAATTTGTGATGTTGTTGCAGAAAATAACGTTTTCTTTCTCTGTAAATTTGATGATTTATAAATCCAATCAGGGTTGAATGTCAATCAGTTAATGAACTGCTATTGTGTCACTTATTCAATAGTATTCCAAGACCAAAAGATATAAATCAGTAATCTTTTGTATATTGACACGTATAAAAATAAACGGTTATACGATTCCTAAGGTAATCAAACAAAATAAGCAATTTTTAATTCTAATAATCAAATTTAGTAATTTACCCTCTATGAATTTGCCAGTTCATACCAAAACACAAATATATTGAAGAATTAATGATGCTTTACGTGTATATTAGACACGTTGAATGAAATATCAATGAATTTGTGGAGTTGTTGCGTACAAGAACCTTTTTTCTCGCTTTTAATTTGATGATTTATAAATCCAATCAGAATGTTGAAAATCAATCAGAAAAAGAACTCTACTGTGGTAACTTATTAGACAGTATTCCAGTTCAACAAAAAAAAAATCATATACATTTTGCGTGTACTGTTTTTATTGTTGACATACCAAAAAAGTAAGTTTCAATTCTAAAAATCAAAAAAGTAATTAAGATACTATGAAAATGCCAGTTGATACCAAAACTGAAAATTTTTTATGAATTAATGATGCTCTACGAATATATCAGACAAGTTGAACCAAATATCAATGAATTTGTGATGTTGTTGCAGAAAATAACGTTTTCTTTCTCTGTAAATTTGATGATTTATAAATCCAATCAGTGTTGAATGTCAATCAGTTAATGAAATGCTATTGTGTCACTTATGCAATAGCATTCCAAGACCAAAAGATAAAAATCAGTAATCTTTTGCATATTGACACGTATACAAATAAACGGTAATACGATTCCTAAGGTATTCAATCGAAATAATAAAGCTTCAATTATAAAAATCAAATTTTGTAATTCAGCTACTATGATATTGCTAGTAGATACCAGAACACAAACTTATTGATGAATTAATTACGTTATCTGAATATATCAGGCACATTGAATTAAATATCGAAGAACATGTAGTGTAGTTGATTAAAATTACGTTTTTTCCTAATAAACTTCATGATTTATCAATTAATCAGTGTATTGATTATCTATCAGTAAATAAACCGCTATTTGGTCACCTATTCCATAGTATTCCATAACCAAAAATATAAATCAATAATCTTTTGCATATTGACACGTACAGGAATACACGGTTATACCTAAGGTAATCAAACGAAATAAGCAAGTTTCAATTCTAAAAATCAAATTTAGTAATTTAGCTACTATGAATTTGCCAGTTCATACCAAAACACAAATATATTGATGAATTAATCTTGATTAACGAGTATATCAGACACGTTGAATCAAATATCAAAGAAAGTGTGGTGTTGTTGCTGAAAATATCCTTTTTTCTCTCTTTAAATTTGATAATTGATAAATCCAAACAGAATTTTGAAAATCAATCAGTAAATGAACTCCAATTTGGTAACTTATTAGACAATATTCCAGGTCAACAAATAAAAATCATATATATTTTGCATGTACTGTTTCTATTGTTGACATACCAAAAAAGTAAGTTTCAATTCTAAAAATCAAATAAGTAATTAAGATACTATGAAATTGCCAGTTGATACCAGACCTGAAGAATTCTTATGTATTAATGATGCTTCACGAATATATCAGACAAGTTGAACCAAATATCAAAGAAATTGTGGTGTTGTTGCTAAAAAGAACCTTTTTTTTCGCTGTAAATTTGATGATTTATAAATCCAATCAGTGTTGAATGTCAATCAGTTAATAAACTGCTAATGTGTCACTTATTCCATAATATTCCATGACCAAAAGATAAAAATCAATAATCTTTTGCATATTGACAAGTATAAAAATAAACGGTTATACGATTCCTAAGGTATTCAATCGAAATAATAAAGCTTCAATTATAAAAATCAAATTTCGTAATTTAGCTACTACGATATTGCTAGTAGATAACAGAACACAAACTTATTCATGAATTAATTACGTTATCTGAATATATCAGACACATTGAATTAAATATCGAAGAACTGTAGTTTAGTTGATTAAAAGTTCATTTTTTCCTAATAAGCTTCATGATTTATCAATTAATCAGTCTATTGATTATCTATCAGTAAATAAACTGCTATTTGGTCACCTATTTCATAGTATTCCATAACCAAAAATATAAATCAGTAATCTTTTGCATATTGACAAGTAGAGGAATACACGGTTATACCTAAGGTTATCAAACGATATAAGCAATTTTCAATTCTAAAAATCAAATTTAGTAATTTACCCTCTATGAATTTGCCAGTTCATACCAAAACGCAAGAATATTGAAGAATTAATGATGCTTTACGTGTATATTAAACACGTTGAATGAAATATCAATGAATTTGTGGAGTTGTTGCTTACAAGAACCTTTTTTCTCTCTTTAAATTTGATGATTTATAAATCCAATCAGAATGTTGAAAATCAATCAGAAAAAGAACTCTACTGTGGTAACTTATTAGACAGTATTCCAGGTCAACAAATAAAAATCACATACATTTTGCAGTTACTGTTTCTATTGTTGACATACCAAAAAAGTAAGTTTTAATTTTAAAAATCAAATAAGTAATTAAGATACTATGAAATTGCCAGTTGATACCAAACCTGAAAATTCTTATGAATTAATGATGCTTTACGAATATATCAGACAAGTTGAACCAAATATCTGAGAAATTGTGGTGTTGTTGCAGATAAGAACATTTTTTTTCTCTGATAATTTGATAATTTATAAATCCAAATAAGATGTTGAAAATCAATCAGTAAATGAACTCTATTGTGGTAACATATTAGACAGTATTCCAGGTCAACTAATAAAAATCATATACATTTTGCGTGTACTGTTTTTATTGTTGACATACCAAAAAAGTAAGTTTCAATTCTAAAAATCAAAAAAGTAATTAAGATACTATGAAAATGCCAGTTGATACCAAAACTGAAAATTTTTTATGAATTAATAATGCTCTACGAATATATCAGACAAGTTGAACCAAATATCAATGAATTTGTGGTGTTGTTGCAGAAAATAACGTTTTCTTTCTCTGTAAATTTGATGATTTATAAATCCAATCAGGGTTGAATGTCAATCAGTTAATGAACTGCTACTGTGTCACTTATTCCATAATATTCCAAGACCAAAAGATAAAAATCAGTAATCCCTTGCATATTGACACGTATAAAAATAAACAGTTATACGATTCCTAAGGTAATCAAACGAAATAATTAAGTTTCAATTTAAAAAAATCAAATTTAGTAATTTACCCTCTATGAATTTTCCAGTTCATACCAAAACACAAATATATTGATGAATTAATGATGCTTTACAAGTATATAAGACAAGTTGAATCAAATATCTGAGAAATTGTGGTGTTGTTGCTAAAAAGAACCTTTTTTTTTCTGTAAATTTGATGATTTATAAATCCAATCAGTGTTGAATGTCAATCAGTTAATGAACTGCTATTGTGTCACTTATTCCATAGTATTCCAAGACCAAAAGATAAAAATCAGTAATCTTTTGCATATTGACAGGTATAAAAACAAACGGCTATAACTAAGGTAATCAAAGGAAATAAGCAATTTTCAATTATAAAAATCAAATTTAGTAATTCAGCTACTATGATATTGCTAGTAGATACCAGAACAAAAATTTATTGGTGAATTAATGATGCTCTACGTGTATATCAGATACGTTGAATCAAATATCAATGAATTTGTGGGGTTGTTGCTGAAAAGAACCTTTTTTTTCTCTGTAAATTTGATAATTTATAACTCCAAACACAATGTTGAAAATCAATCAGTAAATGAACTCCAATTTGGTATCTTATTAGACAATATTCCAGGTTAACAAGTAAAAATCATATATATTTTGCATGTACTGTTTCTATTGTTGACATACCAAAGAAGTAAGTTTCAATTCTAAAAATCAAATAAGTAATTAAGATACTATGAAATTGTCAGTTGATACCAGACCTGAAGAATTCTTATGTATTAATGATGCTTCACGAATATATCAAAACCAAAAATATAAATCAATAATCTTTTGCATATTGACACGTACAGGAATACACGGTTATTTCTAAGTTAATCAAACGAAATAAGCAAGTTTCAATTCTAAAAATCAAATTTAGTAATTTAGCTACTATGAATTTGCCAGTTCATACCAAAACACAAATATATTGATGAATTAATGATGCTTTACAAGTATATCAGACAAGTTGAATCAAATATCGGAGAAATTGTGGTGTTGTTGCTAAAAAGAACCTTTTTTTCTCTGTAAATTTGATGATTTATAAATCCAATCAGTGTTGAATGTCAATCAGTTAATGAAATGCTATTGTGTCACTTATTCAATAGTATTCCAAGACCAAAAGATAAAAATCAGTAATCTTTTGCATATTGACACGTATACAAATAAACGGTAATACGATTCCTAAGGTATTCAATCGAAATAATAAAGCTTCAATTATAAAAATCAAATTTCGTAATTCAGCTACTATGATATTGCTAGTAGATACCAGAACACAAACTTATTGATGAATTAATTACGTTAAATTAAAAATCAGTAATCTTGTGCATTTTGACACGTATAGGAATACACGGTTATACCTAAGGTAATCAAACGAGAAGAGGAACTTTCCATTCTAGATATCCAATTTAGTAATTTACCTACTATGAATTTGCAAGTTTATACCAAAACACAAATATATTGATGAATTAATAATGCTTTTCGAGTATATCAGACAAGTTGAACCAAATATCTGAGAAATTGTGGTGTTATTGCTGAAAAGAACCTTTTTTTTCTGTAAATTTGATGATTTATAAATCCAATCAGTGTTGAATGTCAATCAGTTAATGAACTGCTATTGTGTCACTTATTCCATAATATTCTAAGACCAAAAGATAAAAATCAGTAATCCCTTACATATTGACACGTATAAAATTAAACGGTTATACGATTCCTAATGTAATCAAACGAAATAATTAAGTTTCAATTATAAAAATCAAATTTAGTAATTTACCCTCTATGAATTTTCCAGTTCATACCAAAACACAAATATATTGATGAATGAATGATTTATTAAGAATTTATCAGACTCTTGGAATCAAATATCAATGAATTTGTGATAATTGTTGCTTAAAAGAACCTTTTCTTCGAAAAAAATTTTATGATTTATAATTTCAATCAGGGTATTGAATATCAACTAGCAAGTCAACTGTACTATGATCACTTTTTAGACTGTATTACAGATCCACAAATTAAAAATTGTTATCTTTTGCATATGGATACGTATAAGTTTACTCCGTTTTAGTACTCCAAATGTTATCAAACCAAATCAACAAGTTTCCATTCTAAAAATCAAAATTTGTAATTTAGATTCTATCAAATTGCCAGTTGATACCAGAATAGAAATATACTTTTCAAAAAAGTACTTTATTTTCGAAATATATTTGATGATTTATAAATTCAATCAGAGTATTGAATATCAATCAGTAAATGAACTATAATGTGGTCACTTTTTAGACTGTATTCGAGGTCCACAAATTAAAAATCGTTATCTTTTGCATACGGATATGTATAGAATACGGTTTACAATTTCAAATGTTATGAAACCAAATAAGCAAATTTCAATTTTAAAAATCAAATTTAGTAATTTAGCTACTATGAAATTGCCAGGTGATACCAAAACACAAATATAATGATGTATTAAAGATGTATTATGAATTTATCAGACTCTTGGAATCAGATATCAAATAATTTGTGCTTTTGGTTTCTTGAAACTACCTTATTTTCGAAATAAACTTGATGATTTTTAAATCCAATCAGAGTATTGAATACAAATTAGCAAGTGAACTATTCTTCAGTCACTTATTCGACAGTATTCTAGGTAGCCATAATAAAAAATCGTTATCTCTTGTATATGGATATGTATAGGAGTACTCCGTTATACAATATCTAATGTTATCAATCCAAATAAGCAAGTTTCAATTCTAAAATTCAAAATTTAGTAATTTAGTTACTTTGAAATTGCATGTTGATACCAGACCACAATTATTTTTGTGAAATAATGATGTATTATGACTATATTAAAAATTGTGCAAATCTTCTGATCAAACCTGAGAAATGGTTTCAAGTGAGTAGTTTGAAGTTACTGTTACATCTTGAAATGTTCATATCAAAAAATGTCCAGTTTTAGCTTGCTTCATTTTTTCACTCCTCACCATATATTATAAATCGTATATATTACAAATTTGACTATGTGGAGGTTTAAAAAGGCCTATTTGTTGGTATGTACTATTGAGATAAGATGCATATATATTCATTTAGTTACCTACAAATATCCTACTTCTTCATCATCATAAATCATACTTCTTAATTCAATATCATGAATAAGTTTAATATCTAAATATATAAGTAAGACTTTTCTGTTCCAATCCTTGCAGGATTATTTTGGCAAAAACTACTACGAGGTTTTGTGATTTAATATATAAACATTTTCTTTTATAAAATAGTCAAAATATATATGTATATTTTATTCTTAAAGGGACAACTGAGCATATTAATTTATTTGTAGATACATTTTAAATAAATACAATAAAATTAGGTAGGTTTAACACAACAAAACTTAATGGTTGTGGTGATATGAGAAATGCTGTTTATTTCCATAATCAGTCTCTACATAGTAGTTCCCTTTGGTATCATAGCCTTTCTTGGACTCGTGACGTCCAATATGAAATTTACCATATTTTCCTCCTCCAGAGACTTTGTAGCCGTATTTATAGGAAGTATGTCCTTTGTGATGGCCACCATGTCCGTGTCCATGATCATGGCTATAGTCTGCAGTAACGGCAGCCATGATCACACAGAAAAGTAAAGCTAAATAGATTTGTATCTGAAAAATTGCATAATTACTTTTAAATACATAATAATAATAAAAACTATTGTCTAATTTAAAAAGTCAATGACGAAGAAAATATATATAATTAAAAGCACAATGGTTTATTCTGTTCAGTTTGTCGATTTTGTTCACTAAACTTTTAAGACTTTAAAGTATTATCTTCCATCACTGATTTTTAGAAAGATTAAATAAGCAAATCCAGGGTTTTGTAAAACTGTAATAATTATTTACCTTCATGGTAGGAATGGTTATGAGAAACTGAATGTTGTTGTCAAATCCGGTGTCCTTTTTATATAAATAGAAATGTAAAACATTACTCTTTTTTTTTTTCTAACGTACATCAATCATGAAATTGGCATTTTCACTTACTCTCCCTCCATCTAACTTGCTCATTCATATAATAATTAAAAGCAATGACTCCATATAAAATGACTATAGAGGGAATAGTCCTTTGCTTACATTTTTCCGGAATGAAGTAAATACCAAGTAGCTAATCAATTATATTCCAGAATGTCTGTGGCATTGACTTCTATCTGAGCAACATGTCTAAGTACACTTTAAAATTTATAAACAAATCATGGACATTAATTTATAATATATAATTTCTTTTGTGTTTTATTGAGAATCAAAAATGATTTGTGAGCGTGGACTTGGAATTTTTTGGCGATAGTAATCTAAGTCGTCATTAATTGTTAATAAATTGGTAAACGTTATGAATCTTTCATTTTCAAAATAAAAATCTGCAACATTTTATTTAGCAAGATTTAATTCGTAAAAGTAAACAAATGGAATGGCCTTAGCATTTAAATTTCTCCATCTTATTGGATGTTTCATTCAATCACATATTATTTCCTAATGTAGAAGAGCATTCAATTTGATTTTGATGGATTGAATTTATATACATATGTACTTATAAAGGTTAAGGGTTCAATTTAGAAGACCTGATAATTATTCAAAAATAAACTTTGCAATTTCGAAGATATGCCCCTCTTTTGTGACTAAAATATATTTTTTTTTGTTTAGTTGTTAAATATATAATTTTTTTTTGTCTTGTTGTTAAATATTATATCTATTTGATTTTGTTGATATAATTTATCCCTGTAGATTTTGGAGAGGGATATTTCAAGTGAGCCAATGTTTTTAAGATCATTGTTTCCATGAGTTTAAAAATATCACTATAGTACTATAGTCTTTTGTTATTTATAGAACTATTCAATAAATCCTAAAAGTATATCTTTATAGATCAGGGGCTCTCAGTAGAGGGTAAATTCATCCACAGGGCTGAATTTCGAGGGCTCATGCGTCAAGTAGAGTACCGATAAGATTTTAATATACATGGAAGAGCAAGCAAGGTTGGGAAACTGTCACAAAGGATCCATCGCATTACAGTTTTCAATAAATTTATAGATATTTAAATGCTCTAGTCTCTTATATGCAACTTTAGGATGAACATCTATTGTATCAAAAATATCAGTTATATTTTAATTTTTCATAGTTTTATTTCAGGATTGAAAACATATAAATAAGATTAATAAATAACCAGCAAGCTAAATTTATATCACATCTCTGGTTTTTACAAAACCATAATCCAGTTCATACTCCAGAGTAAGGAATACCAAGGCTTTAGTTATGTCCATACTAATCTTGGCATCTAATAATAGAAAAATATCACAAAATTCTTAAAAAATTAATGGTCATTAACAGATATAAAAATACATAAAATATCGTCTAGAAATGAAATTCTATAATATTTAATTTCACATTTCGTTTTTCAAAGGAAACAGAAGGAAGCATTATTTGCCGAGACATTCTAAGAACAGTATGTATTAATAAAGCTAGAAAGGTCCATCTTTGGCACGTAATCAAGTAGGAAATAGAGTAGCAATATTATGACTCTTTGGTCATATAGTAAATGATTAGAACAACATACTTGTAGATAATGTATTTTTTGACGACTCATAAAGACAATGAAAATTGATAAAAATAAATTCGTTTACTAATAATGATTATGAATTATGTGATATATACCTTAAATAAATGAAGTAGAGAATGATATTCATATAAATATACATATATATATATATTAATACATGGACATCAAGCCAAACGGAACTCTTCCTCTGCCGTCAATCCTGTATCAAATAGTTGATCAACAACATTGTCAGAGCTGATGATGAGATCTTCCATCTTGTTTCTTAAAGCTTTGTATATTTAATGTATTTACAAATTATTGTGCTCAAGGATTTATGAGTGATTATTTATACCTTTGTACCCTCATAATACAAGAGCCGCAGGATTGGACGCACCTAAAAATAATAATAATAACGAGTGGTGGATAAGTGCGTAGGAACTAGAGTTATGAGGACCCATTCCTATAGCTGCGGTATCGTTTTGACCTGAGTGACTACTGCACCTGTCTAAGAATATATCTATGTATGTACTTATGAAATAAGAGCTATTCATTAAGTTAAAAATGTGATTAACGGAACTTTATTGTCAAGGCAATCAAGAACATTCGAATATTTGTCGTAGAGTACATACATAGTAATAAAACAAAGCCTAACTTGTGTGCATACATATGTAGTTGTTAAGAAATATAATGAGTTGCATTTTCCCCCTTTATATTAATGAAGAATTGGCTGTGTTTGTTTTCCCGAAATGATTGGATCATCAATTTGTCCTTCGTCATACATTCCTCATTACATATTAATATAAATAGTCATTGTTTAAATTGCTGCATGGGTATTTAGATTTCATAATTCCTAAGTCATACAAAAAAGCGGATGTACAATGTAATCCCAAGATGATGTTGACTTCCGTACCCTTGAAATGAAGTCAAAACTACGTATTATTATTCCATATGTGTATGTATGTATGTATGTGTATATATGAATTTATTCATTTTTATATTTCGACTTTGTTTGAAGGTCACTGCGCTTGTATCATTTTTTATTACTAGAAGAGCAACTAAATATGAAGAAAAGGCTGCATCCTGCTGCATTATTGAAATAATTTGGATTTAATTTTTATTGGGTGCAGTGGTATCCATTCTATGTATGTATACTTTTTGTAATATTTATTTTACAAAATGCTCGTTAAACATATTTACTGAATTCCAAATTAAGTTATCTATAAATAAATTATTTTTAAACGTTTCCCCAAGGAATGTAGTGCAAATTGGTTCTCAAATGTTACCATATTAATACTTCACATTAGTTATGTACATTGGGAGTCGTCATTGGTATTTGAAATTAAAAGTATCTCCGTATTTCATTTCTTCATATCATAAACTATCGAAAGGCCTTGTGTTTCAATAAGTCAACTAACTCACATTATAAGCAAATAAATCATTTTCTTAATTCATGTCCAGTGTCCATTCCACATATTATAAATTATTGTCCAGTATATATCCCTCCAATTTTTGAAAATCAATTTAAAATTTATTTCTCATAATTTGGCCAAATAAGAATTATTTATGTATTGTTGTGTGTTTTCACCTCGTTATAATTTATGAAACCTGTCTCCAGGGACATAATAATAATGATTTCTAGATTAAATTTGAATGATATGGATTTATTTTGGTACATACTGATTACACAGGTCAACAAGTTTTAACTTTCAAAAATCCTAAGGGGTATAAGTATAACAAAACTTATTCAATTTTGTACGCTGATTTCAAATTTGAAAAAAAAAAAATTTTGAGAGTCCGACGGTTTTCGAGAAATTGCACCCTACTTTTATAGCTAATTCGGCCCATTTTCCAACTTCAACTTTAATTTAAGCCTATATAGATACTGATTTTGTGCATTAAAAAATAATGATCCGCTTGTGTATTTAATGTAGTTTTCAATTGCAGTCTTTGTTTTGACCTAAACATAGGCATAGGCTTTTGGAGTAGTCCCAAAAGTCGGCCAAATCGTTTGTACTAACATTATTCCTTGAATATTACATAAAATGGATTAATAAGGAATGAATTAAAAAGCTGAAACCCACAGCTTTCAAACGAGATGTCGATCGCCTGATAAAAATCCATAACTAAAAAGAAATCGTCCATCTAAATGTGTAAATTTTCTTTAAATCTCGAGCAAAAATTCGCTAGAAAATAAAGACTCACAGTAGAGCTACTTAAGTTGTATCACGCAGAAGGATTTCAGCTGATTCCTTAATCCTTCTGCGTGCTACTACAATGTTTGAAATATGTTTAACATATATCCTTGTCATCTCAATTTTTGGTGTCAACGATACCCCCAAATGGACACACTATTGCTCAACACTCACAAGCATTCTATCATTGCAAAAAGGAATCATAAAAGATGTCTAAGAAAGATTGGTTTTCGTAACTCTTATCACAGAATCATCCTTACTTGTCTGTTTTATTCATGGCTATTGAATAATACCTAACTAGTTAATAGCTCTGTATTCAATTTAAAAGTATTTTATTTTGTTAAATACATAATTTGAGGGTATTATTTACTTCTATATTCATATTTTTATGATATAAATAAATATGTAACATATTTGATGTCTTTAAATTAGATAAATACTGGTCTATTGTAAAATGCTAGCTGGAAATACTTTTTAACCTTGAACTTCCTTATTTATACATGTACTTAAAAAAACGCTCTCATGACGTCATTCTATTAGGAGCTGTTTGTGTTATTTTAATGGTTGGTGTTTTTTTGTTCTCTCTGGTTTTGTTCCTTTTCATCATGACTCATGATTTTAATCAATCAGAAGAGATAATCACTGTTATCTCACTAAAAAAAAATTGTTTACCACTGGATAAAAACTATGATCAGTGACATAGTTAGGTTTACAGACCTGGGGAGGTAGATCATTACACTCTCAGATCCCATAAATGATTCTATATTTTTAAGAGGGTTTTGGGTTTCAAAGTTCTTCATCAAAATTTGGCCTAGACTTACTAAATTAAGTAAATACTTAAAGAGATAGCAGTAAGGCTGAAATTTATGTAAGGAAGTGAAAACAAGTGCATAAGTATTGAAAAAATCAAAGCCTAGAACTCTACTTTTGGTATAATAACTCAATCATTAAGTTTTTATGAAAATAAACAAAACTGGATAGGGCTTCGAGCCTTTCCCGGGGAGGAGACCCCACGATAGGTTTGATGAAAAAATAATTCATAACGAATTATTGAATTTATATGTAAAGATTTAATAAATGATTACACATTGATCAGATCGTAGGATGTAATATGGCTATTAGTATTCAATATATTCGGAGATTAACGCAATACCGAAAAAACTTTTTCCCCGAAGCTCGAATACAATTTCAAAATCCGAAGAAAACTCACGTGAATTTTATATGTATAAAACAGTTCTTACTTCAGTCTCATGCTGTAATTTGGTGCTGATTCAGAACTCAACGTATATCGACGCTCCTTCCGGAACAAACTAGCTTCGAATTCCGGGGTTTATTGTATTTCTAAAAAAAGAAAAAATATTCAAGGCAAATAGAAAAACTATACTGTTCATACACTGGTAATTTTTTTTCGAGAGTCCGACAGTTTTCGAGAAATCGGACCCTACTTTTCGAGCTAATTGGGCCCATTTTCCAACTTTAATTTAATGCTACATCGATACACAATGAGTATCCATCTAGGCTTAAATTGAAGTTGATGTTCGATAATGGGCCAAAGTAGCTAAAAAAAGTAGGGTCCGATTTCTCGAAAATCGTCGGACTCTCCAAAAAAAAAATAGTTTTGAAATTAGCGTGCAAAATTGAATAACTTTTATTATACTTATACCCCTTAGGATTTTTGAAAGTTCAAATTTGTTGACCTATGTTATTGCTATTCAAACTGAATATTGAAATTTAATCTTATCCAAAAATAAGTACAGACAATTGTATCCGGATTGTAGTGTACTCTAGTTTAAGAAGTGAATAAACAATAAACCCCTGGCAAGAAACAACCTTTTATTATCCCATCTACACACAAAGTTACAACACAATTCGAACTATGTACAATCATATTAATGAATATTATTAACGTACACTCATTAACTTACCTAAATGTAAAGAAAAATATTATATTGCTCTTTTTTAAATAAATATCATTTTACATTACATTAAAATATATACATAATATATATTTTTGTATAGTATTTTTGGCAAACTGTCCGCCCACCATGTAGAACACATAGTGCACAAAATTGTACACAATTTAAAGAGTGATTCCGTCAAGTTTATCAAATTCACAAAGAATATTCATCTTTTTGGGTATTCGACGTTGTATTTTTTTTTCAGGGGGAAGGGGTCTGACTGAATGAGATACATCAAAAGGCCCCTTTTTGCCTGGTAAATTGTACTATTCTCTTCACGAGACATATACATGTTTCTTTATGGAACAACCATTTCAATGTTTGTATGGTACATGACAAATCAAATTTTCTAAACTATGCCCAAAAGAGCATTTTTGTAAGAGAATATCCGTTTTAACCTTGTATCCACAATGCAGACATCATAAAATTCTTATGTGGGAAAGTCAAGCAAAAACACTGAAGAATTCGTTCAAGTTCTATCTCATACAAAACAAACCCTTGAGAGTTTGGTTTTGTTTAAGTTAAAAGGAATTTTGATTAAATTTATTTCAAATGTTATTAGATACTTTTTTCCCGATAAACAAAAAATTCAGTCATAAAAAGGATATAATAGGCGAATGAAATCTAACTTCAATGGGAGTGCAGGAGACCTCGTCCGAAACCGAGAGTCTCCCAGTCATATCGGGAGGGTTGGAACATATGGAATACCCACGACGAGCTTTTAGGGATAAAAAAAACACATTATATTCTCCCTTCAGCTGATTTTCATCATTTGACTCTTTTGATTTAAAGCAGCTGACTCGACGTGTTATGAACTCAAAATGGGTATTATTATTTATAATTTTGATAGATTATAATATATTTAATCAAGGATTTCGCTCCCGTTTTTTTTTGAAATTTTGAATATTATACAAGCATTATATTTAAGTTTGTGATTTATAGGATTTATCAATGTATAGTATATCTTAATAATAACTTATTAAAAAGTTGGCAACAAGGAAAATACAGAAGGGTAGCTACCAGTTGTTTTTCCAAATTTTTCCTTTTCCTTTTGTTAGTAGAGGTTACGAGTAGACAAAAAAGCTCGTCGTGATCTACTGTGGTACAAAGGATTCGTGAGAAAAAGGGGTTGTAAGCCAGCCCCACTTTATATGATCCTACATTAGGAACTTAAGCTACTCATAAAAATCCATTACCTAATTACGACGTATTTATAAGCAGAACGCGAAGCACCCATATTCTTTAATTATTTCTTTGTATTTTTTAGTGATTTTTTACTTTAAGAGTACGTCATAATAAATTTATTTTTTAATAAGAATAAGAAATAGAAGGGGTCGTGAACCCTTTATACTTTTTTGACAGAGGGGGGGAGGGTGAGTTTGTGCTCGAATAGTATTTTAATGACAAAATGTTAATATTTTTAGAATTAATAATAAGGTAATTTTTTTCATTTAAAACAAAAAAGTTTTACTTCATAAAGAAATCTTTCTGGCTAAAAACGAAAGAGCGGGTCTGTGTCTTAGACAAATCGATTCCCATAAAAGTTTTTATTTTGGCAATATGGAACTCTTGGCATGCTTAAATTTGTAATATCTCAATTTTTGGTGCTCATCTTTATAAAAATAGGTTTTGTGATTGGTAAACATGGATAATCTTGCGTTTTTTATTTCGAATAATACTCTTTTGAAAATAAACACAGTATACATATTATGTGTAGTATCATAGATCATTTTTTGTGTTCTAAATACCAAATTAACTGTTTTATGAATAAGAAAGTACTCCTACTCTGTAATATGCAACGTTATTAAATGTATTGTTGTTATTATATAAGACGATTATTCTCATAAATTCATTTAGCTTTTGAAGAAGGAACAATACAAATATTAAACTTGTTTGATTCTATTTATGAACTTCCCTTCTATAATATTGAACAGTACATTAATATAACTTTTAAAGTATTTTATTGTAACTTATTTCTTAATTTAAAATCCGCTTATTACTTTTTTTTAAATAAAGTGGATACACGAAGAAATGTTCAAAAAGTTTGTTTATGAGGCTCAAGCAATCAAATCATTTTCATATTAATTTTAATGTTTTAGATGAACAATTTCTAAGTAATTAATCAGGTCCAATCGTAATTCGGTTTTTTGGCCGAGTACTAGTTTTTATTGCTTGTAAAATATAAATAAGTATGAACAAGTTTTATGAGTGTATATGTACTTCCAATATTTACAAGGACACAAAATGTTCATGATTTATGAAGTTATTTTTTATATGTTACATTTCGAATGTTCAACAACATTTCAGAATCAACATCAATTTTTCTATTTATCTCAAAGTTATCTGTAGCCAAAATTTAGGCGGATTTGAATCAAAGTTATAAATCCTTGAAGTCATAATCACATAATAAGTCTGGAATTATTACTAAAAAATTATTAATCCATCTCTGACATCAATTACAACTACAACTATATTATACAAAGAAATTTATTTTGTGTTTCGTTTGACTAAAGCAAAAAAATTATCTTCTTAAGAATATAACGACGAGAGGAAATGTGAGAAAACGAAGTCAAGACGAAGAGTACATGTCTCGTGTAGGTGCTGAAGGCTCATATAATATACTTTTATGTTTTTACTTAGAGTTTTATATAAATAATAACTTTTTCATGTACTGGGTATTAATGCTGGGTGCCTGAAGCTATGTTCCGACCATGGAACACTCTAGCAGTAGTGATGATTTCGTTTGACATTAACTAAAAAATACACATTTTAACAAAATGCTTAGTTATAGTTACAGGGTGAGTGCGATCTTTGACAACCAAATTTACTTTTTTTTTTTTTTAAACTTAAATATCTCAAAAACTAATGAACCGATTTTAATGAAATTAACACCATTTGAAAGCTGAATTAATATAATTTATTTTTTATTCAATAAAATTGCCTTTAACGGAAATAACGACCTCGATCCTGGTCCGGAATCTCAAGCATGTCTTGATGACGACTTCTTTCATCGAGGCCTTGAACTTCTTCGTGATCCTTTTGATCAGCTCCTCATTTGTGTTGCAAGCAGACTTGTTAGTGTGCCTCTCAATTGCGCCCCGCTTGAAATAGTCCATGGGGCTCAAGTCTGGGGAGTTAGGGGGCCAGATGTTTGGTGGTACAAAATCATACAAATTATCACTAAGCTACTTTTGGATGATTCTGGGGGTCTGGCATGAAGCAGAGTCCTGCTGCCACACATATGGACGCCCAGCAGCCACCTTATTGATCCAGGGTAACACATGGCTCCTCCGGGCCTTCACATACTCCTCTTTGTTGACCCCCAAGCCCGTCAGAATGATGTATGGCGGTATGACATGGCCCTCGGAGGAGATGACGACAAAGACCATGACCGTGGCCAGGACCTTGGTCTGTATAACCGCCAAAGACCATGACCGTAGCTGGGACCTTGGTCTGTATGACCCTGGGAACTTTCTTGGGACTGTAGGCTAACCAGCGGTTGTTCTGTTGGTTGATCTTTTGATCCTGACAGAAGTTTTTCTCATCAAAAGGATCACGAAGGAGTTCAAGGCCTTGGAGAAGGACGTCGTCATCAAGACATGCTTAAGATTCCGGACCAGGATCGAGGCCGTCATTGCTGTTAGTGGCAATATTATTGAATACAAAATAAAGAACCAGAGCATCTCAGGATCCATTGGATACTTCAACTTATTCAACAGCATCTTGTAGTATTTCAGCTATATCTCCTTGGCCTTGGCCATCAACAAATGGCCCTTGCACATCTTGTAAGACTTGTACCGCAAGTTTTCATTCACACAGTCCCGGATAACCTTGTTTGATACCTCCATTTCGCGTGCAATGTTCCTCATGGACTTGCCTGGATCAGTGTTGATCTTTTTGTCAACCCTGGCAATAAAATGGAAGGGGGGGAGGGTCTGAAGCAATCCTTACGCATTTTTTGGACTGACCTTAATCCAATCCCTTCATAGTCTCCTTCAACTCGTTCGTGACCTTCCAGACAAAGCTCCTGTCCAACTTAGGAAGTCAGCAATTTCTTGGTTGTCTCTTCCGGCGCGAATCGAAACAACACACTTGTTTTTTCCAATATATTGGCACTGTAAAATCTTCGATTTCAGCCATTTATTTTAAGATGAAGCCAAAAACATTCAGCAGTGGAGAAAACAAAAAATTTAATACCTAACTGCAATAAACGCACATCAGCGCGCACCCGATGTTTGTAGTCAAAGAGCGCACTCACCCTATTATATTTCATATTTAGGAATGAAAATCATATGCAATTCGGGCGTGTGATAAAAAAGTGGAGTTGTCTCTTCAAACATGTCTTTTTGTTTTCCAAAGCTGTTATCATTTTTCCAATATTACTGAGGGGAGAACATCTACCTGATAGTAAAGATGTCGCATGAAGGAATACATACATTAAGGTTAATAAAGCAAATAAAATGTAAACAAAAAGGGCTCAAGTCCTCGTATAATTATTATTAGTTAAAAACATATAATTTCCTGACATTAATTTGAGTTAATTTTCTTCCTCTCATCTATGTTATTATTTATTGTTGTATATATAATGGAGAATAGCAGCTTGTAGCTCAGTAAAACGTCATGACAGCTCAAGCTGCTTCCCCCCTCGACATTCATTGAATTGTCAGGGTTGCCAGGTTGATTTTCTCTTTCTTTTTTTATAACACGCCCGAATTGCATATGATTTACATTCCTATTCATATTAATATAATACATACTAAAAAAAATTTTCTCTTCTTCACGAAATGTTATATTAACAAAACGAAATGAAATAAGGAGAGGAGATGTGACGAAACGTTGGCTAGACAAAGATAGGAGTAATTGAATTATTGGTGACGAATTTAACACTACTCCATAGTCAAAGTTGAGATAGTCCTCTTCATTATTATACAGGAGATGAAAATCAAAGATTATATTTATTTTAAGATAGCTCAAAGAGCATTTGTAAGAGATCCACGATCTATTTTTGAGTCGGGACCCACCAGTTGAGAAACACTGGTATATAAAATGACAGGTGCGATTATTTTATCCTTAGGCACTCATACTATGCGGTTTTGTTGTAGCCCTCCATATGGTATTTTTATCCAAATTAAACTTGATTTGCATATGGCATAATGTTCCTGTTCCTGGCATCTCATTCCACTGAAGGGAGTTCTGCTCGGTCCCTGTGCTCTTAATATTTATAAAATTAAATATTATAAACTGAGCCAATATGTAGTATATTTTCAAACGTATAGAAAAATAATTCAGTATCCACCACCAATGTATTGACCAATATTCGTGATATGTATGTAATACCTATATCTTTCCAACTTTTGACTCTTATTCTGATAACTTGGAAAAATAAAATGACCCTCCACATTTTATTGTGACTTTGTCCCATGTATTCTGAAATTGACACTACTTCATCCATCAAAAACCAAAAATCTGATTTTGCAAGCAAAGGAAAAAAACCCATAGGAAATGAGGTGTTCAAATTAGGTATGCATTCCAAAAAACAAGCCCGTTAACGTGAAAATTCCATGGTATTTTAGTTATGCTAGGAACAAAATATATGTAACAGTATATGTGACTTATAAATAACAGCAACATTTTTCTATCGAAATGTGAATAGAAAATAAGGTTAATCTAGATTGTAAACATGTATTCTTTAGGATTTCTAATTGGATTCTATGTTTATAAATTCACCAAATGAACAATCATATGCATAACATAAGTACCCTCAAATTTTACCAATTGATGATGACTGGATTGGTGAATGAGACTCATAAACCAAATCAATACTATAATGATTTGAATCATGTCCAATTTTTACCCTTTAATATAAGTACCTTTCTATGTTTTATTGTTTTGTTTTTTAAATAAATATTATGTATCAAGGATTGATTGTATCATACTCTTAAAGAGCAGAAAATTAGATAGAAGTCGCTGTCTACTCATGATTATAAACCTACATATCTTAAATATTTCCATTTTGAGAGTGAAATGTGTTGAGTTTTTACGCTATATCAAAAAATAATAAAGAGCTTATATTATACTTTGGTTTGTAGTTATATAAATATTAAAAAAAAAAAAACTACTCATATATTATATAGAAATATATAATAAAACTTTTTAAAGAATATATGTGTTTATATATGTACATTTTATATTAGTCGATGTTTAACCAAAAATATGGATTTATGTTTATAAAATATATACCCTAAGAAACAAGTCACGATTTTTTTACTTTGAAACATGAATGAGTCTATATATAAACGTAACTATACTTACCTACCTACCAAATCTCAATGAGCTCAATTTTCATTAAATATTTATCCATAAATTTATGTGATGCCAACCAAAAATGGATTATCGAAATTTTTAGATTGAAAAGAATAGGGTTTGTGTGTAAGATGGATCAGACTTTTTTGTTTTTTTAATTGCATACTATTGTGTAATTCTGTTTTGTTGTTGTACATACTAGAAACAATAGATGCTTATGGCAATGGATCTATCTGACAGACCTCTGACAATTATTTAATTAAATAGAATCAATCAAAGGAAAAAATATACGAATTGGAGGACGTCCTATTGCTCCTTTTGTTTTCGTTAGTAATAAACATGGGGGATATTGACAGTAGGTTTACCTTATTTATTCGAAATAAATAGGTAAATACGTTCTCCATTTTATTTATTTTTTTAACAGAGCCTACAGGAGGGTCGAAAGATCTCAAACTTAAGGAGGCAAATCCAATTTTTGGTGAATCAAATGTGTTATAAAAATTGAACAAAAAGATTATACATTAACATTATACAAAACGTACCCAAGTTACAATGATAATTCTTATGACGCTACTTTTGACATTTTCAAAACAATCGTTGGAAAAACGATGGAACTATTGTACAAATTACTCTTCAAATTGCTTTTAAATCCACTCTAATCACCAGATTTGGCTCTAATGAAGAAATGATTTCTCCAACTGTAGCGTATTTTTTATCATTCAACAAAGTTTGTATAGAAACGATAGAAAAGTGACACAATCATTCGATTGTATCACTTTTCTTCTAAGGATAATTTTTTGTTATTTAAAAAAAAAGTTTTTTATGTTAGTCTCGGGACTTATGTGTTAAAACATGGTATTATCACCTAGGATTACTCACTCAACCTTCCCATATACTTATAAACATTTTATATATAATATAAGGATTTATAAATGTAGGTACATTATCTACACCTTCTTGTTAGTCTGCCAATCTCCACCCCCCCCCCTCCCTTCTCTCTGTGGGTTTATATTCATTTCAACCATCAGAAGTATGTATTACACTCTCTTCTCTGCATGGTAAATGGTGTAAACATTATTGGCCTTCATTGTCATCGATTACCTGCTACAAAACAACAAAACCAAAAATTCCCTAAAGAATTTTCTATCTAAATGCACTGTTATTTTGCATTTTTAAAGTGTTTGTTGAAAGACACTTGAGAGATTCATTTTTTCTATTGCACTTAAGTAGAACATATGAATACATTTTGTGTATTTTAATGAATTGATTGAACCTTTGAATCAATTCAATGGATATGAAATTTACAATTTATTTTTGCTTTGCCAAAAAATAATGATGATACTTGTGGGTGTTGCTTCCAATAAATTTTAATGATATTCTATCTACTTATTATTATTATTATTATTATACATATACCTATTACTGTATTTTTTAACAGATGATGATAATAATAATATAAAAAAATCTTTGAACCCCTCAATTTTTTTTGGGAGGAACAGGTGTTTTAGAAAGAAACCAATCAATGTAAAGCCATTCAATTGGCTTTGCCATTCCTTCTGAAAGAAAATAATACTTCTATTAATATGTTTCGTATCATTAAATGAGGAAAATGTTTTGCATGTGGGGATTCAATCGTTTTATACACAAAAATTACAAGCCATTTAATTTGACATATTCTAAAAATACAATATGCGTACATACGGAATTGTACAATAGGGGCAGAGGGGACATTAGCTCATCCAATAATGATAATATTTCCTGCGTCAGGAAAATTCGTTGCGAAGATTTAAAAAAAAAATAGATGGATTTGAATGACCTTACTGTTGAGTATTCCTAGATCATGTTATTGTTCCTTTTTTTTAATATCTTGATATATGTACATACTAATATTTGGAGTCTGAGGGTTATTATTTCCAATTAGGGTAA
Organism: Lepeophtheirus nordmannii; assembly: GCA_963680855.1. Classification (NCBI taxonomy): domain Eukaryota; kingdom Metazoa; phylum Arthropoda; class Copepoda; order Siphonostomatoida; family Caligidae; genus Lepeophtheirus; species Lepeophtheirus nordmannii. The sequence goes on from OY804525.1 coordinate 14,770,980, forward strand.
AAGTAGATATACATATTTCATCATGTACAATAATATAATCATGTTGGCATCTTTTTCCTTCCCAAGAAGTAAATCGGAAGCTTATCGGAATTTTTGAGATAATTAATTTTTTTGAAAAGTATTATCTAACAACCAAGTAAAATTTGTTTACTAATGTTATCCCAATATGCAAATTAAGGAATAGTAACATTATCTAAAAATACTTAATATTAAAGGTTTTTAAATAGAGGGATTTATTTCAAAATTATTGTGGTGAATTTTCCTTGCAGTTTACTCGAGGTAATACCTTGTTTTACTCGAACCGAAAGTTCGATTACCCGTATCAACTCATTTAACAAAATGACTTGTAATTTATTCCAAGTTCCAGGGTATATTACCGTCATTCGGGCCGGGATATTTTTACTGGGATTAAATGCAAACTTAAGTTATTCAGAGTTTCAATGGTACGTGTATATTATTTCAGTATTCCAAACGGACAATAGTTAAAATGTGAAAAAAATTTCTAAGAGCGACCCGGAAACATACTTAAATCAATTAAAGAATTTAATTGACAACAAAGTGAAAATTAAAGTGTCTGAATGGATTCTAATATAGTTTAATGTCTTTATAGTTAACATTTCATTACACTTGAAACCAAGTATCATACTTAGAAAAAGACCTCCGTGAATTTTGGATCAACTTTAACAGCATTCCAGATCTTTGTAGTAGTGCAACATTCCCTGAGTTTAATTGAAATATGTATATTTACGTATCTTGAGATATTTTCTTTATAAATATACCTTGCAATTACAACACCTGTTTCTGTAATAATCTTACATATGTATATAAATCTATATACATATTTTGTTTGTTAACGAGTAGTAATCTGATATGGGTGAGCTCGTTCAGCAACTCTCCAATTACTCAAATGCAATTATTATCTACGTAGGTATATCTAGAAACCACTAGCCTGTGTTTTACAAAAGGAAAGAGACATCAAATTATATACAAGTTTGAATGTACCTCTATAACAACCTGCTATTTCATTTCTTGTAAAGATATATCCAATCCATTAAATTATTTTATTACTAAGTATTTATAATATATACATAGATGCTTTAATTGTGAGGGAGAATTATGTGCAAGATGCCATCAAGTTAATATTTTCTCAGGGGATTAAACTTATACAGAGAGAGAGAGAAAGTGAAGTGATGACTGGCTCTGATTTTAGATGGAAATGAAATAAGTACATAGATATATCATAATGGATCTAAATGATTTTGTTTTTTAAAATATTCATTTAATAAATTGATGAACTCTCCTTAAAAAATCATCTTTTTATAAATAAAAAAAGAAGGGAAAACAGAGCTGGTCATATTGTCACTATTTCTACCGGTATTGTACAATTTAATTAATCCATATAAGTATTTCTCATATAAGTGGTACATAGCGTTTTGATAAATTAATGAGTGAGAAATAAGTGCAAAAGTATAATCAAATAATATAGAAGTTAGGCTTTTGAATTGATTATTTTATTCATGTTCGTACTAATATTTTTTGTATTAGGGAGATAAATAAATTGGCTTCTTTTGATAAAATTTAGTGTGATTATTATTCCACTTTTTTATCGATGATCATCTTTGAATACATATTATTTGATTAGAAGTAATATCTACTTGCATTTATAAATGATTGACATGGCTTCCTAGAAACTTCAATCTTTCATTTTCAAAGATAATTATTTATCTTAGCATCTTCTGTCTTACAAACCTATTTCCTTAACGATATAATTTTAATATTTTTTAAACACATTATTTATAATTAATGAACTTCCATACAAATATGGCTATCAAAACGATGGATCTACTTTGTTCATTAAAACAGTCAGCTGAAATGAATGTGCTTAGTATATACTTAGTTATATATTTCATTATTCGATTTCATGTGGAGCTTTTGTTACAAACTAGATTCAAATACATATATATAAATAAACTTGGCAACGTATATTAGTATAGTATTGTGTAAGACTAACAGAATACAGTAATTATAGATATCAAGACACTTTTAATTGCTTTTCATCTTTACGGCTCAAACAAATTACATTTTTATTGTCTCATTAATTCATTCGGTGGAGTGCAAATGAGAGGTTTAAAGTTGTCTATTTGTAATGGTTGCATGAATGTCATCATGCTTCTCATGACCCATGACTTGAATATTTTATATACATACATAGATATAAAAATTATCTCTCATTGCAAAATTAGAAGAAGTGCAAAATACTGCACGCTATTCTATGTATATATATATATATATATTAATTCAATCCTGTTTTGAGGAATTTGTTATTTATGTGCACAGAAACTTACTGCGAATACTTAGGCACATCTCTTTTTTTCCTTTACTACTGGAAAACTAGTTTTTTTTTACATTACACATTATATGTATGTCTAAACAAATATATATGTATATGTACTTACTCATCACTTAGACTTTCTGGACTTTCCTAAATTATAATTTCGCTTTGATAACAGAATTAAGACAATAAATATACTTGAACATTACTTCAACCAATATAACAACGAATGGTCGTTACGTCAATAGGAGTTCATTTCAAAATTATTGTAAGCAGAGCGGTTTTAGGAAAATTCGCATTTCTAGGTCATGTTACTATTTCTTGATTTGAATATCTTAATATGTTAATATTCAGGATCTGAGGGAACTATTTTATATTTGGATAACACGAGTGAATACCTTTTTACACCATGGTTGTTAGATAATACTTTTGAAAAATCTCGAAAATAAAAGTTCAAATTGACTACATGTTTTCAACTTCTAAAAAATAGATACGAGCATGATCACATCTTTTCTGCACATGGGCTAACATTTGTTACTACTCATATCCTAATAGGAATTAATTCCAAATATTAACATATTAAGATATTCAAATCAAGGAACAGTTATAATATATTTAGAAATATTCAGTATCTAGTTTATTAATGTGTCACATTTTAAGCATGGGTCTTTAATAATTTAAATATCTTAGACCCATTTGAGACCTTGATTAACAAGAATTGATGGATACTCGGTTAAAGATCCCTGCTCTTGAGAGATAAGCAAGTTTTTACAGAATACTTATTTGTTATATTATAGTTGAAAATGAAGATCGTTTTATATTCGGATTTAAATCACTTGGGAGTTGATTGTTGAATATCTTGATTGCATCTTTCAAAATTATATCATAGTTAATCTATGATGTCATTTTTATCAAAATCTGTACTATTATTTATTTAATATACAAACATATAAAGTAGGAATATTTGCTAATAAATAAGATTTAATTCTAGTTCCATAAATCAACGTCCAGGACACTATTAACAGAGTAGACAAATCAACAAATGACAAAAAATTAATAATAGTAATAAATATAAATGTTGTTGCACAATGGTATCTCTACAACATCAAAAACTTCAGAGCTTTGTGATAATTTTTGCCAGCTCTTGATTTATTAGAGTTATTAAATTATTTGTTGAACTTGAGTAAAATATTGTCAAGCAGCGAACATATCCCTATTTTTAAATAGAGAATATCACAACAGTTTGAGATAATGATATAATTAACTAACTACCAAGTTAATTTCGACCCTTTTTTTTGGAGAAATGATTGTAAGATGCAGTGAAGATTCCTATGTGATCGATGTTGAGTGGAATCAAATCCATTCTTTATAATTTGATCGGAATGCTCAGAACTTTTGTTCTACATATAATCCCTATCCACTTAATATACCAAATGAATCCCTATATCGCTCTTAAAAGAATAATTTTATTACAATATATAATGGATATATCTAGTCCAATAACTAGATATATAGTATATCCAAGGATGGGTTCTCCAAATTCTAGGGGGAGGACAATTATAAAATAATAAAATAAACGATAGTTAAGAATCTAGGGTATTGTCGGAATACTCAAACAATTCTACAGTTTAGTAGAATAAAATATGTCCCATCATGTGTACATATCTATTTGAGTTGGGAAGACACGGCCCCAAGTGTTCCTCTATAGTTACAGCACTGGATATACATATATTCCTTCAAACTCTCAGCCCAATTATAAATTCGATGATCATTCACTAATAATGAATTCAGTCATCATTCATTTGATTTCCATCAAACCGTCAACCCAGGAGACTTTATCTCCTCTTTGGCGTTTACATAATTCAGGAAATACTTGAAGAGGATGTACAAGTACATGGGTAATCGTATTTTGTACATAGAGATAAGCAAGAAATACATAATTGTATAGTGTGCATACGCGTGAGGATAGCTTATCATGACAAATATCTAATTGGTTGCTTTGTTACCTCCATTTTTTATTACTATAAATACATACACAACCTCATAGGTAGATAATAGGACATATTCGTCTTGAACAAACATAAATCTTAAATAAATATTTATTTAATAATAAAGAAACTCCATTTGTGTATCCACACTCCTTTTTTTTTCATTGTGTCTCTCTAAAAAAACAACTAGAAATTCTTGCTTTAAGTATTATGACTCTGTATACATAACATATTTACAAACATATGTACATTCAGGGGTAATTCATGTTAGATACCTTTCCTAAATAAATGTTTAATCTCAAAGCATTTTTATAATTCCTTAGGGACTTTCAATTCATTATGACATGTTGAATAAATTTTCTGAATATTTTAGAGATGAGTTCTCAATAGTTTGAAATTTAGTACCAAATATGTCATTGATCCAGTGGAACAATAATTTTTTAAATAGAGTTTTTTATTGAACACGAGTATATCTTTAAAACATCAACAACACACATGTATATAATAATAATCAGCTGTGGATTTTCTACTTTTCTTGCCCCTTGTTAGTGTTCCTCAACGCTGATTAGTTGCAAAGGAATTAGCTGTAGTTATCCTTTGTTTGAGTCTCTTTCCTGTCTCTGTTTGGAAGAAAGACCGAGAGATACAATGAGGATTGCTATGTGTGGGGTAGTCCGCCTTTACTTGGCCCAGGGGGAAACAACTTCGATTTGTTGGTCTTTCCAGCTCCCATTTCTATCTAAAATTTCGATTTTCCTCATTTGTGTTTCTATTTGTGGGAGCTGTCTTCATCTTTTATCATTTTTTCTTACATTAAATGAGCAATACTGAACTTCAATTCTACCAAACAATCACACATACTCTAAGATTAAAGTTGTGTTTTGTGTCATACTTTATACGTTAGTTATTGGGTCAAAATAATTGAGCAACCTCTTCAACCCTTTCACTAGGCTATGTCAGATCGGTTCTAAGGGGCAATTGTCTGACATAAATGAATATTTTGTTCTTATATTTTATCATTCGTTTTTGGGGTTATTGAGAAAAAGAGAAATGAGACACCCAATACAAATTAACTCCCCCCCCCCCTCAAAAAAAAAAAGAAAAAAAGTCCCCCTTTAAGCACCTCAAACAAAATTCACACAGATATGGGAAAAACTTATATCAATATGTAACAGGTGAAGGAAATATACTTGAAAAATTGTTAAAATTAAACGAATAACAATAAAAAAGTTTTTTCCTTTCAAAGTACAAACAAAAAAAATTATGGATGTTATAAAAAAATCCTTTTTTTTTATCTAGCCAAGAAAATATGCTTCAATAGGCCAGGTTTGGCCTGAGGGTCGCTTGTTAATAACCCCTTTTTTAGACATTTACATGCATATATTATACATAATAATCCTTCAAAAGTTGAGATAATCTTTAAAAAATGAGAGGGAGGCTTTGCGACATTGATTTAAATGCATAAAATCACTTTTTATTTAATCTGATTTAATTTTGTTTATTCTATAATGTAGTTTTTAGATTGCCGATAAATTATACGGACCATTACGTTTTTAATTTTAAACCCTTTTAATTGATTCAGCTTTGACCAACAGTTCCAAGGACAGATCTCTTTGTATATATATTAGACTGAACTAATAATTTCTTGAGTATATTTTGTATTAGTAATATTTATTCTAGTTGATGCATCTGTGTACAACGGATAAAAATGGTTAAAAAATTGTATGAATCCCATTTTTTATTTTATAAATTACTATGTAGACAATAGACCCTCCTAAAGGAACCTTCCATCCAAATCAAAATATATCAACAATATTGCAAATTGGAATGTCCCTTTAGGACATGAAGGAAATAACGACTCATAATAATATCAGTATATAGGTAAGTGTAATGATACAAATATTCATACCTATTGAATAATTATTTAAAAAAAGATGGAATGTCAAAACCCGTGACATATTTTCACAACAAAAATACAATTATCATCACCATTCATTCTGTACATAGATATACGTTGTAAACAGAGAAAAATGAATATTTATGATCCGAGTGCGGAAATCTCCTGTTGAGAATCGTTCATATTTCACCGAATAATAAATAACATAATTTGTATTCAATTATGTTTCATGACATCATTAAAGGCTATTCTTTATTGTAAAAATGTGGGGGGGGGGGTAACTAAATACAATGTATATAAAGTGTCTTCACTCAATTAAGTTCACAAGTAGGTAGATGTACTTTATTCGTTAAAAAGATCCTTGTGGGAATTGAAAATAAGTCAGGTCACATTAATCATTATATGCTACGAAGCAAGACTCATAAATTTATACTCTCATTTATTTATTTATGAATAAATACAATTTTCAGGGTACAACATATAGTGCTTGAAACTTTTTTCATGATATGTACAAACAAAGGTACATCTAGCCCTGACGTCAATGACTTCATATACCACACACAAACACCAATTATAGCTGTCTATTTCTTTTTCTTTTTTTACTCATCATGGAGGGAATAGCAGCAGCAGCCTTCTTTAAATTCTTCATAAATGAGTAATTTGCGGTGAGGAAATAGTGGTGATGATAAATTGATGAATGTTTTCCTTTCTCGAAAATTACAACATTAAGATTTTCATTTTTTACATGAAAAAAAAGGATCTATAGGGTGGTATATATATACAGATAGGTTACTACATTGGCCCTCTCAAGAAATTATGGTTCTTTAAAACACTTGATGAATAGTCTTGGTCCCGACTTCTCAAAACTCCGGGTTTTATTTTCATAAGCACATAATACCAAACCAACTGGGATATCAAAGGAAAATAGAAGTTAGTTTTGTAAAGATAATTAATTTATTCTTTTTGTATTAGCAGTTTTTAATACTCATAAGTTTATCTCATTTCCAACATACCGTTATGAATTCAGTAGATCAATTAAAACAAGTATGAAGGTGTTATGAAATAATGCAAAAATATGAAGAGTTACATATGTATATGTTCATCTACTTATAAAAGATTAATTCTACTGATATTTTGTAGTAGTAATTGTAAAATTAATTTAATTAATAATTTTGTACCTTTATTCAAGACCAACAAAATACCAAGGAAATGAACATGTCAGTCAACTCATTTACTACAAAAATTGGTATCCCGAATCACAAAGTATTTTTTTTAATGTTATCAACTTCTTATTTTAGTCTTGTCCTTATTTTGGATCACCAAAATTCTGATCTTTATCCCTCAAAGTCTAAATTTTGGATAAAGTGGTCTTGATTCTGCAAAACACAGGTTTTTTAAAAACCTTTAGCATTAAATGATTTGTGAATTTTCTTAGAAATTGCACCTACAAATAAATAGAGAAAGGTCGTTGTTATACACACCTGTTCTAAGAGAATTTCATCATATACATGCATAATTAGTAGATAAGTGCTAACTTATTTCATCATCAAACATACATTTATAAATGTGCATAATTTATAGAGTGCTTATTTTGTTATATACTTATACTTTAACAGCAATATATCCAATGGGAATTAGACTTATTATAATTATGTATATGCATATATTATGTGAGGCTAGAAGAGATTACATAGATGTGTTTATTCAATCTATGTAGAGAGAATGGGCTTCAATCTTTAAAGCCTATTTATTTAATAGTTCTTTGGAAGAGCCTTCTTAAATTTTAAAATATCTTTAAATAAAAATATAATATATAGGATACATATTCACAGACTGAATCTACAACTGTAAAGTAAGCACTTTTAAACCCTTAGAAAAATCACTATTCAATTTGCGACCCTTTCATTTTCAATAAGTGAGCGATGTTTACTTATTTGCTTGTTTATTATAATCTCAGTAAGTCTACGCCATCTTGCGGCTATGAATGTTTTATTCGTTTGTTCATATCCTCCTGGCTATTATGACATGTCAGTATGAGCGTTGTTTACTTATTTATTTGTGTATTATAACCTTATATGTCTGCGCCATCTTATGGCTAGAAATGTTTCGTTAGTTTATGCTCTATTAACTTACATATATAGGAATGTAAATCATATGCAATTCGGGCGTGTGATAAAAAAGTGGAGTTGGCTCTTCAAACAGGTATTTTTGTTTTCCAAAGCTGTTATCATTTTTCCAATATTACTGAGGGGAGAACATCTACCTGATAGTAAAGATGTCGCATGAAGGAATTCATGCATTAAGTTTAATAAAGCAAATAAAATGTAAACAAAATGGGCTCAAGTCCTCGTATAATTATTATTAGTTAAAAATATATAATTTCCTGACATTAATTTCAGTTAATGTTCTGCCTCTCATCTATGTTATTATTTATTGTTGTATATATAATGGAGAATAGCAGCTTGTAGCTCAGTAAAACGTCATGACAGCTCAAGATGCTTCCCCCCTCGACATTCATTAAATTGTCAGGGTTGCCAGGTTGATTTTCTCTTTCTTTTTTTATTACAAGCCCGAATTGCATATGATTTACATTGCTACTTATGTCCTTTTCTGGAGCAAATTATCCTTATTTAATCTGCTTGCCCCCTAGTTCTTCTAGCTGACCGTGATCCTCGGTCAAACAAAAGGACTTAAACTGTATTAGTAGGTATTTACGAATCAAAGTACATATTCATGGCACTTGGATTACCTAATTGGCTATAGAATACTTGTAAATGAGTAATTTTCGTAAGACAAGACAAAAGTTACATCATTGATATATTGGACATCTATATATATATTGGTTGTATATATAATGGAGAATAGCAGCTTGTAGCTCAGTAAAACGTCATGACAGCTCAAGCTGTTTCCCCCCTCGACATTCATTAAATTGTCAGGGTTGCCAAGTTGATTTTCTCTTTCTTTTTTTATAACACGCCCGAATTGCATATGATTTACATTCCTATACATATATAACATATGCTGTAAATATAGCTCCAATAATTTATTTTCATAAGGACGGGGCTATTTGTGTATTTTTCTGGTGTCTGGTGTCTGTTGAGCGAGAGGTAGTTATCCTAACCATTTGGAATTAAAAATATATGATTGAAAATATTTAGTATTAAACAACATCTTCTTTACAATACGTCCATGGATCTACTCAGGAACTAACCGTCTTTGTAACTTTACAGGCTTACGAAATGTGTAGGCTGAGACTATTATACTATACCTATATGTATAATCTTATCTTTTTAATACAGGTTAAAAATTCAGATGAGAAATTATTTTTGATGATGTTTTTAATTAACTTTTTTTTTAAATATAAAGATTATTCTGTAATTAAAATGATATTCTTATTAATGTATAATTTACGGCGTGTATAAAAATATAGAATCTTACTATTAAAGGATTAAAAATAACGTTTCAGACTGAAGTCTCACATTATTATACATTGAATATAAGAAATAACTTTTGCTCAAATGAAAAATAAAAAAGTTGTTATGTAATTAATTATTTCGTTAAAAAATATCAACGTTTTGTAGAATATTAACACTAACTTAAATAAATGTTTTTATATGTACATACATACATACATATATCATGTCAAAAGCATATTGGACCTCTGATAAATTATGAAGAATAAATTTTACTTCTTGTTCCTCTTAAAATTAAAATAAACAATAAGATTCCATATTTAGACATTTTTCTTTGGTTATATTCATTGTTTTGTAGACCTTGAGATGGTGTTTTTTCATTAGTATGCATCTCAAAACATCATGGTGTTTGTATAATACTCACTCTTACTCGTGTTAAAATATGTATTTTTAAGCTTTAAAAGATGTTTACACATTAGACTCTTAAGATGTGGAATATATTTTGATTTCTTGAATTCGAATTATGTCTTGTCAGGCTGTGGCCATTATCTTATTACTAAATAAATAGGTTAATTGTTGGATATAAATATTTATATCCAACAATTATAGAAAATGATGAAATTATTGACTAACTACCAGTTTATTTAGTCAATACAGGAAAGGTTGAGAGAGTAGTAATTGTTGTTTGTACATAGTCATTTGACCGTTTGAGGATGATTTTGAGGAAAATTATATAAATGTGTGCAGAGTTAGAATACTAAAAGTTATTACTCACGCCCTTCCGAAGAGTAAGAAATTACATCGTTAGCTTTTATGACTATAAAAATATAATATAATGAAGGGCTTGACCTGATGAAGAAAAAGAACAAGTTTGTAATATTAAACATTACAGTGCAAATATATTCCTTTGAAATTCAAATGAAATAGTACACTCCCTAATGAAAATAATGGGTATATCTGGTCTTTTTTATACCTATGTACAAATAATGATGGATAATAGTCTGAAGGGTGTAACAAACATCTCTCAGTACCTCCAATTAAAATATCTCCTATATTTTATAAAATCATGTAGGAATTGGAACAAAATAGGGTAAAATTACAAATGTAATCAGTAACATAAGGGAGCGTCAGCAAGGGATCTAATGCTAAGAGCCAGAACAAGTTCCAGTTTTAAGGGGAGGAACTAATTTATCACTATATAGAGATCCCTGCTGCCTTAATGTTTAGTAAAGTCCAAAATACAAAAATCAAAGCTTATTTTCTTTAAAAGGCCTTGACTAAAGCCAGTACTATCCCGAGAACTATGACTCATTCAATAATTGTATTCATGTTTTTTATCTTTGTGCCTACTGACCCATAATTTTCAGTTACATCACTGGATAAAATGTTATACTAAATATACTCCAGACTGACATACGAGTCTCAAAATAACGAGTTGACGATTCTTTCAAAAAACATAACAACATACTCTGCGTTCTCCTATAGGAAAAACGCCTTAGAATATAGCTAGTCCCTTAAGTGTGTGGGCGGTGTAGGCGATGATTATTTTTAAGACCAACAATCTCTTTATTCAAAAAAATACTTATTTTTTTTAAAATAATAATGTTAAGTCTTACTTCATCTATTTATGTATCTTAGTTATATGCACATAAAAATGTGAGTGCCAATAAGAAGCAGAATATATGTTTCTTATGTAGAAGATATGAATCAATTCAAATCCACGCAGTAGAAGTACATATATATCTTCATTAATATTTGATCCTAAAAAGATTGATTGAACCTCAAAACTCGACGCTAAATCCTTTCGGTAAATGTATCGAAATGTGATTCACTTGAGTTCCAAGTCAATTTTCCCCATAAAAAATATCGGAAAACGGATTAATCCGTTCTTAGCCATCAAGTTTTTAACCTAATGTTGTCTTTTCTTCCTATGAATTTCAGAGAAATATGTTCAGATTTAAAAAATTGTAATTAAAATAAGAAACACATCATTAAAGCAGTAACCTATTATTTTACCTATTATTTTCATTCTGAAAATTGGTCATCTTGGATGCATAATAAGCAACTAAATTTTATAAGAATAAAAACCATTTTTCCTATTCAATAGTTAGGTTTATTTAATTTTTTAATAATTATTAGATTATTTTTTTAAATAATAACAACTATAGGTACATAAACAACAAGGTTCCCAATATGGTGTCACTTTTGGTTTGTTAAGCAGTCTGTGACGGCGTTAGTGAAAACGTTTCATTGAAAATTTTTTCTCTTATGGAGTAAATGGATTTCAAATTACACGCTGAATTAAGTCCACTAGCATTTAATTTATCAGTTCATTAAATTCCTTATAATAATATGTATGTACATTATATTTTTTATCGATTTATTTAATTATAATTATTGTTATTTATAGGTGTAAATCTCATTGGGGTCAATGAGTCATGTATATGCATGCATCTCTTCTCCTCCTTTCTATTACAATGGGGTTTGAATTGAATTAGCATATGAGGATGTCTTAAGTCTATAGTGATATTACTAATAACAAAAATTCAATTAAATCAATCATATATAAATAATTCAGTGAAGGGAGTTAATACATACATATACTATGAATATGTATATTAGAAATACTTTTTTAAATTAAATTATAAGCAAGAAACGAAAAATACAATTGAAATATCATTATTATCAACCCTTGAGGAATTTGAAATCCAATCACAATGCTCAATAAAATATAATCATTTCCCCTCTCCCCCTATTTCTTATCAGGAAATATCAATTATAATTAAAGAATTAAATTTGTACTCTGCATTAAATGTCTATATGAATTTCTTTTAAATGATATTGACTCGGGGAAAGGAGCAAAGACTGACAGATAAGTCAACTGACGCTGGCTTTGAGAGAAGTTTGAATATTCTTCAAATACAATAATCTACTTTATAAGGGCTTATCTTAATCATTTAAATTCGAGAATTTCTTTTTAGATAAAATATTATTGATAAAATCAATAACTTTGAAGTACGTGATTTCTTTAAAAATATGTCATAAGCATTCAAATGCCTTCAACACAATTCCTTTACATATTGTGTATATATCCTACGGCCTGTCAACCATTAAAATTCTTTAAAAACTTGGAGGTGGGGGGGATGATTATTCAATTAATACCATAAATAAGGCTATAGACTAGGACAAAATATTTAATTCGCAGTTATGATATTTCTTTGTTAATTAATATTACTATATTAATGACAATTAATCACTTGTTTATAATATAATTTATTAACTATTATTCAGGAATACTGGCATTAAAACAGTATTTGATCTCCATCAAACCTCCTAATTGATAATTTCTTTTAACATTTGACTTGATAGGTAACCTCAAATTCGGCCTCATAAGCCTTTAAATCGCATTTTGTCTCCAAAATCAGCCTTCAACGACCTTGAGCTACCTCAAAGGTAAACGAAACATAGCATATGTTCTTTTCTGGTCGATTTATTGTTAGTATACCCTGCCCCCGTAGTCCTTTTGACTAACTGTGATGCTCAGTCAAACAAACGAACGAACAAAGGGACTTGTGCTATATATGTATGGATTAAACTTAACTACCTATATACAAGTAAATTTTTGAGTTGGTAACATGGTCTTTTAATTTGAGGCCCATAAAATACGAATAATCATTTATATAAAAAACAAAACAAGAGTGAAAACTATATTCTTTTTTAAAAAAGTATATTCAAAAAATGGTTCTCCTCCTCTGTGGTTATTTTCTTAAGATTATGTCTGTATATTATCTCTTCCAAATGGAATTTACGTGCCTTCATTTTTATCACATATACATATATTTGAAAATCCCTGGATTTTCAATATGGCGAATTAATACAGAATATATGCTTGATAATAATTTTGGTACATTAACCGCGAAATGTCTTCTATACAATAAATAGTGTATGTACTACGGAGTTATCCAGTATCCTATTACTTTGAAAGTTCACAAAGTATTTTTTATTCAGTTGTCGGTTTTTCTGCTACTCTTATCCCTTTCAATCTACTCGAAACGTTGATTGGTTGTACTTGAATTAACTGTTGTTAAGTTACAGCTTAACAATTACCTACTATTTAACGAAGAATTGTCCAACAGTTGATTTGGGGTCTTTTTTATTTTCTCTTGTTAGAGGAAAGGTTGAGAGATACATTTTGTATATAATAGAAGTATATTAATGAAAACATTCTAGGCAAATACTTTCGTAGTAGTGAGTCTTCAGACGATCCAAGAGACGGTAAACCCTATTGATTGTGGAGGAGGGAAATCAAAGTAACAATGTATATTTTATATTTTTTGGGCTCTCATATTTGTTTAAATAGCTATAATGAAGGTGTGGCTTAGTCTCCTACGCATTACTGACACTTGACAGAGAGATTCACGGTTCATATCTTTCTCTTAATGAGTTTTTCTTTTCAAACTTTCAAAAATACGTTTATTTATTCATATTTATATTCATAATTACTTTTATATCTTTTGATAATAATAATTATCTGTTTATAATTGTCTGTTTCCTATTCTTTCTTTTTTCTTTTTTTCCAATAGTATGGCATAAGTCGGTACATCCATGAAATAAAATATGTACCTTTGATAAAACTGTCGACGAGTACTAGTGATGTAGTTTTTGGGATCACTTTTGGTCTTTAAAATAATATTTAGACTAATTTTTAGAGGTTTTGTTCTCTACCTTTCGAATTATTGGTCTTACTTTCAAGATCAATGCTACTAGATCAATTTTCCTATTCTATTTTTTTTTTAAACTATTGAATTTTCAATGTTTAATTCAACAGTTCACTCGAAATCTCAACTTTTAAAAAGAAAAGGAAGCATTTCATAAAAATTGTATAGTAGCTTTGTTTTGGCATGCTAAGGTACTTTCGGGCAAGTCAAGAAGTTATACAATTTGATTTTCAAATCATGGAGTGTTTATTCTTTTCGACCTCAATATCTTATTTTACCTTTTAGTCCTGATTCCAATCCATACATTTTTCATTTTGTCTTGGTTAATATAGTCTTTAACACTATGTTCTATATACCTTAAAATCCTTAGAAATAGACTGGAATTCATCTTGTTTGGCAATCACAGTTTTTTAGCAGCCACATCTAAGGAATTTCTAGAATGTCAAACTGACCCTTCTCCCCCCCCCCCTCCTTCAACACTTTCCCAATACTATTTTGCAAAAAGTTACAAAAATTCTGGTTGTCAGAAGAAAGGAGCTTCAAACTACATAATTATATGTTTCAATATTGGCTTGAAAATACAGTTATGGAATTGCTCAAGACTCTGATGACACTTTGAATACTTGGTGTTCACATAATAATATGCAATATAAACAATAATAATTATTTTACTCTCTAATTCTAGTCATTGAAACTTTATATCTCATCCGGAGTACAGAAGTGTCGTTTCCTTCCTAGTACAAAAACTAAAATAATTATAATCTCTAATATGTTATATCCTTTATTGGAACGTTGACACATAAGACACATAGAGATAGATTCACTAGGCATATGAGACATAAGAAAATACTCTTAAGAGTGAAATTGATTAGACGGGCTCCTTAAATAGACATAATTTTATGGAAGTTAAGAGGAAGGCGTCAACAAGGAGTACGGATATACATAGTTAGTTGTAGCTAAAGTTATAGTCGGATTTGTTATCTTCCTTTGAAAATGGTTTGATTCTATGTAACATATTTAATTGAATAGTTTTGTTTATCATTCTCATTTCATAAAAATACGTTTACAACTCATTTCATTTATTAAATACATATTTTAAAAAAATGTCCTTGAAGTCATATAAACTCATACAGTTTTGAGTAGCGGCTATAGGGCACAAGGATCATTGGCTAATTAAGATTAAGTGTTTATATAACAATTGATATATTATATTCTGAACAATAGAGATAGAATGTTTATCCGAAGATGGAGATTGGGTTAGACTTTGAGTCATATTGTAAATATATCGTTGACTTCTTAGCTGATTATGCATATGCATATGTATGTTGCATCAGAGTATGACAATTGATTTAAGGCATAAGATAGGAAAAAATATTTTTTTTAATGGGGACATAGAGCTTGAGCGAGTCGTTAACTAGGAAAGCATTCTAGTGTGTTGCTAGAAATTCTTTATTAGTAGGTATGTACTGCAATGTGTATAGTACAGTTTTTTTACTGCGTTTTCTAAATTAAACACTCTGTCTTTGATCACATGACAATTGCAAGAAAGTAAGTAATAGGATAATAACTACTTAACCCCTTGCACAAAATAACAGGTCACATGACCCTATCCATTCATTGATAGTAGCTATGAGTCGTGTAGAAATTAAATAACTAAATTTTGTGAAACTCAACGTAACGTATAGTTAAGGCAAAGCTAGTCCTAATGTTATGGACGTGATTTTTTTACAACAACATTTATATGTATTTCTACTGTAGACAACTACGACATAATAATGGACCGACCGTCCTAACTACTTGTACTATTACATACAATTTGAGCGCGTTGAACAAGGTTTGTTTCATTCCTGCACAACATATGACTCAGTTATATTAGTTACTCCTTTGGTGTGCCTCATACGTTGTTCTTATAAAAAATGAAGTCATAAAAAAAATATGATAAGATTTTTGCTTTAATCTTATTTTGGTGTTGTTGTTTGTTTTTGGGCCTTCAAATTTCACTCCAATGGCCTATCATCCTATTACAAAAATAATGGGGACATACTCCGTTCTCATAATGAGATTTTTAGTGACTGTAAATTTGTTCCTTCTCGGTGTACAGAGCTTTTGCATTGGAGCTGGACGCAATCCTCAATTCACAGGTCCTCCCATTGTGGAACAAGTGACTGTATCCCTTGTAAGAGTTTCTTGGGGACACAACATCGTTCATGATCGAGAGTGTGCGGATCAGTTCTTTGTCAAGTATTGGCCGAAAAATGATCCATATAATTATGAAATGACAGAAATAGTGGCTCCGGAAATTAATTACTTAGACATTAAAGGTTACTATTATTACTACTTATGTATATGCAAAAGACAGTCTTTTCCTTTACATCCTGTGACTGTTTTTCAATTATCCACTTCCGTAAAAAGAGACGGCTACGACGAAAAAGAGAACTTCAGAACTCTTTTTCTACTGTTTTTTTTTTTTTCTTGAAAAATCTAAATGATGATTGATACTTTTAAATGATGTGCTTTTATAGACCTGTCTGTCTTTTGCATATAACTTGTAAGTATGTAATTGAAATACCTGTATTTCCTTATTACAGTCCGTCCACGCGTCAATTACATCTTTGAGGCCATTGCAAGAGAGGAAAAAGGTCTCATGGGTGTCGACTACAATCGTGCTCCTCATGTGGAATTCAAAACCTCTCGAAGGACTGTGATACCTCCCTCACCTCCTCCACCTCCAGAGCCAAGTCCTTCTTCAGATCGTATAGATAATCCAGAAGTGATTAAACTGGAAGGGAACACTTTAAATACAGTTCAGACGGAGAAACCTCCTCCCGAACTCTATGACGAAGGAGGAATTAAGATTTTTGGACTCAGTATAGAGATCTTTGTGGGACTCTTTGTGGCAGTGAGTGTCATTTTAATTGTTTTGGCCGGAGGGGTCTACAAGTGTCTACGAAATAAGAAGGGTGAGCATAATTTGAATGTGAGTACAGAAATTGAGGACGAAGAGGAAATCAAGGGTGAGTTGAAGCCCTTATCTCCCTCTATCAACGATTAAATGAGGGATAAGGCGAGAAAAGGGGTGGGTGTGGAGACGAGACTCGCTCATTACTCCTCCCCGCTCTTCTACTACGTCATCATCATCCCCTTTTCTTCAGTTAATTGATAAGTGTCAGAGTTTATATGCATATATGTAGCTTAATGCTTATTTATTCTTGTCACCCTCCTAAATTTTTCATGTAAGTGGGAGCTTTACCAGAGATTCAACAACAACAACATAAAAAAGACAATTTACATGAACAAATTGAATGACAATGCTGACTAAGGGATGGATGGATAATGTACTATGTATGTATGTATATAATATTTAACAACATCTTGGACGTTCAACACAACACAACCCGATCCTGATTCCCCTTATGTAAAAGGCTGTCTAGCAAGAGAGAAAGATCGTTTAATACGGAGAAAATAGATTTTTTTATTAAAAAAGAAATCAAATCTGGTCACATTGTTTCCTTCTATTAATGATTTTATCAAATATATATATTATATTAATTGTTAAAATGATGAAAACAATAAATACATATATTAAAGCTACGCCAACTACAGAATGAAAGGAAATCGTAAATTAATAAAGATGACGTCCAATTTATCAAGGTGTTTTCTTCATTGATGAAATAAGTTTCTTATTATATTCCCTTTGTAGTTTCATCACAGATGATTTTATAGGTCCAATGTCCAACTCTGCTTTTTTGTTAGCTATAAACTCTTGGACAGTAAAATTGTTTTGTTCCAAGTGAGATAATTTCCTTTCGAGGTTTGTTAACTGTGTATGCGTCTCATTTTCTCCTAATTGTTTCTGTAACAAAACAAGAATCAAATGATTTTTTTTTAAATCTATGTACACAAAAGGAACAAAGAGTATGATTTGTATGTATAAAAAAAACATGCCAGGCCACAAAAAAAAAGTCCATGTTATTCATAAAGATTGTTTTATTTAAAAATAACCTGTTCTCCCTCTTTTTGCGCGTCTTACTTACAAAATATGTACTATGTAGATCATTCGAAGGAAAATAAGAATTGGGAATGCATAGATAATGTGTACAATTCCATTGGTGAATTCAAATTAATAAATAATATAAGGATCAATCAACCACAAGGATGGGAAGGACGAAAATAGGATGCACGAAGGAAATTCTTATGCATCAATTGTGTTCGTTTGAGAGCAGTAATATAAAGAACAAAATAATTAAAAATTCCCTTTTTTTTTAATTTTGTTTCATGATGACCTCTACCTGACCTAAAAAAATAAAAGCATGGTAATAATTCACCTACCTTTATTTCATCAAATTTCGTTTTAATGTCTGCCAAATTTTGTGCCACAGCGATCCGTATTTGACTTAGCTCCGTGCTCTGCATATCTAAGAAATCCCTTTTTTTTTCTGCCTCTTTTTTTAGTCGATCCAAATCCCCATAAACAATCATCTCATCTTCCATTTGCTTCATCTTTTCTTTCAATGAAATCATTTCTGTTTTGATTTTATCTTCAAGAGCTCCCATCTAGGGAATAATTATTTTATTAAAATTAATCAAAGGTAAAAGGGGTTAAGTCAAAATATAATAGTCCAAAGTAACAAAATTATTAGTTGTTTCATGACTAATTTGTTTAATAATAGTTGTATTGGTCCTAATTTAGGATCAAGGATCACAGTTGTGTATGGTGGTATAGTTATCATGTCTCTTTATAACAAATAAGATAAATCGGACTTTTATTATATACGTGAGTAGCGTATTTTTTTACTATTGCTCAAAGTTAAGAAAATTATTGTTATTTAACTAAATCTTAAGCATTACTACTATATCATTTTTGGATTTGGATTTTATTTACATATAAAGAGGTATAATTCGAAAACTGTGTATGTGTTTGCACTTATTACATTTTTATATATTTATTTGATGAACTTTGGGACAGTCTTGAACAAATGGGATTGAGACTCATTGACAGTTATTAGAAGAAATTAAATAGCTGTATGGCATTTTTGCGAAAAAAAATGTCAATTCGATATTCGACGAAGATTCTTCCTTCTGGTAAACTGTTCATGAAATTAAGAAACTATTTACACAACAAGTAATTTTTGTGATGTGGATTTTGAATTACTAGTCAGTTGATGCAAACAAAAAATTAATTAATTAAACAATCTAAATTGATTCAGCATTGATCATAAAGAGTAAAGGGTCCGTTTCTAGGATCAACGGTCCCAAGCACCATTGGATTAGACCCAAAATTTTGAGAACGACACAACACTAGATTGGTATATGATCTGTGGTGATAATATTTAATTAGAACTCATTACCGTTTTCAGTGTTGATTGGTGGAACTCGAATTATCTGTTAAGCTGTAAAAAATTATTGCAAAAAAATAATGGTTGGAAAAAATTGGCTAAGTACCAACTAATTTTGAACCTTTTTTTCTGTTTCTTTTTGGAGGATAGTTTACGAGATACAATGCAGATGACGTCGTGTGGTGGAATGCCATTTGCAATTATTAAAGGTGTATTGAAATAAATATATTTTCTTTCTTTATGAATGAAGCAAACTCACAAAACATTCATAGTTGCAAGATAGCGCCGAAATCCTGAGCCTTACTAGACTAATTCCAAAGTAAATAGCCCTCACTCTTTTTTAATATTATGGAATCAAGAGCTAAATTAAACTTTTCAGAACCATGTTATTGAGTTTGCAATGAAATTGAATGATGTCCTTTGCTCCCGTGGATTCAGATATATTACTATTAAGTATATGTATTTTCAATAGACAATTATATGGATCTCGCACTACTCACTATAACAAACGTAATGATAACTGATGAAAAAATATTTTAAAATACATTGATTCGAACTTATTATAAAATCTATTTAGTAATTTCTTTTTTTTCATTTATTGGAATTTATAAGTATGGAGTTACTTGAGGAAAAGAGCGCTTATAGGAGGAGCAAAAGCCTCTGGAATATAAATTTAATACTATTTTCCTCTTTTTTTTTATTATTATTATTATTAAATTTCATGAAATAATTAGCAATAAATTTTCCCTCAAGGAGAATTTGGTATCCCTATTCATATATATATTTTAAAATCAAATGTAGGGGCAATATATAATATATATTCAAATCCGTAGTAGTTCTTTTTTAAATAGAACTTTTTTAAAGTTTAATTAATATTTAATATATATTATAGTAATTTGCTGAGCTACTTAAATATATGTGTCTTGTAAAAATTGCAATTTGTACATACATTTCATCATATTTAATTACTACCTATTCATTGATGCTATTATTTCATTTCGATGACTTAAAATTGCGTATTTATTATATACTAGCCTTTAAACGATGCTTGCGGCACGCCGTTTTAATGCTAGTTTTGTCCCTATATGCCAACATTCTAAGAATATATTGCATTAAATTAAAATTGGTGAATGAATTAGTTGGAACAAGAAAACAACTTCCAGTGACTTTATATGACCTCTTAGAGGTGATCACACTTCACCTGGGTCTCCTAAATCAATCCTCGTATAATTATTATTAGTTAAAAATATATAATTTCCTGACATTAATTTCAGTTAATGTTCTGCCTCTCATCTATGTTATTATTTATTCCTACTTATGTCTAGGAATGTAAATCATATGCAATTCGGGCGTGTGATAAAAAAGTGGAGTTGGCTCTTCAAACAGGTCTTTTTGTTTTCCGAAGCTGTTATCATTTTTCCAATATTACTGAGGGGAGAACATCTACCTGATAGTAAAGATGTCGCATGAAGGAATACATGCATTAAGTTTAATAAAGCAAATAAAATGTAAACAAAATGGGCTCAAGTCCTCGTATAATTATTATTAGTTAAAAATATATAATTTCCTGACATTAATTTCAGTTAATGTTCTGCCTCTCATCTATGTTATTATTTATTGTTGTATATATAATGGAGAATAGCAGCTTGTAGCTCAGTAAAACGTCATGACAGCTCAAGCTGCTTCCCCCCTCGACATTCATTAAATTGTCAGGGTTGCCAGGTTGATTTTCTCTTTCTTTTTTTATTACAAGCCCGAATTGCATATGATTTACATTGCTACTTATGTCCTTTTCTGGAGCAAATTATCCTTATTTAATCTGCTTGCCCCCTAGTTCTTCTAGCTGACCGTGATCCTCGGTCAAACAAAAGGACTTAAACTGTATTAGTAGGTATTTACGAATCAAAGTACATATTCATGGCACTTGGATTACCTAATTGGCTATAGAATACTTGTAAATGAGTAATTTTCGTAAGACAAGACAAAAGTTACATCATTGATATATTGGACATCCCATGCAATTTCAATAATTACATTATCCTGATCATTTACTGTAAATTCTTCATTTAGAATTATTTATCTTATTTTTTCATTGCTATTTGAACATAATATACACATATACCAAAAGAGAAAATGAGGGCTTGAATAATTTAAAATTTATTTTACTCATATGTGTAGTAACAAATTATAAAAAATGAAACATTGAGCATTTCTACTGTATTTTATAGAAGAAAAAATTGCTCAATTTGAAAGATCTGAAAGAGAGAGATAATTATATAAAAAAAACTTATGAAGAAAGAGAAACGAAGAAAATGTATTTAAGTAGTATTTTTGTTTGAATGAGTGCGAAATTATCAATTTCCTTTATCTCAATTTGTACATATATTTGTACTTTTTAATTTAAATGTAAATCCATTTTCCTACGTATCATAATAGCTTTTAATGTATTAAAAAACAGGGATGGTTAGTCATTGTTTATTTTGTTCATTACTATCATAGGATAATTATCATTCAATGGTCAATTTCAATCTGATAAAATAATATAATTGACGATTCATTTATCCTATATATCTTTTATTTTAATCCCACGTTGAGACATACACTTATCTGATTAATTAATAACTATAATATGTATTTAAAAGGTATATTTTTTTCTCCGCTCTCTTATGGTGCTCATCTTCGATCTAAATATTGTGGAGTTGAATTTTCATTCATATTAAAGACAGAGCTTAACAAATATATATATATATATATATATATATATATATCACATTCATGGGCAAAATTATTTGCTAAATATTCTTCCATAGATTATTACCTAAAATATATTGATTTAAGGTTTTTAACTACATGGAGTGAATACTAATGATATGATTATGACACTATTTTTAAACCCTCAAGGAAAGGAAAGAAAAAAAACTTTGAAATTTATGTAATGTTTCGTTTTACCATATCCTTAATGTGCTTAGATGCATCAAAATGAATAGACAAATGTTCAAAAATAAAAGCTCTTTATCAATTTAACTATTCAAACATATTACAATATTTATATCTCGATTCAAAAGAGCTTTTATGTCACTCCTATTAGAAGACGTAAATGTATTATTATTTATGTCAATATATGTACATGGATACTAAAGTGCAGAGACTCCATTTTCTATAGAGATATTTTCTTTCGTTGAGGGTCATGTAATTCATGAAACATGACCAACCATTGATAAATTGGGCTTATAAACACTCTATGACGTGATACCCTTGTTCTTTTTGGAACATTTACATAAATCCTATTATTACTCTCAATTCACCCCCTTTCAAGCTTCTAAAATTACGTAGTAAAAGAAATACCAGCATGAATCCATAATTATTTCAATGTATGCGTGTAGAAGTTTTTTTTAATGTCCAACATTTTTACCATAAAGTCAGTCTTTTACCTTTTCGAGATTTATTTGTAGCTGCCTATGCTCCTTATTCAAGCCATCCAGGGTGTATTTACTCTTTTCCATCTCATCTTGTTTGAAAGCCAAATCGTCCTTCATAACGGCAAATCTAGACTCTGTTGGGAGTTGATGTCCATGACTAATGTTTCGACTCATATTTTCGGTGATTTCTTGGATTTTATTCTCTAGCTCTGAGAGTCTTCCAAGCTCTGCCTCCTTTGAGTCTTGAAAACCATTCAGAAAGAGATCCATTGTTTCCTCTCTCTTTTTAAGCTCTCTGTATTTTTGATTCCTCTCTGACTGATTCTCTTCAAGGTCCTGATCTATTTGATTTATTTCTTCATTCTGGCTTTGTATCTGTGGAAAAAACGAAACATTTATATTTTATATAATAACAATCAGAAATCTCTTGAAATTTGACAGATTTTACATTTTCTTGTAATTCCAAAATTTGACGCTCCATTAAGGATATTTCAGCACTATTAGCCTTGACTTGTTGAAGAAGTCGCTCTCTTTCCTCAGCAGGAGTCCCTCGTAGCTTTTCCTCTCGTATCAAATTATTTCTTTTCTCTTCTAGGACTCGAAGCTGTTCATACAGAGCAAAGGCCTCTCTTTTTAAAGATGAATGAGATAATTCTTCTTCCATTCTAGTTTTTTGGTCATTTAGGACGTCCAATTCTTGATTCATGCGTTCCAGCTCATCCTTAAACAGATAAATAAAATAAAAACTTTTTTTTTCTCCTGCGTTCATTCATTCGTTCAGTAATTGTTTACTCAGATTAATGGGAGGGTCAGTAACAAGAATAATTAATCATACACATACAAAAAAAAACAATGAGTAGCATTATTATGAACCTGTTGAATTGTCATAAACAAAAGTGTTCCAATTCCTATCACATCCTTTAGTTTGCCAATATAACGTGGCATTCAACATTATTGTTTGGATATACATATATATATATATATGGGTTTAATTTGATGGGGATTATTAATTATAATTGGGTATTTAGACATACCCTTTCAAACATTAGTAATTAATGTAGGCTATTCTTAAAGGTTGTATAACAATTCATAAAACCATATCTAGCAAACTGTTTCAATGCTAGTGATGAAACGAATTACATGGCCTTTGACTATATGAGTATGCGATCAAATTTTATTCGTTTAATGATAAACCTCCATTTTATGATGAATAAGATAGCATTCTATAAGATCGTGTATTGAGAGCATTAGGTATGTAGTAGTTACATTCCTTGAATCTCTAATGGAATACATAAGTAGTTACAAACTCAGTGATCAAGCTATTCTGTATATTGGTTCTTTATGCGTCTTTTATGTAAGTTCGATTGACTGGATATAGTAGTTTATACTATATTTACTAATTCAAAAAAGATGTCAAAAAATGTAACTATGATAGTCGTTGTATATTTTGAACAAAGTCTTATCACAATTTGCTAAGAGAGAAGAAATTCACAGTGTCCAATTCACATAAAATTTATATGTCTAAAAGAAGTCACAAACTAGTATTGGCATGTCTCTTAATCGAATATTTCCTTCCTATACATATACATACATAAATATGTATATATGTATTTGCCTTAAACCAAATTTTAAGTACTTATCTTGAATTTAAGCATAAAGCTTATACACCTCAATATCGTATTATTAATTATTTTATGCGAATATCAGTATCGTTTAACTATGAGTTTTTGAATATTTGGAAATTATACTTATCTAGATATCTACGTCTTATCAAATACAAAAGAACTCAAATTTCTTGGTTTGTTTATATATATATATATATTTCAAGTTATAAGACTGATATTAAGTAACCCATATTTGAATAATAATTTATTTTTATCAAAAAAAACCTTCAATAATGAGGCTCACAGTATAAATTAGCCTTTAAAGGTCATCTATAAATGAAAATAGTTTTCAAGTACATATCTAATCTCAAAGCTGAAGAGAATATAAAAAAAGTGGTAATAAAGTTGCCTTATCTTTAAGAGAAAAGTATATTTATTTACTAAGAAATTTCAATGGATTAATTATAATCTTTGGAATTTCATTTAAAAGTCCTTTCATCATAATAGGCAGGCACACAATATATGTGTACCTATCATTCAGTTTACATACTATGGTCTGTAGAAAATAAAGTAATCAATAGAGAGAATAAGTTTGTAAGTCATTAGAAATCAAACATCTTCATTATGTAATCGTATTGACTTAGTAGCTAATGTAGGTGCACGTCGAGCTTTTTTGTCCATTCGCAACCTCAACTCTCAATAGGGAAAGGAAAAATTTGGAAAAACAAAAAGTAGCTACTGTATTTTCCTTGTTGCCAACTTTTTAATATTAGGGAAAATTTATTATTTAGATACATTGATAAATTCTATCAATATACAAATCAAGCGCTAATACTTGTATATCAAAAATTCAAAAACAGGGCGCTCAATTTAATATATTTTTTATCTTTCGAAATTATAAATAATAATAATACCCTTTTTGAGCTCATAACAGGTAGAGTCAGCTGCTTTAAATCAAAAAAGTCAAATGATGAAAATCAGCTAAAGGGAGAATATAATGTGTTTTTTTATCCCAAAAATCTCGTGGTGAGGTAAAACAACACAAATAAATAACATTAGCCTTTATTTTAAAAACATGGATAGCTAGTTTTCTTCTTTTATCGAAATATCTATAACACTTACTTTTTCTATGAATAGTTTATAGAATATTTTTTGTAGGTATTGTACTGTTAAAAAAATAATATACATATGCCAAATTGTTATTGTAATTTCATTACTTTACTTAAAAAACTTACGAGTAATATAACGATATTATTTTACCAAAAGAATAATAAGTAATAACAAAATTACTTTGTTCGTTTTTTGGAGGGGGAGGGGAAGCTACAATCCATGCTATATTCTAAAAAATCAAAATTTAATAAGTTGGTCATCAACACATGTGCAGTTTGGAAGATGTTTTATGATGCAAGGGTAAAGCTTCAAAGAGATAATATGAAGCAGACACATATTGAAAAGATTTTGTTGCTATAATTTTTCAATTTGAAGTAGTTTATTATATCATTAATCTAAGAAAATGAAAATGAAGTAATATAAGGTAAAGTCATATTATTACTTTTCGTTCCAAATAACAAGTCGTATAACCAAATTGCTTTTCAACGGAATAATATCCAATAAGTTATTTTCCAACACTGCTAAATTTGTCATGGAACTTTTTAACCACGGTAACAAAAATCCCAAGGAATAAAACCCTTATTTTTTTTTAAATAGTCCCATTACGGAGCGTAAAATCTAGATTACACATTATAGGGGAGTTAAAACGAGTTTCAAATGGTTTTAGAACACAAATCAAACTTTTTATTTCCTCTATCTACAGCCATACATCTATATTACTCACTCATCTTTTAATAAAGGCATTAATGTATTGATTGGATATATTTTTATCATTGTCGTGTCCATTTTTTGTTGAAGGGAGAGGGGGGGGGGGGTAAACTATGTCACAAAAAAGTTTTTGTATATATATGTATAGGTATACCATTTCATGATGACTCCATATTTGTATGGTTTGAGATATATTTAAAAGTATTTTTGTGATGACATTCAAGGTCAAAAAGATAATCGGACTGTACATATATTGTACATACATACATGAAGGCACTTTATTATTGTAACATGGATTCATTCAATGATCACTATTTTATATATAGAAGAAGAAAAAATATATTTAAATAAAGAGAAAATCACATTTCTATTGTTATAATCAAATCTAGCCTAGTCACGTTCTGGTCTATGATGCGGATGTAAGTATGTAGAATGTACATAATACTTACATATATGTCTGGGTCATTGTGAATTGATGTGACTTATTATTCATAGAACCAGGCATAGTTTTTTTTTTCATAAATGGTATTTTAATGGCATATGGTACGCTCAACGCACGAGTCTTAATCATGAGGTTATGAAATGGCATCCTTGAATTAAATGGGCGTTACTAGTGGGATTTATCATTGGTAAAATTAATCATCACAGCAGCCACGACTTTAATGTACTTGCTAATTGATGATCATACTTTTTGAGGGGGGTTTTGAACAACTATTTCGAGAAAAATACAAATCAAAAACTTTATTAACTTTTCTTTCAAAAATAAATAGTTATGTACCTAAATAAATCAAAGTACAGGGATTCATTCTCTGACCTGATAACTCAAATTTTGATCCTTTAATTCTATATATTTTTCCCGTAATGAGAGCTGCATTGCAGATATAACGTTATCTGTCATATAGCGCTCCTGATTAATATCCGTCTCCAATCCTAGGATTTTCTTTTCCTTTTCTTGTTTTTCTTCAAATAGGGTCTCGACTTCTTTCCACTCCATGTCATTTTGAACTTTAAGCTTCATGGCCTCTGCTTCAACCTCTGCTCGGTTGGTGTCTGTGTTGATTTTGTCAACAAGGAGATTGTAGTCTGCCAATATACTTTGAGACTCTAAAAAAAAGATTTAATTTCTAATTAAAATTAATTACAAAGGCGTTGTTTTGTAGCTATCTTAATTGACCATCTTAGATATTGTTTTTGTATTTATTCTATGCTATTGCTCCACCATAATAACTTATAAATCAAGCTCCCTCATGAATAATACAAAAACCCAAAGAAAAAAAGAAACTCATACCTGTTAGTTCTGATGCCAGTTCCTTTACTCTTTTATCGTACTCTAAATAAGTACTTTGTTCCTCATTTGCCTCATCAATTTCCTTGACCAACTTTGTCGTTTCCGTTTGAATTTCCGTCATTTTAGCTCGAAGGAGTCCAAGGAAATAACTTTTATCCTGGTATTGCCGAACAGGGCCCCGTCCTGTCGTCGTGGTTCTAAACCCTGAGAGCCCCTGCTGTGTAACAGGTCTTTCATGAATATTGACAGGGGTCTGTAGTCCAATCCCAGAACGAGACATTTGTCTATTTTGTGCTGCTGAAGCTAAAAGTCTTGAAGCTGTTCCAGGGATCCCACGATGGGATCCTAGAGCAGTTCCCATGCGTCCACTGGAGGCTGTCATTGGTCTCGACGTTCCAGAAAAGTCTCCTGCAGCTGACCCATGACGTGAAGGTAGCCGTGAGTCTGTCTGGAAAGAAAATTATGTAACTGATTTTGAATGCTATTTTTTAATGCAAGCACAAAGAAATTATACATATATATATATATATATATATATGTTTATTTATTTATCTATAAATACATTACTCATGTTGTATGCATGTAAAGAATCATACATCATTTTCAAGTATCTACCTATGGTCTCAGGTTTCTACTTTTGCTAGATAGTAATACAATCATTTTACTCATTGATTTTATGCAACTTTGAGTCCCAAATAGATAAATGAGAACAAATTAAAGTTTAATTCATAAACAGTTTAGAAATTCAGACCTCCAGAATTTTTCAGATACTTCAAAAATGTTATAAGATTGCATAGATTATTATTATTATTATCTAACTTTTATTTGATAAAAACTTTTGCAAGTCCTTCCAAAAGTTAGATTTTATGTAGAATTGCACCTGAATAATATAGGTAGATATTAATAGCCTTGTATACAATGATGATGCAGTGATCCGTTTACATGGAGATTATAATGATGTTTAGTTAATACAAAGCTTTAATATCGAAAATTGATTGTTAATTTTGTATTTGTGAATGGTTTTGATGAGTAGTAAGTATATTCATAAATATGTACAAACAAGCATTGTTGATTTATTAGGGTTGTATTTTGTTGATATCCAATTTCTTAGAATACTTCAACAACTGTGTAATCTTTAATTTTAGACCATAATATCTTATAGTTTTAGTATAGCGAGTTTATGAAATTTTACTACTCTTTTATTTTTTATAACCTACTTTTTATCACCCATAAAACCATTGCTAATATATTTAGTTGTTTTTTTAATCATGAAAATAAAAGCATTAATAAAAAAAATATATAAAATTTTGCCGATAGTTTCTTTTCTATATACTATTGATTGCAAATTCAAAGTGTTTCTTTTTGACAGATTATTTAAAGAAAAAAATCTCAATGATTACATTGTATAGAAATTTGAAGTAAAATGCTACGTATACCCAAACATACTTTATAACTTTATAGCTTAAAAATAGAAAAAAAAATAAGCTGTCAATAACAGGATGAGTAAAGCAACATCAATTTTGGTAACCTTGATGTATATGTACATATTTAAAATTATTATTAAATCCAATAAAGGTGAGCGAAGTTGTGTGATAAATACATACAAAAGTGTTCCGAAGATCTTAAATGAACTAAAGGCTTAGACAACTACGTACGTAGTACTATGCATTCAAAATGAGTTGCAAAACATATTACGTGATAGGTTTTACCCGATCCCGTTTTGGGTCTATTAATGGGCAAGCTTTCACTCACATCCTTGTTTCCATCAAACATCCATTCTGTAACGTGATTGTTAGTTTTATTAGATGATAATCGATCAGCAGCTAGACTTGTAACAGGTCTGGATGGTAAATTTCCATCCTAGAAGGGATTAATACGCATTTCAAATCTATGAATTTGTTTACATATTGATATTATATATAAAACTACGAGAATGAGTCATTTTCACCTTTCTGTGAAAATTCTAGGATTTAATATATTTAAGTCTTACCATGTTCGTTGATTTGTGAATATTCTCATAGAATGAATAATGAATGTACGTAGAAAGTCGATATTAATGAACCTGAGGAAGGTATACTTTGATTATATATATACATATACCTACATAATGTGTGTGTAATTTCTTATAAAGGAGAAAGGCGATTTTATTATTCGTTCATTTTAATGTTTTGTATAATAATTTATGTATATTGTGGGAAAAGATCAAACGTTTGATAGTATTCTGAGTTATCAGTACATCAACTGAGTACTTATATATTATCATTAAAGAAATATAACTTTAATTTTTCTATAGTAAAAGCAATTTCCTTTTTGACAAGTATATTTGATATTTACAAAATATGTTATACAAGAAAATGGAACTAGTATTGCTTATTTAAAACTTATTTATGATAACAATGGATGTAGTAATGACAAAGTAAGAAATCTTTGACAACCAAGAAATATTTTGTTGGCATTTTTAATTGTGAAAAGTTGTACCAATTATAGTTATGAATAATTTAATAGGAGCTTATAATCTATTCCGACAAACATATGAAAATAATTAAATTCAAAAAGGAAGTTAAACATAAAAAAGCCTGATTAGTAAATATAATTTGTAATATAACATGATTGTTTATATAAAATCTGATTTTAAACTTCCTTTTGATTGATAAACGAATAGGGGTTAAAATATTTACATATAAAACGAGATTCATTGCCGTCGAAGATCTTTCAAAAGGAAATTCCAAAGGTAACACAGTCTTGGAAAATTAATTGATTTACAACTGGTCATATATTTTAATTTTTGTAGTTGTTAAACCATTTTAGTTGAAAGTGCTTTATTCTGATATCAAAATGATTCATATCTGTACAAACAAAAACGTGATCTTACTCAATGGGTTTCCTTTTTTTTAAATATAATTAATCAATTACTTTGATGGATGAGGCAGTTTATCCACAAATGTTTTATTCATCATTATAATCAAACCCTTTTAGTAGTAGATTTTATTTCTTGTAATAGATGACGAACCCTCAATTTAAAAAACTATTACAATATACATATAAATTTTGTGTTATTGTATTGAATAAAAATATATAGGGAATAATATTGATGTATCTACATGTCCAAAATGAATAATGAATGAAGGTCAATTGATATCAAATGATCTTATATCGCTTTTGATTTGAGAAATAAATCAATATCTGTCGTGTAAAACTAGATAAATCGATAGAATTTATACCTCATAAAAATACAATACATATAAAGTATCACAGATCCTTTCAAGACTTACCCATTAATAGTGATATAGTTCCCGAGATCGATATTGGTCCCTGTTATATCAAAATAGGATAAATATTAGTTTTAAATCAACTCCATTATTTTTCTATCATCTGTTTTTGATGCTCATAATTTGGCATAACTTCTAATATTAATATTCCGTCTTGCTATCCATAAATAAACTATGAAATTAATCTAGTAGACTCCACTGTGATCTCAATCTACTAAGCCTTGTTTTGTTGGAGGTATCGGCTCCTCAAGGTGTTGGTTTTGGGTTAGGGAATATTGAAAACCTACTAACACAAGAATGCATTTTAACTCTACATATAAAGTTATAGATTGATGTAAATGGTAACAATATTGTCCCCCAACCGAAATTAGGGTAGATGAAACCCTTCCTCTCTGAAAAAATGAACAAATGCATTCCCAAGCAACTATTCTTTCTGTAAGTGTTGGGCAAGGGAATAGTTTATAAAGCTTATATTGATACAAGTATATAGAATCTTTTTTCCCGATTATATGACATCTATTTTTTGAACATCCCCAGTGAACTTTTTGGATTTTTTTTTGCATTTTTTATCAAAGTATATCACCCTCGTTAAACTTCACAATTAAGCTATTACTTTCTTGTTTTGATAATGGAGTATGTATTGCAAAATAGAACTGTACTTAAATACCTATTTATGTAGAGATCATCTTCCAATTGGCTCGAGACTTTTAAATATATGAAATGATTTGATTATGATAGTAACCAAAGTCTTTGTAAGTAGGAACTGATTTGTTCAAAAAATATTTTTATATATCTACCTATGTATGTAATTCCATGTGTACAAAGCTTTTGTTTTTGTTACTTACAGTATGTAAAATAATGCTATTTGTAGGTCATCAAAACTTTTTATATATTTTTTTCCAAAGTGGCTTAATCAGTTTAAACACATAAAAAAGGAACATACATTTTTTATATTACTTTTAGATAAAAAATGTGTCTCTTGTTTCTTGAAGCTGTGATACGGCTTCAACGTGAAAATATAACATACATATATAGCCATAGATCTAAAAAGGATTTAAAAGTTGAAAAGAAAAGATTTATACCCTTAAACTAAGTCATCATAAAGAATCTTATTGATTCAACTGCTCTTATAAAGAAGACTTTATATATTCTTCTGTGGGATTTATATGCTTACTTTCATTTTATACAAGTGATTGGCACTAGTGCTTGTTTCCGAATTTTTGATAAGGCAAGAAAAAAATGTAATAATACATCATAAACTCAAGGGTGAAATTTTAAAAATAATTCCTCATATTATGAAGTTAATAACTCAAGTTATACTGAAGTGTCGGGTGTTAAATATTATGAGTAATTCACTGTAGGGATGTTTTTCTTAATTGTTATGTAGAGATAAAACATGGACCTTGTCATTATGTTCTTTATATGAATATGAAAATAATTATGAGTCATTTTCATGAACGTCAAAACAATCCATCTATAACAATATATACTTGTTATTTTCATGTTGTTCTTGAAATATAATATTCATTTGTTGATAATGGGTCCAACAGCTTTACAGATTGTGGCGCATTTATGTGTTCATTATACATTCAAATCTCTTTTGATAAATCTTAATTCAAACGTCCTACTCACTAAAAGCTCGTTTATGAAGCCAATATATCAAATAATGGTGAGAATCTTAACGTTCTAATAATACTCACATGCTGCAAACCTTTTCAACTACATTCTGAATCATAATGAAGCTCGTGCATTATAAATTCATATTGGTCTACATGTTCTTAATTCATACTTGAAGTTTCTAATAGGTCTTCCAAATTGTTCCTGTTTTTTAGTATATATGGGGGGGGGGGGGGGTTCACTACATTGAAATAAACGTTCACTCTAATTAACAATATTTCTTATTTTGAATCCATATAATGGAAAACCTCTCCTACTTCAACTTCCTTCACATTTTACAGTAATATATTTAATTTACTAGATGTAGAGTAAATTGAGTTTGCAATTGATGCAATTTAATAATCATCATCAATAATAGTTGAAATTAATCATTGTTATATATACCTGAAGTTATACGTAATGACATGATTTAAGTATTCTATTATATAATATATAGTACACATTAATCTTGGTAACTGTTATAATCCTTAAAAACGGGAATGTAATAAAGGAATGTGTTAACTTCTTTTCTCCCTCTTTCTCTCCAATTGACTAAAATATGAATTGAACAACTATTACAAGTGCAACTGGTCAAACATTTTCAAATACGTATTTTTATTTAGTTGGGCATAACAATTTTTGATTCGTCATATGAAATTTTTTTTTAGTTCGGGAAAGAATGATCGAAATTAGATAATAGTAGAGTTGACACTGAGAATATGTCGACATACATTAATCTTTTAGAAATATCGATTACTGTAATTCAGAAAATAAACATGAAACACACGAATCTAAACAGTAATGAAACTTTCGCATTCACTGAGGCAATTATGTCTGTTTAATTGGAAAGTTTTCCTCAGGGCCAAACATACACTTCTTGATTATATTATTGCTTGTGTTAAAAAAAAATTTATTTTTAGTATAGATATATATAGTTATATATTTATTAGATTTAAAGTCGGTTTTTTAAAACAATATATCGACCAAATATAAATAAACGTAAATAGACTATTTACAAAATAAAACTGAGAAATTAAATGATCTCTTTATGAATTTAATGTAAGTTGGTAAAATAGGAATAAGAAGAGTTAGATCCTTCATACGAAAAAGGACGATGGTAAAATTACAATTGGTAATAATAGTAATATCTAAAAATATAAAATACTAGGCATATATTTCGCGACTCAAAGGTTTAGAGTATGAATTAACAGTGGGTGACCTCTTTGGCTCGTCCAGAGCATAAGACCCTTCGTCCTTCTTCCGCATCCGATAAACAATGAACATAACAAAGAGTATGGCACACAACAACCCAACAACAGCGCCACCAACAACAGCTAGAAAATAAATTTTAGTTCATAAAAAAGAGATTCGATGAAAAATGATTTGGTCAATATTAAAATAAAACTTTAAATTCAAGCTCTACAAAGGGGCATGAACAAAGCCAATATTGCATATTGATAATTGAATTAATGAATTAAATACTCACCAGCCATGATACCAGGTTGAGCAAAGAAGGATGGAGACTTGTCTTTAGTTTTCGGACCCGTTATTGAAGGATTACTACCTTCCAGTTTAGGAGTTGACTGAGTACTGACAGGAGCTTCGAATGAGATATCATCTGAACGATTATCCTCGAAGAAAGGGTCCTACAGAGTAGTTATGGATGAGATTATTATTATTATTATATATGTATTTCAAATGAATAAAACCCTTGCTTACCTCAGTAGAATAAACTGGAGGAGAAACAGGATCATTTCGACTCCTTTCGTTGATATCGTAGTTATTTGAATGGGAGTCGTCAGTTTCAGAAACTGTTGCACTTTCTCCCGAGTTCTCAAAATACGTATCAATCTCTTCATCCTCTTGATCTACTCCTGGAGACGGATGTTCAACAGAAATATCATAGCCAGAGCCTTCATCATCTTCTGTATCATCATTATATGTTTTGATACTACCATATGATCTGTCAGTATTGTGATCATATTTATCTCCACTGCCTTCAATACGCTCGGGCTGTTTTTGCTAAATAGAACAAATAAAATAATGAGGATAAGTGCCAAGAATAATAGATTTGAGTATTCATTCGACATCGTCTAATAAATTATAACCCACAAGGAAAAAGATGTGAAATAAATAATAAAATATATATAATTTTTTTTATGTGGGGTGGGGGGGGGGGGCATTTCTTGATATTATATTGACTTTTTCCCATGTCTCTATTTTTTCAAAGGATCAAATGCATGGTGCATATTTGCAAGATGGGGCAATGAAAGGCTCTAATTATTGTGCCCCATGAAAATGTAACTTCCTAAGCCTTGGGTCATGCGTTTATTTTTAAATGGCTAAAGCATGAGTGAGTCAGAAAGAGTTGAGAGAGTGGGAAAGTGGGTTGAGTATGAAGGAATGGGAGAGGGACACTCTATGCGTCCACCTCTTGGGCTTCCTATACCTCAGCTCCTTTTTCTAGGTAGACCCAATCCGTGTTTTTCCAAACGTAATTGGCTTGTGTGGAAGAGAGTTGGAGGAAGAAGATGAAGGAGAAGACTTTGAAATAATACATCCTAATTGTCTCTTAAAATGCTGCAACTTGAGTCCTATGAGTCCAAGGAGGAGAGAATGGAGTTGGGAGTGGAGTGAAGCCGAGTTAGGAAAGGATGAGATGAGGTGTGTCTGAGTATATCAATGGGAGAAAGAGTCCATCCCTGAGAGTCAAAGAGGTGAGGAGAGTGATGATGTCGATGATTGGAGAGATGTGAGTGAGTTCCAATGAGATCAGGGGGCGGAGAGAGATCCCTTCGAGTCTAAGGTGGGGAATCCCTTTTGCTACACATTTTTAGGCACATACACAAAACAACTCTACTCGACACACACACTGAGGACTACTCCACTTGGCACAAGGAAAAATACTTTTTCATAGGAATGAGCTGCCTTTTGGATATTAGGAGAATCCTCCAATCTTCGTCAAACTCCTCGTCTTTTTCTCTTTTATGATTCTTTTTTATTCTTCCTTTTTTTCGTCTCCTCTTTTTCTTTCTTTCTTTCTTTCTTTCTTTCTTTCTTTCTTTCTCTCTTCTCCTTCTTCTCTTGCTGCTACTGCTACACAAGCTACGCTCGTCTCCTATTACCCTTTTTTCTTTCTTTCTTTCTTTCTCTCTTTCATTATTGTCGTCTTTTTCTCTCTTCCTTTTTACATTCCCCTTCTCTACAGATTCCCGCTTGCCTCAGCAGCAGTCTCCTTTTTCCAATCCTCCTCTTCCTCATGTTTCTGCTCCCCCTGCTCCTTCTTCTCTTCCTACATACACGGGCCTAGCAGCATGCTTGCATGCTAAAGTCGTAGTCTTCACTCTTCGATAATAAATAATAATCTGTACATACAACATACCTTACGTCTGGTTGGATTAGCTACTCCGCTACCATTGATACATTATGAATCCAATACTTATTAACACTCAAACTGCCATGAGATCACTCCATATACAACTCATGATCATCCCTGCTGTATATAATATTATCTATCTCAAAAATATACATAATTTATAATCAGAGCTACCTCTCTGTTAGAATGAATGAATACATAGGTGTCGAGTGTACTCATGTACAAGAATATTTTTTTACAACTGTCTCTTTCAGTGTCGTACTTTGCTGAGACACCATGACGTCGTTACAACGACGACCACATTATTATGAATGTTACATACATATACTGTTTTAATTAGTTAGTATGATAAAAAATAGCACATGAATAAAGAAATACATAATATCACTGTTAACGAAATTGTTGATACTTGCATTATATGTATGTTATATTATATAATATAATATAACATACATATATTATACATATAATATAATTTATATTATATGTATGTACGTATTTTCATACCCCCCCCCCCCCCCTCAGAACTCATAATGATGGGATGAGGAGAAATCACTAAAAGTATAATTATTCCACTCATTCTCTTCTCTGAGTGTAGTTCAATTATATTATATGATAATATCTACATAATAAGACTTATGTTACATATTATACTCTTACAAAAAATTTCCTTCAGATGGAATTAATATGAATAAATCGGACTCATATTGTTTGTCAATTAAGTGTAATCAATCGTGAAGTGATAGATATTCATCATCATGAGTCATTGGGAGGATTCGAAAGGAGTCTTGTGTTGCAAAGATTATTAAAATATAGTGGCTAGCATAAAAAATATACCAAATTAACAACTTGTATAGGTATTAATAAAGTGCAACGCATTTATGGGTAACATGTCATGGGATGGTATTTAAAATTACGTCTAACATTATATATATTTTCTGTATATGCTCAATGAATAAATTCATATGTGTATCTACGTACAAATATCTCTTGTGGATTTACGTATCAGTCAATAATTTTTCTTGGAAATATAACTTATATTATATTATCAATATATGTAGACTATTCATTAATATTTCTAAAAAGTTCAAAATATCTATGAAATGTTTAATGTTTGGGGAAAAAAGTGAATTCTTATTTTTAATAAAATATATGTAAATAATACAAGGAAAGAAAGCATACAATAGATATTTAGGTACAAAACTGTACCCAGCTTGTAAAGCTCTATTGACTCATTTGATTGAGTAATACCCAGGCTTTTTATAAAAGCATAATATTAGATGTGATAAATCTATTATAGATGTATACAAAAAATGAATGAAATATGTGCTTTCCTACAAGATTTTCAAAGAATGTTCTATGTTAATCGATAACTAACTAAGAGATACTTCAACATCTGATTACTCAAAGTACATAGTGTATTATAATAACACTACGTATTGGGGGTTACTGTAAATTAAGAGTTGAAAAGCAGCTTAGGAAGGCTTGATTTTTGAAGGAATCCTTGTTTTTTTTCATATCTGTATTTATGTATGTACATTAAACAAACAAGTTTGAGTCAGATAAGTTATATATATGTATGTGTAAATTTATGTAGTCATGCCATATAAACGGTCAAATTATACCCATTTATTATTACTTTTTTCTTCAAAGTACGAACAAACTCTTATTTGTTATACATTGGCTAAGGAATTTATATGCGACACGGAACTTTTGATACTTTAGTGTGAAATGGCCACATATAATTATAAATTTGCGTGAAACTTACTCTAAATATCATTTGATAGTTAATATGTTGGCCCTCGATGTTATAATATCTTTCACTATGTATATATAGATTGTAGAAAAATCAATTTTCACTGCAGGGATACACTTACAAATTATCCCTTGAAAGCTTCAATGACTTATTTCCACAATGTCAGGATGAGGTGAATTGCTTGTAGTTATAAAATATCTATGTATTTCGTAATATTTAGATGAGGGATTTTGTTCAGTAATTATTTTGCACTGACTCCACGCTTCATCTATCACTTTTTATAGTTATGACCGTGATAACAGGTGTTGTATTCATAAATATAAAGTTTTAGTGTATTGAACTACCGAATTAGATATTTAATTTTCCTTTTAAATCCATCTTAAGAATACAAAACCTGATCCTTAAAATAACACTGGTCAACAAATTTGAACTTTCAAAAATTGTAAGGGGTTCAAGTATAATAAAAGATATTCAGTTTTGCACGTTGATTTCAAATCTGTAACTTTTTTTTTTTCGAGAATCCTAAAGTTTTCGAGAAATCGGACACTACTTTTTAACTTTTTTAGAACATTTTTCAACTTCAATATAAGCCTAGAAGGACTCATTTTGTGCATTAAAAAATAATAATTGACTACTGTATTTAACGCAAATTATATTTCCAGAATTTGTTTTGGCCTAAAAGGACTCCGGAGCGTAGGATGCTGGAGTAGGCCCAAAAGTCGGCCAAATCCTTTGTACTTAAATAACTCCTGTAATATTACATAAAATGGATTAATGAGGAGTACATTCAAAAGCTGAGACCTACAACTTTCAAACGAGATGTCAAGAACCTGATAAGAATCCTTAACTTTATAGAAATCGTCCATCTAAATGTGTAAATTTTCATTCAATTTCGATCAAAATTCACTATAATTATAAGACTCACGGTAGAGCTACTTAAGTTGTAGAACGCAGAAGGATTTCTGCCGGTTTCTTAATCCTTCTGCATGCTACTACTTAAGCAGCTCTACCGTGAGTCTTATAATTATAGTGAATTTTGCTCGAAATTGAATGAAAATCTACACACAATTCATACAAAATGAGTATTCTTCTAAGATTAAATTCAAGTTGAAGTTGGAAAATGGGCAAAAAAGCTAAAAAAGGTAGGGTCCGATTTCTCAAAAACTTTGGGACTCTCAAAAAAAAATTACAGATTTGAAATTAGTGTGCAAAATTAAATAACTTTTATTATAATTATTCCCCCTTAGGATTTTTGACTGTTGACCAGTGTAATTATAAACATATTTTGTTAATCACTTCTTTAAAGAAAAAAACCGTTTAAGGAGCTAATGAAACGACTTTATTTTTTTATATTTGATTTCTTCTAGACTAAATTATTGATTGTCTTTTTTCCTTTGTATTGTATTTTATTTAAGGGAAAACAAAGTCATGTACTTTGTCAAATTTTATGGAAGTTTTTCAAATGATACAGTAGCATAAGATATAAAAAAGTGAATCATCCACTAATATTTGCATGTTTCATTTGTATGAAAATATTTTGGTAGAAAATATTTCACTTTAAAAAAGAAGATATTTAAGATTTACTTTGAAGTAGTAATGTAAAGTCCATATTATTTTAGAGCATAAATGAATAAGTCATCCTCAACCAATTGGCTTGAATTTCTTTTCAACATTTCTTTTTATGGCTGCATAAGAAATGCATGATGGATGAATAAACAACCACCGGCATGCAGAAGACATTCCTCCCTCCCTCTCTTGCAAGAAGTTGACTCTTTTTACGTCCATATATGGTCATATAAAATCATTTTTTTTGTAGTATAGTATTCCAACTCAGCTTTCCTTCAGTGCGCAAGTAGCTACATACAAAATTATATATTCCTACTAGCGCGCTTTACACTATTCAAAACACTTACATAAGTTGCATGAATTCAAGGAAATTTGTTAGCGAAATAACTTACTTTTAATTATACCAACAAATAATAATAAACATATAATTGCAGGGATTGGCTCATTGCTGAACAAGGAAGGACCAGTGAACAAAAACCATAATATATCTCAGTAGAGCAACAACAATGTTTTTCATGCATATAATGAAATTCTAAAGTATATGCCTTTATCTTTTCCTTCCCTTCTTGGGACCCGTCCAATTTTGACTGACGAAGTTAAGAAAACAGATTATGGATTAACGTCTAGCTTTCTAGTCTTGAAGTTCGAGGTGAAAAGTCAAGAAGAAAATTGATAAAAATAAGTGTAAGTTCTTCCGAGGATTATTTTTCTGTGTATCTGTGTGTGTATGTGTCATTAAAAAAAAAAAAAAAAGAAGGCAAAGATGAATTCCACGAAAGGTGGTCCTGGTAAAGTCGTGAGCCTTGCATCCAAGGCCTTTGACCGATTTTTAGCTGTGGAGGAATTTGATCAAATCCTATATCATTTTCAAAATGTTTGTAAAATATTGGAACTCTCACCCTGTCCTGTCAAACAGTTTTACAATCGGCTTAAAGTAAGTTCACTCATAGCTATGTATGCATGCTATAATTCTAAAATACTTATTATGATATGTAATACATACATAGAACAAAAAAAACCTCTCTTTATCTTCATCAAAGTATTTGAATTTTCAAAGAAACGATAAATCAATCATAATCTAATGGCTAATGAAATTATGCGAACTTTTACATCACCGCACAATAAATGAGCATTAATCACCCTGTTCGCTTATGAGTCAACAAAACATGGCTGCTGAAAAACTCATTTGACCTCTCTCCCTCATAAAGGATAAAATTATTGTACAAACGCAAATCACAAAGACATGTACGTTCTATGCTCATTAATTGTACGTAAATGAGGATTTTTGAAAGAAACAACTTGATATTACGTATGTATGTATATGAGAGAAACTCTTTCTTGCATGTTTCAAATTATTCCATGAAAGGATGAAAATATATATTATATATATGTACATTGTTTTTTCTTTGTAAATTCTTCTTTGTTCTTTTTTAAAAAAAGCAAAAAATAAATAATATTCGATAAATACGTATAAACAAGAATAGCATTGGTTCAAACTCAAGAGTAAATATAATGCTTGCCAATTCCTTGAACAAAGATTAAGGTATCTAGGCCTTACATTATTGTTTTTAGCGTTTTAATTTCAACTTTAATGTGGATTTAATTTTTACAGGAAAATGTGGTGTCCTCAGGAGCCAAAAATATATTTCAACTCATTGATAAAAAGATGCAGATACCTGTCTATGATGGAGGGTATGCAGCTTCTGGAAATACGGTAAATATGTTTTCTATTAAGTACATGCGGCCAGATTCGATTTTGCTGTATGCAGAGCCTGAGGCAAAGATAAATGTGTGGGGCCTTTTTATAAATTTTATTTTTAAATTATGAATATTGGTTGTTTTTTTATCGTGATTTTTGGATTTCAGGCTAGAGCCTTGGGTACTTAGCTCCATTGCCTATTACACCAAACTGGTCCTCTCTGCAGGTCCTAAACCGGTCCACGGAGAATATGAAATAATCTTTCTAAAATAAATAAGTTCAAAAATATACTGGCCCTAAACCTTACAATTGCTAACTAGAGTTATTTGACATTTGTTACGTATATAAAGATATTTAGACACATACATATATGATTAATAGTTATGTCCTGGTTTTGACAAAGCCTACTTAAATAGCCTTTATTTAGGGGTAGGACATAGTTCATGTATACACTATACATGATGCATTATTTTATCATTGGCTGTTTGAAAAGTGGATAATGATTCTTTCAATTGATAAAAATTTGTACATTCTTATTAAACCATTTCATCATATATGTACTCATACATATATTGACAATACGGTACACATGTTATGATTACGGTCTCAAGTTATTAATCATAATACATAATAGAAATATATTATGGAAAATCGTTCTCGCCTTTTTGATAACCCAATTTGAAATGTCTTAGAAAAAAAATGTTCTTCGAGTATTGAACTGTATATTCATTAAACATATTCCATGCAAAAGGGTTATACTATATTATTAAAAAAGGACATAATGAGAGCCAAAAACTACACTTTATAACCCATGTATGTGAACATATACTATATGTGTAAATAGTATATACTTAAATAAATACATAAAATATCACAACGAGTTTTGAGGATAAACAAAAACACTATGTAGTCTCCCTTCAGCTGTTTTTCATCAATTGACTCTTGAAAATGCTTGATTTAATGTAATGAAATTTAATTTTCAATGTAAATAATTAATTAAGAATCGTAATGGTAAAAATATTCTACATATATTTAATAAATATAAATCAGCTTATGTTCAAATTATTTTGCTATATATATATATATATATGGTATCCTTGTTAAAATTAAGAACTTTCTTCATCCCCTCCTCTCCATTGGAAATCTTTGTATTCCTGAAACGTATTGATCCACCAGTAAATGATCACAAAATCATATTTTATGACGTTGCTGCTACATTTTTTCTATTAATATATTGTTTGAACTGAAATAACGAATCAAGCACGACAAGCTTTTTGGGATGAACAAAAATACACTCTGTATTCTTCTTTCAGCTGTTTTTCCTCAGTTGACTCTTCTGATTTAAAGCAGCTGACTCTACGTGTTATGAACTCAAAAAGGGTAATATTATTATTTATGATTTTAATATCTATAAAAATATCTTTTTTTTAAATTTTTGAATATTATACAAGTATTTATGATTGATTTGTATATTGATAGAATTTATAAATATATTGTATATCTAAATAATAGCTCTGCCCAATATTAAAAAGTTGGCAACAAGGAAAATACAGAAGGATAGCTATCAGTTGTTTTTCCAAATTTTTCCTTTCCTTTTTGTGAGTCAAAGTGAACAAAAAGCTTGTCGTTTATATACACTCAATAACCCGTACTAAATCCTGTCATAATGGGTATAAACAAATCATAATGACGTTTTACTGATAAATAGTCAATACTTATGTTAGTAATAATAAAAAATAAATGCACTATTCAATCTCTTTGACAATATTTGAGAAGATTTATTGACCGTTTCACATTTTAATCTTAACATTTCTCTAATTAAAGATTTTATTATTATTATTTTAATGTTTTGGACTTACTCAAAGTAGTCGGGAGTAAGGAAAAATATGAATGGATCATATGATTCTTGACAAATATTAAGTATATTACGAGTTTATTTTTTTATTTTGATTGCATAATAGTCTAAAATGATTTTTTTGAGGAGTACATTACAATGATATTTCTAAAACATCAACATTTAGTAATTTTCATTGCATCTATCAACTTTAACCTCCAAAAAGAAAAAGGGCAAAAAATTAGTTGGTAGTAACCCAATTATGTCATACAAACGATGTTGAACTATTCTCTTTTTAACTGTAGGAATGCGTTCACTACTAAGCAAGAGCTAATTTATATACAACAAATCAGTGTTTAAACTCTGATAATAGCAGACAAAGAAACACATAAAAGTTGTTTTGTTTTCCTAAATCTTCAACAACGTCTCTATATTTATGCAATGAATATTTGTGCCACAATATGCAAAAAAAATAACTAGTTTTGCTGCTTCCCAACGAAATTTCTTCCCTCCAAAAAACAAAGACACAAAAGAAAAAAGGTCAAATTATAGACTTTTATATAGATATAATTAGTGGAACCTACCCTTGTTTGTCATACAGGAGGCCCTAAAATATTTAGCAAGTAACTAATGTTCTTGTTCTACTTTCTAAGAAAGACTATGATGTCATTGAATCTTTTTAGATATAAATTTGTTATAACCCCATGTCTCTCACTCTTTTCTTTCTTTCTTCTTAGTGCAAAATAGCTAGTCAATGAAGGTTACTCGAGTTTGTTTTTGTTTTTTATCTTTGTTCATCACATAAACTCTTATGTTTATTCATCTAAATTTGCTTACGTCAAACAAATAATTGCTTTCCCCTTCAAAGTTAAAAGAAAATTTATTAGATGAAAATTTTTACATACTCCCTTAACATTAATAAAACAAGTTTTGATCATTAATTACACAGGTCAACAAATTTGAATTGTAAAAAATGCTAAGGGGTATAAGTATAATAAATGTTATTTAGTTTTGCACGCTAATTTCAAATTTGAAAAAAAAAATTGGGAATCTAACGGTTTTTGAAAAATCGGACCCTATTTTTTGAGTTAATTTGGATCATTTTCCAACTTTAACTTCAATTTAAGCGTAGAATAAACTTCCGTCCCCTACGTCCCTAGGATTCCCTTTAGGTTAAAACAAAGACTGGAAATGGAATTCGC
Source organism: Lepeophtheirus nordmannii (assembly GCA_963680855.1). Lineage (NCBI taxonomy): Eukaryota > Metazoa > Arthropoda > Copepoda > Siphonostomatoida > Caligidae > Lepeophtheirus > Lepeophtheirus nordmannii. The sequence goes on from OY804525.1 coordinate 14,815,151, forward strand.
ATTAAATGCACAGTGGATCATTATTTTTTAATGCACAAAATGAGTATCCTTCTAGGCTTAAATCGAAGTTGAGGTCACAAATGGGCCAAATTAGATCAAAAAGTAGGGTCCGATTGCTCAAAAACCGTCTGACTCTCAAAAAAAAAAACTTACAGATCTGAAATCACCGTGCAAAACTAAATAACTTTTATTATACTTATACCCCTTAGGATTTTTGACTGTTGACCACTGTTATTTTATATAAAATATGATGGTGCTCAGTGATTTCAGGTATTTTTTTTTTAAATTTTCAAAATTAAGTCGATACAATCAATAAATAAATATATATAGTAAAAAAAAACGCCCCTACCTTGGCTAAAATAAACGATATTCCCTTTCTTTATCTTAATCTTGTCAACGTCTTATCACACTCTTACACTGGCTGATACTAATATTTCCTTCAGTTTTTACCCCCCCTGAGCAAGTCCCACTTCCCATACAACGAATTCATGTTTTGCAACTCCTTTGTACCTCTGCATAGACAAAAAAATGATGATTTTTTATTATATATATTTTTAGATATTAGTCATTGGTTCTGGACCAGTAGGGCTTAGAACGGCTATAGAGGCTCAACTCCTCGGAGCTAATGTATATGTTGTTGAAAAAAGACGTTCCTTTACTCGAAACAATGTCCTTCATTTGTGGCCATTCGTCATTGAAGATCTCAAATCTCTTGGAGCCAAAGTTCTGTATCCTAAATTTTGTACAGGGTCCATGAACCATATCAGTAGGTTCTAGTGATAGTTCAACATATGTAGAGTTAATTATCTGTTGTTTCGTTCATAGGTATTCGACGCATACAATGCATCCTTGTCAAAATTTCATTAATCATTGGAATCAATGTAGTGGGAGGCTATGAATTTGCGGGTCTTATAGACCCTACCCGAGAGACCGGATGGAGAATTAAAGTGTCTCCAGAAAATGATTTCATATCCAATCTTAAAGTTGACATGCTGGTTGGAGCCGAGGGGAAACGGGTGTCTGTTCCAGGTTTTAAACGCAAAGAGTTTAGAGGGAAATTAGCAATTGCTATCACGGCCAATTTTATAAATAATAAAACTACTGCCGAGGCTGTTGTTGAAGAGATCAGTGGTGTAGCTTTTGTATACAAGCAGGACTTTTTTAACAATCTCTATGAGGAACTCGGCATAGCTCTCGAGAACATCGTCTATTACAAAGGGGAAACTCATTATTTCGTCATGACTACCAAGAAACATAGTTTAATCGATAGAAAGGTGTTGAAGAAGGTAAATTTAAACAAATTTTATATTTCATATTGATTACGTATCCCACTACTACACATCCAGGATTGTAAAGATCCTATCGAGTTACTCAGTCCAAAGAATGTCAATAAAGAATTTTTGCTTGAATACATTCGTGACGCTTGTGACTACTGTACTGACTACCAATTGCCCAACCTTCAATTTGAATTAAATCATCATAATGAACCAGATGTTGCTTTGTTCGACTTCACATCAATGTTTGCTGCATCTAATTCTGCCTATGCTGCTGAGAAAAACAATCATCAGCTCCTGCTTGGGTTAGTTGGTGACGGACTATTGGAGGTATTTACAAAAAAAACAAAAAAACAATAGGGGAATGATATTAAGTATTGCAAAAAACCCTTTTGTTCTTTTTCAGCCATTTTGGCCGACAGGAACTGGTTGTGCCCGTGGATTTTTAGGAGCTTTCGACGCAATATGGATGTTCAAACAGTGGTCAATGGGGGAATTAACTCCCTTGCAAATTTTGGCAGAGAGAGAATCTATTTTTCGCCTTTTGCCCCAAACTACGCCTGAAAACGTCATTAAAGATTTCCGTAACTACACTATTGATCCTACATCCAGGTTGTTATTCCATTTTATAATATTTGTTACGCTAAGAAAATTATTTATAACTTCTTATATCATAGATACCCCACTTTTAATCGACGCTTATACCAAGATTTTCAAATGGAACATTTATATAGAAGCGACTCTATGGAAAACGGAAATCTAGAAAGGAAATTTCATCCTACTTTTCCAACTGGAAGGAAAAGGATTGTACTCCGTTCCCTTGATAATAACATGAGTGATCGCAATGATTTAGAAGAGTTTCAAAAGATTTATAATAAAACTGCAGAGAGCGTTCAACATCCCCGGAGTTATATTGACTTCCTTTCGAGGGATGTAGTATTGGCTCCAACGCCTAAAAAACTTTCAGAAAGACCCAAACCCAAGCAACAAACACGTGATCCGGAACAACTCGAAGTTAAATCTCTTCGTAATAACACAGCAAAACGCCGTGAACAATTGGAGAAAAATACATTGAGACTAAATAAGCCAGATAAAGAAGTTATTCAAAATAGGAGCAGAATTGTTCTTCCAACAGATCCGGATTTGGATGACATGTTGGCTGAGTTGGAAAATGATTCAGACTTTTTAAAAATGTCGGAAAACGAACAAAAATCTTGGCTGGAGTCATTATTCTTCTGTGATACTAAAAACATTCAAAGAAGAACACCATCTCCTGTAATTCAACCTACTCGAAAATCCCTAACTAAAAAGACGACATCAAAGCCTGCACCACCACCAGTTAAAAAGTCTTCTCCTCCACCTCCAGCAGCAGTAGTAACTTCCACTGCCGAAAGTAATGGCATTGGAGTAAACATGAAACTCTGCAGCTTAGCTCAATCCTTTTTTAATGCTCCTCCTTCAACTCCGGCAAAAACAAAAGCCACTCCTGCCATCAAGAAGTCGCCACCACAAAAAATGAAAAAGGAATCATCTCCAAATCCAATTAAAGAAAGAGTTTACTATGAACCAGAACATTCAGATGAAATGATTCCCGAACCGGAAGAAGACTTCTCTTTTTTGAAAAAGAATGGGGATGTTGCGCCCCCTCCAGTACCTCCAAGATCCAGTCAGAATAAAACTCTTATGTTGAAATTGATGAAAAACGCCACAAGTGCATTAAAATGAAGGTTCATTGTCAGGAGCAGTAATTTATTTTTCTTAGAGCATAAGTTGATTCATTAAAATATATTATACTTGTAAAAGTACATTCATAATTAATTGGTACACTGATTGTTAATTATTATCATTATTGTTTTTTAAATTTTAGTATATCTCTATATTGTTGATAAGTATATTAAAATATTTAAATATTACAGTAATTTTTCTATTAATTAAACAAATATTGTATGTGTCGCCACATCAGATATTAAAGTTCGATATAGAGCACTATCTATTCCTAGACGAATTAGCAGAGATAAATGTTTCCTTCGTTAAAAAAGCAAATATTATAGGAAACCTAAGATATTTAAAATATTGGACAAATTGGTTTATTATCCAAAATGAGGGATTCGTGTGAGCCAAGTAAATATTATTATTATTTTTTGTTTTGTGTATGTGTATGAACTAATTTGCACTCAAAACTAACTAATTGAATTTTACTGACATAATAACTAACTTTCAATCAATAACCTCCTTCCAAAAATACCTATTTAGACATATGGCTAAGTTAAAGATCTTAAGAGCTGATGCCAAACTATACCTTATTTCTTTTCTTTTTTACATGTTTGGAATTTAGAGGGAAACTGCAATAATTTTGAATCTTTAAGAAGTCATCATTAAGTGTGCAAAATTTCAATGATCTTGTAGATCAAGATTAGTTATCCTTTTACAAATATAAAAAGTGGTGTCAAAGTACTTTTTCAAGAAGTATCAGTAAAAATTTATCCGCCTCATTTCTCTAATTCATTCACAATTTTTAAATAGAATGAAATGAAAGGTCTTTTGATATTTAATTAACCAACCTTTGTACATAGTTATCCCACTAGGGCAAATACTTAAATTTCGAACATTTAACTTCAAAATCGATTATTTCTAATATTTATCTAGAAGTCAGTAAAGTATTGGACCTAGTTAGATTGTACTCAAGTAAAATAGGCCCAATTCTTTTCTGTTGTATAGGCAAATACTGGATATAATCGACTTTTAGTGAAGAGTTCTAAATTCAAGTATTTACCCTAACATGCAAATTTGCGATGTATCTGTTATTTTATCAACTGCTGATCTCTCTACCCTAGTTGATTTGCTTAACTCGAATTATATCATGCTAATTTGTAAATATTTTTACTATTATAGAAGAATAACTCAATAGTTCTAAAGTTTGATGTAATTGGCTAAATACTACTTAATTTCGAGCAAAAGGCTTTATCTCTTTTTAGAGGAATGATTGAGAGATGCAAGCAAGATATCATTGTTTAGGTAGAATAGGAGTGATAAAAGGGGGAGTAATTTATGTATTTGAGAGAATAATGGTTAAATGTAGTGGAAAGTTTAATGCTATTTCAAGACATCGTAAGAAGCCATTCAACGTTGTAGTAAGATTCTTAATACATATGTACCTATGTCAAAACGATATCTTTATTTCATTTGTTGACTCTATACAGTTGCAAAGTCTATCTCCCATCTAAAAAAAAATAAGCCGCAAAAGACTTGATATTGGATAGCATTTGTTTTAGGTAGCGCTATGCTAAATAAAGACATTGTGGTTTATATACACGATCTGATCTAAAAGGAGATACTCAATTAAATCATTTCATAATGTCTTAATTAGCATCATTTCTACAGAATAATTCGTTTTGTAGTGGAGATATTATACGTATATCCATTTATGTTCAAGTCTACATAAATAATGATAATTATATATTCTGTCACTATGAGTCAGTAATATTTATATATACTTGAATTATGACCTAATAAGCATGATTATCAACAAAAAAATATTTCCAAATTTCCATAAAATATATCCATTGAAATACAAATTTTATTTTTTTGCAAATCATCTATTAGTAAAAGTTAGAATATTATTCAATTTGTAACTTCTACAAATAGAACGTTGAGCAATCAGGTAATTTAATAAGGTGCAAAAAATAAACTCTTGGCATGTGGGATATATAATTGCATTTGCATTCAGGCAAATTAGATGTTTGTAATGATTTAATGCTGATTCAATTGAATGAAATGAAATCAAGGAAGACCTTTTATTATCTCTAAAATCACTATTTCCATTAATAGAATTTTACATAAATAATAAATGAATAAATGTTTTATTTCTTTATAAGTATGTAATATCCAAACAAACCCTTAATATCTGTATGAAAATATATGTGAGCCCATAATTATATATTATACGAGATATTTTTTCGATTATTATTACTAAAAAAATAAAATAACAGCAACATTATTCTTAAGTAATCATAAAGTCGATTAAATTAAGTCTCCGAAAGTTAATACATAGATAAAAGAGAAGAATACAATTTTTAGAACAAAAAGTTAGTCATCTAAACAATACATTGATGTTCGATCCTTTTATTCAACACCTAAACGAAATGGATCAGTCAAAAACAGATTATAAAATATCAACATGCATCTAAATATTTGAAAATAGAGTGTCTGAATATAAACTATGAATATAATTATGACAAAGGTACACGTAAAATTGTAGAGCTGTTACGATATTTTGTGACAAGAAATTTTGCAGTAATCGTCGTCAAAGCTTTTAATTCAAAACAAACAAAAAATCAATCTTAAAAAGATCTTTTTCTTTTTAAGGGAAATGTTGAGACAAATGCAAAACAAAGTTTGTTTTGCATAAAAATCGAAGAAATTATTACAAGATCCTCTGACACATTTTTTTCGTATAACACAGCGTTACCCTTTTAAGATAACTATTTACTATTTACATATATTGTTGTCAACAATCGATTTTTCTTCTTCTCTTTACCTTATTAGTATTTTGAACGTTGATTGGTTTAACTCTAATTAGCTGTTGTTCAGCTGTGAACAATTTCCTACTATTTAACGAAAAATAATTCCACAGTTGTATAACCACAATCTGATTATGGGCTTTTTTTTTCTTTTTCTTTTGGGAGAAAAAGTGAAAATAGAGAGAATGACGTGATAAGCAATTATTTTAATGATAATAACACTGGTCAACAAATTTGAACTTTCAAAAATCCTAAGGGATATAAGTACAATAAAAAGTTATTCAGTTTTGCATGCTGATTTCAAATCTGTAAAAATTTTTTCGAGAGTCAGACAATTTTCGAGAAATCGGACCCTACTTTTTTAACTTTTTTGGCTCATTTTCCAACTTCAACTTCAATTTAAACCTAGAAGTATACTCATTTTGTGCATTAAAAAATAATGATTCGCTAATGTATTCAATTTCGAGCAAAAATTTGCTAGAAATCAATGTCTCACGGTAGAGCTACTTATGTAGTTGTGCGCAGAAGAATTTCAGCCGGTTTCTTAATCGATGAGTTATTCAAGCTTTCATTCTAAAAAGAAAAACTCAATATTTTGTTCAATCATTTTACAGTGATAACTTTATTTAATTGGCATCCTTCATTAAATATGCTAGGAGATTGAATGAATAAACAAATCATATTTTTGATATGATTAATTAATTTAATAAAAATATACATATATACAATAGTGATAAAACTGGACAGCCATGGATATACTTATAACAAATGTATTTGTGTATCTTATCAACCTATAATAGTTAATAAACTTTTTAACATCCATTAATGACATGGTATTATAAAGTATTATAATCAATCTTGATTCAATCATGCTTTATACAAACAGGGAATTACCCTTAAACTCACTATCCATACAGTTTGATACACACAACATTTACAAAAATGAAAGTTGAAAACAATTTGTGACAAATATATAAGTGGGTATTGTGATTGGTAAAAGGAAAGGACATAATTAATATGAGAATATGATGATTAATTAGTCATATAATTAATGACTCATATTCATTCTTTGAACAAGGGATACATGCTTTGTTTTTTAAGATTAAGAATGATGCATTGGAGGAATTATACTTAAACAAGTGTTCATTCATTGTATGATATTTGTTTGCAATTGATCCACTGTCAGTGCATTTGATAGAATTTCAAAACGGGTACATCATGGTCAGGTGTTCTTTCCACTCTTTCAAAGCCAAGTCAAGTTATTTTTTTTATTACTATTTTATTACAGAACCAGATATCTGGGGCGTTTCAGATCTTCATCTCTTATGGATAGTTGTAATGAAACAACACTTCGAGCTATGGAAATAATGAACATCTTTCAATCTGTTGAGAACTTTCTTATACACCCTGGTTATAACTTTTTTAAATTGTGTTCTAAAGTGTCCTCCTCTATAACTGACTCTGGTATTCTCTTTGAATAAAAAATCTTGTCAAATACTCATTTAAGGGGAATTTTCACTTTATCTTCCAAAAGGGGATGATAAAATATTGCAAATTTAATAGGTTACAGTAAACAACGCCCATACCTTCATACACTTCATCCAATAGGATATGAACAAAGTAACAAAACATCCATAACAAAAATATGGTGCAAATTTACTAGGTTATAATAAACAAACAAATAATTAAACAACACTCACGTTTACTTTCTATTGTACAAAGAATTTTTTTTCTTTTTTTAAATGACTTTGCCTAATAAATATTCTTTCAGGAGAAATTCCTTTTTGAAACAGTTTTTGTACTTATAAAATAGCACTAATTTTAAATAATTGAGGATCGACTGAAACAAATATATCTTCAAAATTCAACAAAGCCAGTCAACATAAAAGAGGTAGCTAATTTTCCTAAAAAGGAGCTAATACCCTAGATGAAAATCTTTAGATATAACAAGAATAAAAGTTAAATTATTAAATACATTTATTGTTACAAGACGTGAAATTTAACGATAATAATTTGTCCTTAAAAACCTACACCCAACTTCTCTATTTTAAAGAGAGTTTTTTTTTAAAAAAAACTTAATTACATTCTTATATATCTAGACATACCTGCAATATAAAGATATGTGTACATACATAATATAATATCTGCTATAAAAAAACCTTTCAGACCAGTTTGTTCTGAATATAAAACTTATTTTTTATTGCTCTTGATTCATCTCATTGAGCTCAGTTTCTATTTTTAAAGATATTCACATGTATTAAGTAAACATAGCTATAATATTTAAATGTAAAGGATCTTGATATGCAAAGCCCTTACAAAATTTTGTCTCTATAGTAGTTGTGGGAAGAATCATTGTAAGTCATCTTTGTTAAATTAAATTTCTCTTAAATTTCAATACCAAGACTAAGTATATCTTTTATATCAGGGATTCTCAAATGGTCTTGTACTGAGACTCACATAATGATTGCACCAACCCATTTTTATTGCCCTTCATGCCAAGCAAAAGTAAATTATTTAATTTAGAGATTAACCGACATTAGGTTGCCCCTTACATTTGATTTTTTATGTCCATCGATATCAACTGATAACAAAATTTATTTAGTGTAATTTTAAAAAGTGAATGTCTTCAACTTTTATTTATTCTCTTTAATCGAGGTTGAAACAGTCCTTCATTATTATGAAAGTAAAATGTTGATTTTATTTTTAATGAGCTCTCCGCTCACCAGTGAAAAAAACTCTTCCAAATCATATATAATTAGGAATGGGCTCTCATTGGGGGTGAATATTGAGATTTCAATGGTTGATTTATAAACAAATGCCTATAAAAGGTGAGTTGAGTATCAATAAATCTAAACTGTTACCATAGGGATTAATTCTGGCAAATAGTGAAAGGGGTGAACAGAGCAAGGATGATTATTCACTGGGTAGACTATATTAATTAACTTAATTTAGGTTCTTGTTCTCGTAGAGATTATTTCGATATTTTATTCTTGACATAACATAATGGCATCCCATCAACATCAACAATACTTGGGTATCATCTTCTTGACTCTTGTCGTTTTGTCAAAGTACACTTGTCCCTTATTCATCGAGCAATATTTATTGTATCTCTTACACTTTCTTTCGGAACAATATGTACAGAAAAAAGGTTCAAATCATTTTTTATACGTAGTTAGTCAATCACGCCATTCTCTCTTATTTTTGGAATATTCTGGTTTTATTTGCAGGGATATGCTCACAACTGATATAATTTGAATTCAAGAAATTAACTGTTAAAACTCTAAGGAGAAGGTAGAGCAGGGAGATTTACAGCTGACAAAAAATACATGAAAATGTTCAAATTGTTTGGAACATCATTGCGTATCAGTGTTCTGAATCTTGATTTGTTAAACTCGACATAACTTTTGTAGATCTGTGGATATTTCAACTATTAAATAAAGAATAGCCAACAGAATGACAACATTGGCCATCTAACAACTGATTTCGGAACCTTTTTTAAACTCTTTTTTATGTGCAAAGAAAATTACTGTGACTTAGAATATGGTAGATTATTCATAGAGAGTTAGGGAGAGAGAAAGTAAGGAGAGGTTGAAAGTTAGTGAATTAACATAGTTCATAGTTACAACTCCACTGAAAACGAACCTTCCTTGGGCCGATACTATATCGTACATTTCTAGATTCAATAATGGTTATGTATGTAGATTTATTATTAAAGAATATATAATCAATGATAAAAATGATTATATAATTTTCCCGTAATAACTTGTACAATATACTCTGTCACTATGGATGAGAATTGAATAAATAATTTGACAATCTATAATTATGGACACAACAATATATATTTCCTACTTTTTAATAAATAGAAATGTATCAAAAAATTTGGCAAATTAAATGCTGAGTCATTTCAATTCAATATCATCTACGTGTAAATCTGTACATAAAGTAATGATGATTCAGTTGTTATTAGTTTTCAATTACTTATTTATACCTCATGATTGTCATGATACACTGTAGATCTCCTCATTATATGTACATCATCCAATGAATTGTCTCATTTGATTTAATTATTGTTTATTAGATTTATAATTAGAGACCAAAGAATTATAATAAAGTTACTTTTTCTTTTTAAAGTAAAAATTAATAGAAGGATCATCATCATGACTCTAGTGTGGAACCTATCAACATCATTAAACCTCCTTTCATGCTCATAAAAAAGTACTTGAATTTTTATGAGTGACTATATACATAAATTTATAGAAGATTCTATTGTAAGTATAATTAAAAACACCTGAGGGAGATATGTATGAGGTACACTTCATGTATGTACAATAAATATAAAAAAATGACACTTTATATAATTTATTTATTTTTATTTGAGCATAATGACCTTATTTTACATAATTCGACATAATCAAATTTAACGTAAAACCAGATGAAATGTGTGCTATTAGTACGTAGGGAAAATAATTCCCACAAAATATCTCCTTAGTCGTTTCCAAGGCATTATTTTAGGCAAAGATATCTTTAAAGCATCCACAATTCTACTGTATTCTTTTATCATCTCTTGATTTTTTTAGTCTTTATTTACAACGGCTTTTCAAATGGTAAGTCGATTATCAAACCAAACATTTCATGTTTTAAAAAAAAATCCCTTTAATTTACACAGTGAAAAAAGAGGACTTATGCAGGGAAAAAAGGACAGTTGGACAGAGGTGTTGAGCAGGGGTGTCAAACTCATTTGACATCGCAGGCTACATACAACCCCCTGGTAGATGTTCTGGACCGAACCATTAAAATTATAGCATACTAAGCTATAAATAACCAAAATATCATGTCTTCTCTTTGTTTTGATTTAAAGAAGAACAAGGACATTGTTGAATTTAACTAAAAATTTATTGAACAACAATTTTACAAAACATTTTACAAAATTGACCAAACTTTAAATAACTGATATCGAAAATTATAATAAAGAACTTTACATGAGATTACATGAGACCCATAAAGAAAGACTAGCCTGCGCTCCTAGTGGATAATTCATAAACTATATTTAATTAAAAAATTTAATACATGTCTTTTATGTATTTTTTCTACTTTCAAATTATCCTGTGGGCCTGATTCTATCATTTATTCTGGATGAATTAGGGACTAAAAATCAGAAAAAAGTAACTAGTTCTAATGTCTAATTTATTAGTTACAATTGATATGAATGCTAAATAAATATGTTTTAGTGTCTGGGATGTAATAAAGAGCAGCAGTACTGGAACCGATTCATAAATTAGAGGGAGAGGGGACAATAATTCTCATTAATGACTTTACAGATTAATGACACGATAATCAAGCAACTTTTCATAATTACCCCCCCCCCCCAGTTCTGACACCCATGATACAGAAAAATTGATTTTTGATAGACGTTTAAGGCTTTATATTTGTAGTCCCTAATGTGGTAACCAAATGCACGACAATCATTGATCATTTTCCTTTTATAAAAAGGTGTTTGGGTTTTTGTAAAATTGATCGTCTAATGGCACTTCCATAATGATGTCGCCTCGTGCAAAACACTCAACTCCAAGATGAACATGAAATAAAAATCTCTTATAGATCATCAAAGCTCATTGAAAGGTCAAGGCCAAAAGATTACACTTTTTAATCACTTTTAGTTATTTCGAATTAAAATATAAATTTAATTCCTCCATAATTTTTGTTGGCAGCAAAAAATACATTAATAAATAATTTTAACATGTTTTATTGACAATTTGTACTGAAGTATTATTTTATATTGGACTATTCTGACAGTCTCATACCTATTGTAACATCAATTCAAAGTTCTTTTTAAGCATACAAACTGCTAATTCTAATACTTCATAAAGAATATAAAATTGGTTTATTCCAAAAAGAATAAAATAAAATTTTAATATATAAATATGTAGGTATAAAAACTCCGAATTCACTAACTTAATGAGTTAATGTTTAGAATTAGTAAATTGATGTTTGTCCAAAATGAGAGATCCATATATATTTTTTTGATGTTATTTCATCCAGAACAATTATCACACAATTAGTATTGACAATCTGATATTATATGTATGTACATTAGGGTGATCCGTCTGCCCCTCAAAAACGAAAAATTCAAGCTAGACATCTGGCTATTTTTTCAGTGTTGAAACTACTTGTAATAAGCATCTCTGTAAAATTTCAGAGCGATTAGTCAACGGAAAACCCATGCACAAATTGATTGAAAATTTTCAATTTTTGATGATTTTTAAGAAATAGTGAGCTAAATTATATCTTTAGATAAGTCAAACAATATCTTTAAAACTTTAGACTCTAATAAAAAATTTTATTTTCAAACTTTGAATTTAATAAAAAGTTGTTTTAAATATAGTGTATCCTTTGGTAATCAACCCTCGTTTATCGTAACTTCTTTTATCCGTCACCGCGTTTATATCCACAAGTGTGTTTAAAATGATGAGTTTAAAACTTAATGATTATGTTCAGTTTGGGTGTTATTTCTACTATTTAAGATGCAGCCAGTCACATTAATTAAGTTAATATAAACCGAATGTAGTTTTTAAAGATCGTTTGAGCAATTTTTCTTTTTGTTTATTTTGCAGTAAAAAATCTTAAAGCCATTTTAGGAAGCAAGTTTTATTTTGATAATTTAACTTTAGAATAATTCTATAAGAACAACAGATTTTTTAAGCAGTGTTTCCTGACGATTATTCCTTATAAGCAAGGACTCCCAATTGAGTACATTTACATGAATTGAATACTTTACTTGATGCCTTGATGAGTAATTCAAAAATAGATTATATTTTGTAGAATATAAAGATAGCATATTCAATTCAAGCAAAAGTGGAAGCCGTCTCCAATACTTGCCCTTCACTGGGACGGGAAGTTGATGAAAAGTTTGGAACACGGACCTGAAAATGATGAAAGGTTGCCAGTACTAGTATCAGGTGTAAACGGAGTGAAGATGCTTGGTGTCCCAGTACTAAAGCATGAGAAAGGTGCAAAAATCGGCCCAGAACTTGCTGCTACAACGCTTGATCTTTTAGATGACTGGAAGTGCAGAGATCAGGTGCGTGCCATGGTTTTCGATACGACAGCCAGCAACACCGGATCCCTTACTGCTGCATGCGTATCTGTTCAGAACATTTTGGAGCGAGAGTTGCTCTGGCTACCTTGCAGAAGACATATAGGTGAAAGAATTCTAGCACATTGCTGGGAGTGCTTGAACATTGAGCCTTCCTCTGGTCCTCAAACAGTTATTTTCAAAAATTTCAAGAATGGATTTTCTAAGTTGCAGTATACGAAGTATAGTTTGTTCATTCCGAAGACTAGACGCTCATTACGAATTCTTAAAGAAGAAGTAATCGTGTTGTGCAAAGAAGCTTTAAATAAAAGCTTTGTTAGAGGAGACTACAAAGAGTTGGTAACGCTTACACTAATATATTTAGGTGAAGCCCCAGCTAATTTCAACCGATTCCAAGTCCCAGGAGCAATAAGCAACGCACGATGGATGGAAAAAATCCTGTATTCTATGAAAATCGTGCTTTTGTCAAATCAGGTTGAGTCATTTAAGCCAGTGATGTTGCAAAAAAAGCAGTTAGAAAAACTCAACGAATTCGTACAGTTTGTTGTGTACTGCTATATCCCCTGGTGGATTGCCGCATCCCAGACATGCTCTGCTCCCAGCAATGACCTCAAGTTGATCAACACTTTGAAGGAATATCAAGTAGTACAACAAAATTTGTCAGAAGTAGCTCTTAAAGTTGTATCAAATCATATGTGGTACCTTTCTGAAGAGCTGGTTCCACTTGTGCTTTTCAGCACTTCAGTCAAGGCAGACCAAAAGCAAAGAGTTGCTGACACCATGATGTCTTGTCAGCCAACAGAACAATTGAAAAGTTTGAAAAGGCACGGTTCAGGCTATGGAAAGCCTACTTTTCCTGAAATTCCTGTTGGACCTGCTGAAGATGTATCTGCTTTTGTTGGAGAAGACAGCTGGAGTTTTTTCAGAATTCTGGGCATTGATTCAAGTTTCATCAAAAAGCCAGTGGAAGAATGGTGTCAATTGAACGGCTATCTGAGAAACATGGAAGTGATCAATAGTTTAAGAGTTGTCAATGACGCAGCAGAAAGGGGAGTCAAGCTTTGCTCAGACTTCATTGGTTCAGCGAAGAAAGAATCAAAGTTGCAACACATACTACAAGTAGTTGAAAATCGACGAGCCAATACACCTAACCAACGGGATTCCTCTGTAAAATCAAAATCATGGTTTTTGACATTAGAATAGATTTGAAACATGTTTTATCTGTTCTTTTTTGTTTTATTTGCTTGTTTATTTTTGTTTATGGTTCAATTTTTGAATAAGAACCACAAACTTTTTGCATAGAACAGATACAGTAGTAGGCAGTACAGTATTCTAATTAGTTTAAAGGACTACCTTGCTTTTTCTATAAGCTATATTTGTACATATTTTTTAAATTTTATTTATAAAAAAGACTGAGTTTTTTTGACATACTAAAGTACAAGTTTATTGACCCTTTTTTAATTTTTTGTTTACTATTTCAGTGAAGGAGTTTATTTATTACTTTTTTAGTTATTTTGAAAAACTTTCTATATTTCGTTTTTTCATCAGGTGTAATTATGTTTTACTAATTTCTTTTTTTTCATACTGAAGCAGCCATTGCTGATTAATTACATCGAAATAAACAGTGAGATTCATAAATAACAAATAAGAGTAGTTTATTATAACAAGTTTGAAGGAAGTTTGACAAAATCTTTTAGGTGTATTTTTAAAACAATATTCATGAAATTTCACTAAATTGAAGGATGTGACGGATAAAAGAGGTTCGGATAAATGAGAAGCGAATCTAAGTACCAAAATTCTAAGAAAATGCAATAAAAATAAAAATTGTTCAAGGTATTGGATAGCCTAGCAATAAGCAACTTTATCTTAAATATCATAAAAAGTGGCAATTTTCAATCAATTTGTGCATGGGTTTATCATTGACCAATCGCTCTGAAATTTTACAGGGGTGCTTATCACGAGTAGCCTCAACACTGAAAAAATAGCCAGAAAAATCCGTGCAATAGGGGGCAGACGGATCACCCTAATGTACATATGGACTGTAACATTAACATCTTTTTGAAACATGAACTTTAATATTGATACTGTTTTTCTGTTGGAGTATTGAACAATCATTTTATTTTACTTAATTGATCTTACTCGTGAATCAATGATGTATCTTTAATTTATCATAAAGGCTATCTACCCTGCTCTTCAAAACATCATTACAAATAATTGTAAATGTTAAACTTCCTTTGAAATACCAATATAGGTATTTGCTCATACATAGGCAGAACGGCTTCTTTTGCTATGACTAATAGATAAAAACATTATGTACGTCATTGTATAAATCATCATATCCAAATTTATTTTACTAAATTGAAGCTTATTAAAACTGTTCGTTGTTTTACATTATTTTATTTATTTACTCAATTTAAATATTTTGCATCTGAATCCAAATACATGGGAGGGCTTGTAAATTCGAAGGCTGTTATTGATGGATGCATAGTATGTGTGTGTACTTCCTATTAAAAATTATGAAGCAACAAACCCATGATGTCAAAATAAGTGGCTAATAAAAATCCATAATTAGTTATTATACTTCAAGATTAAATCTTCAAAAACTCCTGGTTTATTTGCATTATATATGTATATTTTATATATACATCTACCAATTCATCAATTTAATGGATTAATTATTAGTTTTTTGAGAATAATCAGTAATCGGCATTTAAAATATGAAAAATGGGTATAGAATTAAATTGCCTTTTATTATAAAAAAAAGTCATTAAAATTCTGAAAATCACATTATTGTATTAAAAAAATCGTCCGATTAATCGGTTTCTATTAAAAAATAAAAAAGAATCGAACTCAAAAATTCTTATTGTTCGAGCTCTAATATAAGCCAATGTATGTATGGTATATCCTTTATAAACTCAGAAACCGTAGATTAAATCACTATGGATATTTATATAATAAATGTTAATATTGATGCGGGAAAGATAGTAAGTTATTTAAAATTTGATTTGGTAGGCAAGTGAACCAAAAACCTATTTCTAGAGGACCGTAAAATTAATCAGGTATTTCTATCAATAAAAAAACATAGGGACTTATGTGTAATAAAAAAAATTTACTTTAAAATTCCATAATCGAATCTCAAATTAGAGTGAAAATCTACTACCATTCATAAATTAAATTATGTTAATTTTTACTAATATAAAGTAAATTATGAAATTTAAGTAATTGTATTCTTATGAAATTGATTATAAAGATTAATTCTTACTATTCTGATGATTTTTCTCTAAACATTTTCATCAATTTTTACTAATTTCATCTTAGGTGTATTCAAATGACTTTCTTTGGTGCAAATATCATTAATATTTAATGTTTTGGATTAAATTCGTTAAAGTTCTGGATTAAAATTACCATTATAGTATACTAAATCTTTTATTCATTTTAACATTTGTTAAAAACTTTAATCACGTTAGGTAAGGTAAGGTAACAGCATTCAAATGAAAAATCTACAAATGAACACAGAAATGCATAAAAAAATCATAACTGTCTATTACCACTCACATTGAGGTTATTTCATCCAGAGCAACTATCACACAATTATTATTGACAATCTGATATTATATGTATGTACTTATGGACTGTAACATTAACATCTTTTTGAAACAAAAATATAACACATAAGAAGTCATATTTTGGAATTTCATCTATATATGTATTCTCGACTTGTATGCAAAAATCGAAACGGTCACCTTATAATGAAAACTTTTGGAAAATTATTATACATATATCTGCTGTCCACATTAACTTTCCCCATCGTATACATATTTTAGATTTATGCCCTCTCAAACTGTATAGTATTTTCTTTATAAGAAATCCTGACCCATGAAGTGTATCTTAGTCCTTGTCATATCAATATTTTTATTCAAATCTAAAATTTGTGTAAGAGATTAATTATGATTTCATTTCTCAGAAGATATGCCTAGCAAGTTACCGCATTTTATTTTGTCGTATTAGTATCTACTATACTTGAGTAAATATTCCTGATTTATATACTGGATTAAAAGTGGCACTTTTATGTATTTCTACGTACAACAAATTATTAAAAAAGTAGATAGGTGATAGATATGAAACAGTAGACTATTAACATCCGATTACTATCTAGAAAATTTATTAACTTTATATTATGATTTACTTTCAATATCTTTTCAAATTCTTCTTATGGCTAAATTTGACTAAATATATTAATCACTAAAACAAAGTTCATGTAATTATATTTCTAAGATTCAAATAAAAGTTTTATATTTTTCAATAAGAGCTTAGGGATAGCATGAGAATTAGTACAACTCAAATTGTGTAATAGTTAAAATCTTTTACAAATATGTATCGGAGAGCTTCTCAGCCAAATCATAAAATTGAAGTCGTATACATTCTCCTTTTAATTCCTCTACATTTAAGTCCAACGGACATTTATTCAAAAGTTGAAGCACTTTGTCACATTCAGAATGATTTTCGTTTAAAATAAAGGGTTGTAGAACGAGATGATTCCATGCTTTTAAAAAGTTTTCTAAATGCCAAACATGGGGTTGATGATTTAATCTTAATAAAACGCTTTCTAATCTCAAAGATGAATGCTGAACAAGTCGTTTGAGTAAATCATCCCATAACATAGAATCATAGATTGAAAAGAAAATACTCAAATCAACAATTAAGTCCAACCCTGGAAAAAAAAATTAGAGTGTATAAATTACAACAAATCATCATTGGATAATCATTGAATCACCTTCTTTTGTTACACCAGAGCTCCTAAGAATACTTTCTATCAATACTTTTTTATCGCAGGATTTATATGTTTCAAGATCATAGTGAAGTCCTAATGATTCCAACTTGGACACAAAAATAAGGTTTGAATAGAGCTCTTGAAGCTCGCTATAATTAGTAGTGGCGAGTTCATCAAATGCGTTCTCGTCAACCACGCTCAATAAACATTTCAGAGCTCTCAATTTGTGACTTGTACTATGAACACTGTTCATATTTGCCGATTTACCAAGAGCTATGCTCATTAAAAAAGTGTGAAGCTCAGAACATTGACTAATATACACACACCTAAAAGTAAAACAGTGAATTAATGAAAAAAAAGTCATCATCAGCTCCCAATACCTTATGTAATTATCTTTGTCTTTCTCATCCTTTTTTAAATCTTTACGCTTGTTACTTTGATGAAAGTCTAAGCTTAAGGATTCATCCATGTAGTTTAAATCCTTATTTTCAGGTAACCAGTTTGATAACAAGTCATATTTGAGAGATATAAGGGGCATCTTTTGAATTTTGGCTATTTCTTCAACAGCACCATTAATATCTGGATAATATCCACCAGCTGTTTTACTTCTTTTAATTATTGAATCATGTTCATATAGATTCAATACCAGATTTTCTATGGCTTTTTCATTAACTAAATCTAAATAACGTTGCTCCGACAATCCGTATTTGATTAGAATAAACTCTGTTTCGACTCGTAAATGACCATCTATTGCAAATTCTAAGGCACTTATAGAACGGTCTTCATCTTCTGTACCAGTTGCAACCTCTTGCCATTTTTCAGCAATCGAAAGATATTTCTTGGATACGTTAACCTTATCTCTCCCCATAGGTAATTTATTTAGAATCCAGTAAGCACATGACGTTGCTTTAAAGAAGTCTGTCATAGCATTGAGACATTCGTATATTTTCTCCAGAAGTTTTTCATTGTTGGAGTCAAATCTCAACCCATCTTTAGTATGGTCTGAAACGGAAGCAAAGTTATAACAAATTTTACTTTTAAATGTATATTTTGAAAAGTAGGCCCAGAATATTACCTGAAGAACGAAGCATGTCTTCAAACGCATTTTCGATGGTTTTCACGAGTATATTATCAGAATTGAACTTTAATACGTGAGCTACACTGACCCACAGCTTGTAGTTTGAGAGTTGAAACTCTTTTCCCAAAAGATTAAATTTTTCTTTCTTTGACAATGTAACAAGAGGAGTTAATGGAAGACGTTTATTTGCTACTTCTTCTGGAAACTTTTTAAATTCAATTTTATGCTTTTCCATCCAAATATTGCGCTCCGACTCAGATGGAGCACTTACACGATCATAGCATTTTAAAAATTCTAGAATTTCAGCTGCTTTCGAAATAGCTGCATTTGGTGATGCCTTTGACTGTAACCCACAAATAATAAATTGTAAAACCTCATAATTATAGGAGCTGGCCGTATTCCACATCTCGTAAAGGAGTCTACTTACTGTAAAACCATTATACATTGAGTTAACGATTTGCTGCATTTTATTTATGAGTGATTTGCAGTTTTTGGAAAGTTGCTCCTCAGCATATAAAACGAGGACTTCATCAACTTCCAGCTCAAAAGAGGAGGCAAAATGAACAAGATCCCCTATGGAGACATCATTCATTTTCACTAATTTCTTTAGAACCTTTTCAGAGTCGCGAGGATATTGGATAAATGCATCTTTTGGAGCAACCCCTAGATCAACAGATTTTTTTGCCCAAAGTACATTCTTTAAATAAATTTTATACTTTTCAAAGATTGGTGCAGTACAAAACAAGTTTGAATAGTTACAACCAATACGGGCAAGGACGGAACTTCGAGTAAAATCCAATGTAAATGATGAATTTGTTGTTGATAAAATATTAAGACTGGACTCTTGCGATTCATTTATTAAACAAGTAAAAGCCAATGAACAATCCAGCTCCTTCTTTCTCTCTCCCATTACTTTTCTAAATAATGATTCAATAAGTGAGTTTTGAATCGAGCCCATACTGATACTCCTTCCATCGGCCAACATTGAGTTGAGGAGTTGAATATTACTTCTATATGTAATATAAATAATAACAGAGAGTAATGATTGTGCATTCTTATTCGATTCATCTATGGAGAGTTTCATTAAACTCAGCATTTCCTCGATAATCTTGTGATATTCTAAATTTTGTTCGGTATAAGACTTGGTTATACTTGAATATGATACAACTGTTTGATCAGGGGAAGATTCATTTGATGACTCTTTAGTTTGAAACAATAAGCAAAGAGGCTTATAGCGACTTGGAACAATATTTCCAAGCGGAAATAATACTTTCATTGCATTAATAAAGGGCCTCATTCCGTCAAGAGCAACAGGCAAGCCTTTATCTATATAAAGGAATGTGTGAATGCTAAAGAAGAGGTTTTTATTCCTCGTTGAAAAAACTGAGAGTAATGTCCTTAACCAAACAGATAACTCGCATAGATCAAGTACTCCATATTCATTAAAAATTAGATTAACTGATACAAGTTCTACAAAATTTTGAATTAAGTCTAAATTATTAGGCAAAGCAAACTCACATGAATGAATGATCATTTTTATCAAAGATTTGATGTCCGTTGTCATTGAAAAGGATCTCTGAGAAATTTTTGTAATCAAAGTACTTGCATCAATGATATTTTCCTTTCTTATCAACTCCTCTATTAAAGTGATAAGTAGGGTCGATTCGTTTAAATTTAAAGATGATCCAATCCAACGGATACGGCAGAAAAGTTCGTTCACCTCAACCTTATGACTTGAAGCAATATAATCTTGAAGTGCCTTTTCAGAATATTCTCTTCTTGTAATATTGAACTTTTTTGAGACGCTATGTGACTTTTTAAAGGTATCAAATTCTTCTTTCAGAGAGAAAGGAAGAGTTTCATCTATTGTAAACGATAGAAATGATAGATAATTTTGAAGCTCAATGTTTTTATTTTCATTAATAGAGTATTTTTCAAAAACGATTGCATAGCTTAGTATTTTTTTACACAAGAATTCACGATTTTCGGAGGAAACTAAGTCAATGATTTCTTTCATTGGACATTCTGAATTGTTCTGCAAAATAAATCGTATATAAGCTAGAGTTGCATCCTGTTCTTCCAAAAATGGAACCACATTGCATATTTCTTTTATATCATTATATCCCTCACGTGACCCATCAGATTTTCTCAAAATAATTTTCATCATCTTCTCTGCTTGCACTTTACTTGATATTTCATAGCTCCTAAAATGGTATCTCTTTAGAATCTGTTTTAATGAAACCAAAGTTTCTTGCTCCTTAATAGCAACAGCGTATGAAGAACTGGATATATTCGAGCCCATGGCACAAAGATCGATCATAGATTTACTCCAGGGAACCGGAGCAGACTTAAGTGATTTAAGAATTACTAGCGTTTTCTTCTCAACTGAAAAAATAAAAGGAATTAAGGCTAATACTTTTTCTTCCCACGGAGCAGCCCCGAGATTCCAGTGCCAAGTTGCACTCGTATCTTCAATGAGATTCAATAAATAATTTTCATAGATCTCAGACACATTCAATTTCCCTGAAGATTCGCGCCGAAGATATTCGTTTAGGTATCCATGAACCAAGTTTGAAATTTCTTCGGGTGAGGTCCAATCGAGCAAAATCCGTACTACCTTTATTTTGTCATCCTCTAAAAAGTTTTCTAACTTTATCTTTAAACGATAATTATTATGAAGGATCATCAAATCCTTTAATACATCTATAAGTCTAATAAATTTATTTAGACTTGAAGATAATTTAGATCGCTGCTGAAACAATATAAGTTGAGCTTCAGAACTACATTCGTTATCATCACTCATGAATGTCATGTTTTTCAATATTTTTTTAGAAAAATTCAAGCCAGAGAGGGGCCATCCCCTACCCCGACGAGATTCCATTGAAATAACCATAGAATAAGCCCATTCAGATATTAAGGGCAAGGACTCAGGAACTAATTTTAAACAATCCGGTATAAAAATTTCACACCATTCCATATTGATATCATCATTATAACTTTTAAATTCGTTTAATATCTCAATTATTGATTCCGAATCAAATATAGCAGTAAATTCAGCCAAATGACGGGTCCATATTAACTTGGCTTCTAAAATTTCCTTACGCTTGATGTACGATAGCATGATATCATATGATTTTCCGTTTAAGAACACTATCCATTCTTCAACATCCTTGCCTCCTAAGAGTCTAAAAGTTTCAATTTTTTGAAGAGTTTGATTCACAAAGACTAAAAGATCAACAGGGAGCTCATTGAGATTATTTCTTATCATTTCTCTCGCATAAATAAGAAGAGATTTAGTACTTTTTGTCGTAGGAAGTGCAGCTTTTATGCATGTTTGAACCACAAAATCTTTATCTTCTATTTCACTTAAACATAATTTGAGTTGGCAAAAGTATTTTTGAATATCATCAGGTTGGATTGATAGATTCCAAGGAGATAATTGTTCAAGAAGCCAAAGAGTTTTAGCTTTATATACTTCTTCTGGACTCAGTCTAAAAGTTTTTACAAATACTAATGCTTCATCAAATTTGTTCCTTCGAAGTAATCTATTTAATCTAGCTTCTGGAGACGCTTCCACAATACCACGAAGACGTAAACACAATTCTGAATCTCTTTCAGATCCTTCCAGAAAAAAAGGTGTCTCTTGATTAGAATGAGATTCCATCAGATGACAGACAGAGTGCACTTTTAACTCATACATTAATTCAAAAGAAGGAAACTCTCGTATTTGAAGTGTTTCATTTCGAGTGACCATTATGATTTTGAGGTCTGCCTCATCAGACGACTCTTCCAACAAAACAATATTGTTTAAAGACTCTCTTGTCCAAGACGTGAGTATAACCAGAGTCAGTGTACAAACAACATAGATATGCCCTGTAACCTTATCTAAAATGAGCATAATATCCGGTTGGGTGTGAGGTACACACACCGTTCCAATCGTTATATCATCTATGTTTGCCGTTATGCTTTTAACAATGGGAAATTGCGTTGTTTCCAGTTTTGTTAAAGTATGATCTCCGTAAAAATAGGTACCACGGACACACGCATCAAAGTTTTGAGAAAGGGGAATCGATTTTTCTACAATAAGATCCGCTTGTAACTTCTTGAGTGCATTAATATCCGAATTTAAAAGGGACTCGTTCATGAGAGGGAAATTAATTTTCTTGATGGGTATGAGGGAGGAAGTTTGATTGAAAAGAAGGAGTGCGTCAGAGTAGAAGAGGGCTCCAATAAGGGCTGAAGGAGAATGGGTATGTATAGGGGGAAGAAAGGACCCTGTTTTGAGATGAAGGAGTCGGATCTCATTTTGCAATCCCACCAACAGAAAATGACTGCAAGGAGATTCCAGAAGGAAAGTCACGTTGGCTGTGAGTTTAAAGGATAAGGGATTTGACTCCCGGATGACATGAAGAGAAGAATCGATGGAGAGATGAAGGTTGACATCCGAGCTGTTACTCTGAATAGCCGAGGGAAAAGAGTTGGAACCTTGGATAGTTGCTTGTGTCACGACATCAAACAGCCTTTCCTCAGATTCAAAAGCAAAGCGAGTTCCAAAATTAACAGTTTCTTCCTCTGGATCAAAGGAGGTGAGGAGTCGGCTCCAAGCCATCACGATTTATTCAACTAGTTTCTCATAAGAATAGATATCTACGAATTGAAATTATCCAAATACAATATTGAATATGAATATTGAATTTCTTACAGGATCCAGTAATTAACCATTTGAATTTTTTCGTTACTCTCAGCTGAACTATGACGTCATTCTATGCTTTTTCCCTCCATCCACCCGCGATATTGGTATCGTATAAAGCCTTGCCTGGCTGCAGCCTCTATCTAAGCAAACTAATAATACAATGCGTGCCACTCCAGCCATCATGCTTTCATCATGCAAATCCATACACCATGAATGCATGAATGCAATAACTAATAAGTAATCAGTTATTAGTAATAACTTATTACTAATAACTTAGAAGGTATCAGGTGGGGGTAGTTTTAAGAGAAGAGGAGGCTACAAAAACCAAAATTGCCATTTTTTACAGGAAATTGCATAAATCATAATAGAATCTTTGTTAAATAAAAAGTTTTTCCAACTCCCCATGAAAAAAAACCTTTTCCATGGATAAAGTCGGAACCCTTTATGGGATCTTATCATAACAGTTGTGATCAGCGAAGTATATATAATAATTTAGAAGGACCATAAAAATGAGCGTAATATTTTAACCCTTAGTAATGCCTTATAATCAAGGATTCTGGTCGGTTACAAATTCTTCTGATGTCCATAATCTTCCTTACTTAGATCTTGACGGAGCGTCCTACACAGTATATACACTTTTCAAGGAATAAAACACTTTCGTTATAATTTGTATTTATATTTCATAATCCATACTTAATATAATGCGATAAGAATTAAACGTAATGCAGAGTGAACGCTAAGAAATAACTATAATACATCAATATAATCAACCAAGAATACAAAATCCAATAATTCATAAAATACAATGGCAATTCTTGTGATTTTTTGGGATACAAAGTATGCAGGTAGGCTTAACAATGTATTATACTAGAAATCCATGAGGAAATAAGGACGAAATTGAAGACAATCATGCATTTTTATGTATGTAAATATATATATATATATATAGACTTTTATATAAACAAAAATCAAACTTTAAAAAAGACAAGGGGATCGAAAGAGGAGGGAAAGATTAGCTGGATCGATCGATTGATATTCTATAGTAATAATAATGTAAAAAAAACCAATAAAATGTTCGTCAAAATCTATACTTATTTAAAATAATAAAAATTAACTTTTTTGATTTAAATATATTACGTACCAAATATTTTACCTATTTAATAGATAAAATCAGTCAATGAGTTACTTTATCAAAGGCTTTTAAATCTCAAAACATACGTACACAAGTTTTATATGTAAGACACATGTGTTTGTATACCGTGAACTATATCATTTCTATACTTTACTTTAATATCACAAGTTAAGAAATTGAAAAAAAATAATAATAATAGTAATAGTAAGTCTTAAAGTCATTTCATAATTTTTTATTTATTTATTTAAAAGGAAATATTATTATTATTGCTCTAAAAGACTAGTACCTGGTTCTTCTAAGAAACTTAAAATAAGCAATAATTGAGTTTTTGTTCGTTTGATTTTTATAAGCCAAAGACACGGGTTTTTATTGCAGATGACGAGGAACGTTCTCCATTTTTTTCGGAGTTGGCTAAAACAAGGCCAAAAAGTTGTATAATTTTTTGGGGCATATTATTTCATTATGATGCTGACAGCAATCATTTATGTAAAAGCCTAGAAGGGAGACAGAATGAGGAGAAGGAGTAGACTCCTCATTCGAAAGCACAGAGGTAAGTGAAATATATAATAATAAATGTGTATTATGAAAGGAAATTCTTTATAAAAATTATACTTATATACATCTCCTGGGAAATTTAATGATGTCATAACTAATATATAAATAAAAAAAGAAGATTTGGAACAGCCTGATTTGGCATCCAAATGACTCATACATATACATATAAGTATGTATAAAGAGAGAAAGAGAGTGAGAGAGATTTATAAATAAAACTATAGTATAAAACATTGTCTTCTTTAGTTCAAAATATATCAAAGAAAATGTGAGAATTTATATGTAAAATGTTTTATAAGATATTTTTTTATAAGAATATTAGAACTTTGTACTTAAACTATCAGCTTAGATGACGGAGATAAATGACATTTAGTTTTGTACCTGAGCATTCTTATATCATAATAATTGTAGTAGTAGTAGAAGAAGAAGTATGTGTTAATCGACATAATTAGGAATGTTTAACCAACTTTTTTAGGCACTAAAGGCTGAGTTATACATAGATTCCTCTTTTCTTTTTTTAAAATATTTTGACTTGTAGTAGTCTATGGAGCCTTAATTATTATTGACGTAAGGATTTAATTTCAACATTCCCATTTAACAATGATGAAGAAGACAGTGATGATGATGATGATGAAGCGAGTAAAATAGGTGTGTTCTTTTGCATTTGCCCATAACTACCCGTATTCACATGATTTTTTGTATGATTTGCCGAGGCTGACTCGATTGCATTAGCACCAAATCTTGCACAAGCTTTTTTCCACTTGCACTGCGTACACCATAGTTCTCTCTGTTCCAGTCCATATATCTTCCGACACTTCTTACCATCTCGACCACCACGCCTTATTGTAGTTGTTGTGGCTTTTGGCGTTTGAGAGCGTTCCGTTGGGCTTATTAAAATAAGCTTGCTTGGAGAGACCTAAGAGAGTAAGACCATAATAATTAAAATGATCTTTTTTTATTTGATAAAAATTAGGCTATTACTTTAGAGGAAGTGATAGTTATTGGCATGGTCATAGATCGAGTTCTTGGAGTAATATTTGTGGCATGATAATTTGGTGGCGTTAAAGGTATTAAATTGTTCCTTTTCATCATTATGGTACCACCAGGATCCTCATGTGCAGGTCTAGCCATATCTAAATGGTCAACGAGACTTGCAGAGCCACTGAAGGAATAATCAAATATACCATTCTTGAGGGGGGAGCCCACTTCTTCTTCGATTTCAGTATAGTAGAATTCCTCTTCATGGTCTCTTACGTCAGAGGAATTGGGATCAGGTCGATTTAAATGTAGTCGACGAACATGACTCTCAATAGAATTTACGGATTCTCGTCTTTCTTGACAACCAGGATAAGTACATTGATATATTACCTATAAATAGATAAAATTGGGATGAATATAAGAGGGCAAATCACGTACTCCTATCATCAGTCAAAGCTGAGAAACAAAAAGAAAAATATAATTATAAATCATTTATATCTTCATAAAGATAAATGTGTTTTTTTAAACTACCTACATTTATACTTAGTTCGAAAAGTCATGGGATTAACATTTTCAAAGATTTATAAATATATCAGATGATTATAATCGATATTAATCTATCTACACTTGCCCGCGTGCATTTAACGATTAGAATTCAAAGTCATCATCATAATTGCTATTATCATAATCTAAATTTCAACCACATTAAGTGACTTTTAAAAATGTAAATGCAAAAATTACTAATGAATGTGTAGTATTTCCTTAAAAAGCAACAATGAAACATACAAATATGTACCTATAAAAATAGATCAACAAATACAGAATATGTTATGTAAATCTTACAACATAAATTTTCTATTTTCAAATAGCCCAACGGAAAAGAGAAAGATGATATACCTTGGAAGATGATTGCACAGAAAAGTCCTTCACAATGCCTTCGTCAATAGTAGAGGCTGATGTGGAAAGTGGAGGAGAGGGTGTGGAGGATCTATAAGAGGATGCCCCTGAGCTAGAATAATACTCAAAGTCGTTAGGGACATTATTCCAGCTACCTGGACTACATGAAAGTTTCATTAACACCATAGCTGCAGTACACTCCGTCATTACTTCTTCATCATCAACAACCATATCACTCGTTCTCCTTTTCCGCGATCTGAAACAAATAAAAAAAATATTCTTCACTTTGAACAGGAAACATTGAGATATGTATTTGTTGTTACAGTATTTATAATCACGAAATTGCTTAATTTAAGTTTCGTAAGGAGAGAGAGAATAAATTATTAAAAATTTATAAAATATTATATACAATGATATAGGAAGAGTATATAAAAGTATGATGAAGATGATTATGACTTCAACCAGACTTCATGCAAAGTATTAAACTTACACAAAGAGACACCACAAGTAATTAAATATTTATAGAACGATATAGCAGTTGAACACTTAAGATTAGTTGTAAAGGGGCTCTCATTCACTTACCCAGCAATTTTAACATAGTCTGAACGAGGAATATCCACATCACGATATTTTCTTTTGTCAATACCGATAGTAATATCCGCTAATTTAGAAAAATCCGTATCAGAGTTTATCAGTCTTGCGGATTTACGAGATTCGATCAGTCTTATATCATCAATTTTTTTAAGAAGAGGTTCACCCTAAATAACAAAATGGGATTTCAAGATCAAAACACAAACTCACAAAAGGATTTGATACTACTAATAATAATTATATAAGTATTGAGCTTGTATTTACCTCTGATACATTAATAATGACATCATGATTTTTAAAATCATGTCGTATAACAGTCCCTTGAATCTCCCTCTGATTTTGAGTCACAAAAACAATTTGACCAGGCTGTAGTTTAATAGAATGAACTTGTTGAAATCCATGTCCAACAATGTCTTTGGATGGGAAAGTACCAACATGACCATCATCGAATTTGACTGTGAATTTTTCCACAGAGAACAAGTCAGGCCCTTTTTGACCTTGAACGATTCCGGGATGAAATTTTCCATCCTTGTCCTTTCGGAGAGCCATGACACGAGATCCAAGGAGGGATCGTTTTGCTACACGCTTTCCACTTGACATTGTTTCCCTTAATTATGTATGTTTTTTTTAAATTTTTTTGTGTGTTAATTAGAAAAAAAAATCACTATTGTTTTTTATTTAAATTAGCCTCTGTCGTTTTTTTTTATTATTATTTAAACATTTATTATCTACCGTCTTTGAGTCTAAATACATCGAACGAAAAGCAGCACAGAGTCTCTATTTCTTTTTTTTGCAGATATATTGAAAGGGAAAGTTCTCGGAGTACAGAGTTTTCAAAGTACATACTGTTACAGAGTACGGAATGGAACAAAGGGTCTCTAAAGTAACAGGAACTGGTAGAATTTTTTCCTCTCCTCTTCCTTCTTTTGACACTTCTTTGCAGTTATAAAAGAAAGTTTCCAAGTATGTATTTTTTGTATGTTTTGTTATAAAGATTTTAAGTGAGTTGTAGCAGCACAATTTTGTTGTATTATTGATGCCTTGTTCTTATAATTATTGAAGAACCAAAGAGTCCAAAGAGATTCAATGTCCATTTACATTAGGACTTATTATTATAATTATATGTAGCAGTTACTATTGCAAGTCCTCACGGATTAAGAGTCTTTCGATAACTACAAAATGAGTTATCTTGGATATTCAGCTACCTGCCTTCACTTGACTGTTCTTCCCATAAACGCTCTTCTCAGCCCTCGCCCGCTTTTATCTAGTAGTTAGATATCATTAAACGTCAAATGAAAAAAAAAAGTATGTACGTGTCTACATTACACAGAGGAGCTTGGATCAACTTCTTCTCTCTTTCATTATTGTAGTACTAATCAAGTATCGTTGATATTCCTTCACCACTGATTTACTAATATTGAAATGATTTTACAGGAATCTGGAATAGCTCTTTGCTCAAGAGCCAATCTGAAATTACAGAATTCAAAGTGCAAACTTGTATTTTTTTCTGTATTATATTCCTTCAAAATATTGCGTAGTTGAAATATATATATATATAAAGTTAGTTATTATTATGTGATTAGGCTGAACGGGCAGGTTTCTATCCCCAGTTTTCGAGGACAGCTTGACATAACATCGCGCTCCTTTTCTTCTTCTTCCTTCTTCTCTTGCGCATATGCATATATATATATATATAATCCTGCTTCCTTCTTTGTTTTGGTGGTAGTAGAGTAGTTTTTTTTCGTGTTGCGAAAACCCTTTGACACAAAAAGACCTTGAAGATGAATTTAACAAAATAATAATGAAGAATCACCTCTCTCAGGGGTAGATAGTCCTAAAAGTAGAAATACTCAAAAATTCATAGCATTATCTTTAAATATTTATAATATTGCAACAGTCCACGTTTCAACTTCAGATCCGAGGTGCGGCTTTTTTTGTGAGTATGACGTTTATTTACGCCGCCTTAGAGAGCGCTCCCTCGGTCCGGCCGGCAAATGCTGGTATCAGCTGATCCATTGTACTTGTCATCATCATCATGTGGCCTACGGAAAAAAAGGATTTTACTATTGGCTTACCCGAACTTTTGAACATCTATTTTTTTGTATTATACACAGGGAATTGCGCATTTAAAAGAATAAAAATCCGTAGTAGTATGTTACTTTATATTATATATATACTTCTGCCCCTTCTTGGAATTTTTATCTAATGATGGGTGGAGAGGAGAAGAAACGCTGAACTTTTTTTATTTTCCTGACATAAATTATAGTAATAATATATATATATATATTGTATACAAGCTGATATTTTATACAAGTTGAAATTAAAATATGAGATAAAGTATGTATTTCGATGGAGAATTTACATTACATACATACGCTGTTCCATCAGATATTCAAGAAGTCATTTTTAACTTTTTTTAAATCAAAAGTTAAATTGAAAAGTATTATGTGGCACATTATATGATTGAAGGGCCTCATATTATATATGAGTAATTTACATATGTACAACAAAATGAAACGAAAACATGCATTAATGGAAGGCAATTATTAAATTACCTAGTGTTATTATTAAATAAGACAAATTGAAAACTTGTATACAAGATATAAAAGTACTTATTAACCGACATTATTAATTATTGTATCCCATAATAATCCCTCTTCACAAAAGGAAAGATACAAAAAGGCCTAAAATCAGTTGGTATTGGTTATTTATAAGTAAATAATTGTTCACCACATTTAACAACATGTACAACTTCCAGCTTAGTACTTGACATATGGCCTCGGAGTTCGACGTAAAAGTATGTTGTGAAACCTTTTGCCTCTGCAGAGCTTTAACAAAACCTCGAAATCACGTCGTAACTTTTGTAAGGAAAATATATAGCTCGTGCCTCAGTCACATGCCGCTAGTTGATGCTGATTCAGAACTTGAGAGCATCCCTTCACGACGCTCCTTCTGGAACGAAAACATAGATTCGAGTTCCGGGGTTCTATTGTATGTATCTATAATACCTAGCACCATTTCATTGTTAACTCTTTATTTACATATAGCGGAAGAGGAACGTTTGTACCAAGTCGAGCTTTTTTGTCGACGGACAAAAGGGAAAGGAAAAATTTGGAAAAACATATGATAGCTACCCTTCTGTATTTTTCTTGTTGCCAACTTGTTAATATTTGGCAGAATTTATTATTTAGATATACTATATATTTATAAATTCTACCTATCACAAACCAATCGTTACTACTTGTAATATATTCAAAATTAAAAAAAAGGGCGCGCAATCCTTCATTTAATATATTTTTTATGCATCAAAATCATAAATAATAATAATACCCTTTTTGAGCTCATAATACGTAGGGTCAGCTGCTTTAAATCAAAAGAGTCAAATGATGAAAATCAGCTGAAGGGAGAATACAGTGTGTTTTTGTTTATCCCAAAAAGCTCGTCGTGTACATTTGTACAATGAAGACATGTACAAACTATATGTATATATACATTCTTAGTTCAGGCATGATTCTGGAGACAGGATTACATAACTCCTAACAACAATGTACGTAGTATGTACTACATACATTACTACTATCTTTATATATATATATATATATATATATATACACATACATGTATTATGTTTATTGTTATTACTTTGGGTGTGTTCTATGCTGTTAGTTAGAGAGTAAAATAAAGCAACGGCAACATCCTGGAGAGTTCTTTATGGAGCGAAGCCCTATATGGAATACATACATATTTCTAATGATGGCGTTGTTGATGATGCAAGGGTAATTGGAATGTTTTCATTAACTAACTCATCATCATCATTATTAACATTAAAGCTATTGAAGCAAATTACCATGGCAAGGTCAGTGTGTAAATGTGCTTGTGTGTGAGAGAGGCAGCTGCTGAAGCGTCATTGCATGATCAAGATGCTCTGATCATCAATTAATAGCGCGATCATGCAGAGGTCATTGTTCAATATTATACATAGAGTATGTTTTGGGGGTCTATGTATGTCGTGAAGGATGTCAAAAGACACACTTACATACTTTAAGGTCCATAAATTTTCTCCTTGTAAAAAGGTGTCAAAACAATTCATCAATTTTTATTTTGGTTGTTTTAAGTACACAGTAGCCCTATACCTTCATAAGTTAAACATAATTTATGTTTACGCGTCTAAGATTTCGTCATTCACCTATTTTCTTTTTTAACTTACAACCAAATCCCCAATAATATGTATTAAAAATGAGTCAGTAAGTTACATCGATAACACAAATCATGAAACAGGATGACACCATGATCCCTTATGAGACGAGACAAAGAGTATTATTCCCATTTGATTCGAGTCATATATTCAATTCAAAATTTGCAACTCAAGTCATATAGATATACATATATGTATTTAGGTACTCCTTAATTATCTCCTATAACTATAAGATTGTTTTAATGAATTTAAAAAAAAATAATTACCTCGACACAATATTAAAAAAAAAGGAGTACATTCGGGCAAAATAGGAGAACGGGTCAGTTATATGTACCTCGAATTAATACTCATGGACAAAGAGTTCAAACTGAGTTAACATACATACATGCCTATTTTCTTTTATTACTAAGTTTATTGAAATGGGGGTGTAGATCTTCTCTGAGGAAAAAATTGCGTTCTACTCAGAACAAAGAAGGGTTGAAATGAACAGGGACAAAGAGAAGAAAGAAGACAAAAATTTAATATGATTTGCTCTTTCAGTTCCATCAGGATTTAAAGGCAAAAAAATGGGCGACGACGCATTCATACATATTATTTGTTGCTATAAAAAGCTAGTTTTTCATTCGTTCGTTTTTTTACATTGTTATTCTGGCTTTTGAAGGTCACCCATTCAAAATTTATAATATAAATATATATATATATATATATATATATACTCATATTCAGGAAAGAGAGGCAGTAATAATGATGAGGATATGGGAGAGAGAATCTAACATTTTTCTACAGCCCCCCTCCCCTCCCTTCCACCCATAAAAATGTTTTTAAGAACTATGTAATACATATTATACATAGATATATTAAAGACAAAAGACTCCTTGGTAACAACAACAGTTCACAGAATAGAAGTGTCTTCTATCAAACAAACTGTATACATACTTATTTAATATAATATGCATACTCTCCCTGTCGGAATTGTCTACTCATCTCATGTCCTTTTTATAGATAGAAGAATAATCGAATTGGAAATGGATGATTGGAAGGAGACCTAAAACAAGACAGTCTTGACTATTAAACGAAAATACGGGTTATATATATATATATACATTGTATGAATTGATTTCGGATTGAGTACGGAGTAGTCATGTGCTTTTGAGTATAATAGACAGATTTGAGTGCCACTTTGTGATAAAAC
This sequence comes from Lepeophtheirus nordmannii, assembly GCA_963680855.1. Taxonomy (NCBI): domain Eukaryota; kingdom Metazoa; phylum Arthropoda; class Copepoda; order Siphonostomatoida; family Caligidae; genus Lepeophtheirus; species Lepeophtheirus nordmannii. Next base: position 14,848,120 of record OY804525.1, read on the forward strand.
TTCTGGCCCAAAAAAGTTTCTAAAGCAATAAATAACAAAGAGATAAATATACCTATAATACAATTTCTGATTATGTAATTTTTTGAATAGCCTTAAGTAAGAGTTATATCAATTCATTCCACTTAATAGCTTTGAATGTTTTGGGTCAAAATTATGTAGATAACAGTGACAAGGTAATTTTAATATTCTAAATTGTATACAAAATTGTAGAATTTACATTTTAATATATGTATGTATTTACATATGTGCATGTACATCGACCACATAACCAGTTACCATAAATTTATTCTTATATTTATAGTTGTATTTATGGAGTATATACATATTAAGATGACATATGTATGTTAAAGAGACGTTACTTTTCCGAATAACTAATCAATTTTGCCATCAATCAACGCCGTTGATTTTTTTTTACTAAATAACCAGTACGATAAATTAATTACTTTTTTTTTGTAATACGTCAAACACAATATGTAGATGATTGACCTTACTTAGTTATGTGTAACATACATATTACAGAGTCAAACAACAATTCTAGCAAAATCTGTTTGTATGTATGAAAATAGAGTGAAAAATTTCAAAAATATTCAAACATAAAATGGCCTCTTGATAAAATAATAGTAATAGCAAATCTACGTAAACAAATATGTACATGCTAATGACATAATAACAGATTTTACAAAGTAATAATACAATATTATGGGGAGATTTGCAATTATCTATATAGTATAAATATATAAATGAGAAAGTCGACAAAAGAGCAGATTCATTCAATAAAACAAACCAAAAAAGCACTGAATAAAAGAAACATAATACATATAATATGAACATTTACAGAGATGAGACTCGAGTTCCCCCCTCCCTTCTTGGACCAACGTTGTGCATCCAATTTTTGAATGTCAATGTCATGCTTTCTTCTTTCCTTCTTTCTTCTTTTTGCAAAAAAATAAATAGAAAATAAAAAAAACTTTCACTAACTCTTCCATTCACTTTCATACGAAGGTATGTATGTAAGAAATAAAACTACAACATGGTGTTAAAATGTATGTATAAAGAGAAAGAGAGAGAGTAGGAACAAACAACCTTCCAACTAGCCAACCAACCAACCAACCAACCAACCACCATAGAAGGTGTTTGTTTGAAATACGTACGTATTGAAGAAATAAAATTACACCAAGATAATTATGTATGTTGTACTGACTTAAAAGAAACATTGCGTAGGGAGAGAGAGAGAGAAAGGAATGAAGAAGTCAACATATGACGCAATGCCCATCCTCGATTGAACAATAATCCAGTCCCTTCCCTCTATGAAAAAAAGAGAAGGAAAATAATAACATGTAAAAATAACTAATATTCATTATTATTTTTTGCAAACTGGGGAATAACAAGAAAAGGAAAAAAGAAAATTCTTCTTCTTCTTCTCCCCCTCTATATACGTCACTCTTCTAGCTAACACAGAGTCCTCTTTTATTTTTTTTACTTTTTTTAACCGGGCGGCCGGCACGAACAAACTCTACTACCTCCTTTTTAATTTGTTGTACAACTCTATGGCTAATCTAAAACTAGGCATGAGATGATCTAGAGCTTGACTACATATTACGCAATAGCAGATTTCCTTATATATGTATATGTATACTCTGTGCTATTCTTTCAGGTCAAAAAGCATACATAAATAAAAGATAAAAGTGTTGTTGTTGAGTTTTTCCTCTTTAAAAAAAGAAATAAAAAGCTAAAATATAATAACTATTATTATTATGTATGTTTCGTACAAGTTGCAAGTTGTACATGATATGTCCCCTTATAATATTCAATTAACTAATTAATTATTATTATACATAATACTATCAATTAATACTATCATTTGATTTTCACATATTAATTGGTAACTGTTATCAAATATACACCTTTATGTAATGTATTTAAACATTAAAGGGGATTTCAATCCTTACATTAAATGTATTCAAATTACAAGACCTAATACATAACTCTAACTCTTATGTACAATCTTCTCGTACAAAATCTCCACTTGTACACGGCATGTACATACGTATAGATATATATTTTAAATGGATAATGAAGAACAAAGAATTGGTGAAAGGTAGTACAAGAACCTACATACATAGTCGAATGTAAAGAAAAACTTTATCGTGGTTATTTTTATTTTACTCACAGTCAACCATCCTGTATGTATATAAATACACTATATATGTATTTTCATTTCGTGAAATTTACAAGGTCGTAATGTCAATGAGAAATACGCATATATATATATATATATATATATATACATACATATATATTTAAAGGGAAACCCTTGATGATAAGACCCTTCAGTAAACTGTTTGTTTACAGGGATCATCCCAGAGATGAATTAATTTATGTACTATTTTTTTTAATAATAGCATTCATAAAGAGGTAATGAATTCATTATATAACTTCGTTTGTCACGTCATTTCTCATAATCAATCAACTCTTTTTTTTTTCTTCTTCTTCTTTTTTTTTTTAAAGAAAGAGAAAAAGATTAATAATATGATATGTATTTAAGAAGAGTAAGACTCACCAATCAGGGAGCTATATACATCGTTTCCTTTTCAAAAAATAATAGATTTAGTAGCTACGTACATACATATCTAAATAGACACACTCCAAAAGAAATAAATGAAAAAAAAACCTTTGACTTACATATTTGTGGTGCCTTGACTGACACCTTGTGAGTCTCAGAGTAAGCATTCTCACATGTTAAAGATATAGATTCCTTGAAGCTTCTTCCATTTCGTCTTTTATGAATTGATTATGTAGAGCAGGAGTCTATTTTTTTGCCCTTTATTCTAAACAATTGTAAATTATACAATTTAGGGATTGGCCGACTTTCTGTCATCCCTGGCATCTGGAATTATTATAAATGTGTTGCTAAATGTGTAATTTAAATAGTGAATAGCTTAATGTATGTATTTATTTATATATAATTTCTTTTTTAATGAGGCTCCAAGAAATTGTCCTTCATTGTTGTACCAGAGAACAAAAATAAAGATGATTATTTATCACAATGGCATCCTCAATCAAGACATCAAAAACTCCCATGTATTTTTTTCTCAGTTGTCTATTTTCTACTTCCTCCTGCTTCTTATTAGTAGTGTTCAGAACTTTGATTGGTTAAATTCGAAATAGGTGATCATAGGCCTTGAACAATTTTCTAAGTTATTAAATGAAGCATAGTACCACCATAGGAAGGTTTTTTTTTTACTATTATTGTCTATCTGCGATCAACATACTAATAAAATATTTTTTGGGGTTAGAGTATCATTGTTTGCCACTAATTATAGCGTGGTAGAGATTCAATGCAAAAAGAGAAGGTACAACCAGATGGGACTACATTTTTTTTTCTAGAAGTTAAAGCTCAAGGATCTAAAAACGATCAATTACAATATCACCTCACCTTCCCAACATTTCCTTTTATGTACTTTTGGGTCATATTTAAGTACATACATAAATAATATCCAAATGTTATGTATAAATATATGTATCTAATTCAGTGGGACAAAAATTAAATTTTTCTATAGAGAGATTTGTTTGTAATTATTATGTATTATGTAAAATAGAAGGAGGGAGGGAGGGGAGAGAGCAAATGGGACCACAGGAACCATTTCATGAGAAGCCACAAAAGCTAAATAAACAAATAGTATGTTACATACAACATATATACATATGTACAATACATAAATGAAAATAAGTTATGTATTTAGTTTGGATGAGGGAACAAGTCTTTTGCAGTCCTTTCTTATATGTATGTTGTAGTTTTCATCATTTGGGCCGATTAGATTTGTTATGAACATTAACTGTGGATTGATGACAAACAAAAGAAAAAATAAATAAATAATAATACTATTATGGTCTTCATTGGTAAAATATCAACGACCCAAAATGTCCAATGAGAAAGCTGTTGTTAGTTCTTTTTTTTTTTTGTTTTTAACATGAATTACAATGAAAATTTTCTTCATAACATGTTTACCTTTGCATGGCAACAACGAATAATAAAAACAATAACAAAAAGGTAAACAATTCCTAAATATCAAGTCTAATATAATAATAATAATAATATATGGACATGTATGTATGTATTTTGACCAAACTCAGCAACTATGTACTGTAGTATATAGTGTCAGTATGAGTCAGTTAAAGGGGAACAAATTTCATATTTTTTATTATACACATATCTACACATACATATATGTACGGTCAATTTTCTTTTTAAAAAACTCAATATTCTTGAAATTTTCAACGTAATGAGCAAACTTACAAGTCCAACTTTTATTTAAAATGCGAATGTGAAAAAGGACGAATTCCCGGCGTGCTTAAATTATAATAAAATAAAATACCAACATATAAAAAAAATTTTATCTGTATTTTTTATCATATTCTTTATATACAAAATTCAAACATAAAAACTTTTACAATGTTATCGTATACTTTTCCAAATGTTCTAAAATCTGCTATTTGTGCTGCCTTTCGACATTCTATCCATTTTTGCATTACTCATTTCTTTTTCTTATTTACATAATAGTTAACTTTTAGTGAGAGAACTGAAAAGAAAGGCAGGCTGTGTAATATAAAAATGTTTCTATGGTATAAAAAAACTTATCCCAACGCAAGTTTTTGTATATTTTCAACGAGGAAAAGAAAAAATAAGAAAGATAAATAATAATTATGGTTAAGATAATGACCTATAAATGTTTTTCACTTTATTTTCGTTGGTCAAATATTTTTTTTTGAAAATGGACTCTCAAAATTTTTAACAACACTCCTGACAAAATAATAATATTGGTTCTTTACGAGATATATATGAATCTCTTTTGATATTGTTTGAAAGAAAATCAAATTTTCCAACTTATATGTACATACAAGAACGTGCAGTAGTAATAAAAAAGAGCCACTATCATTTTTGTCACATTCTTCTCCTTACTCTTCATAATCTAAAACAATGATTCTCCAAATCTTGATTTCGAAATATTTTTATAATATATAGGCTATAATTTATAGAGCAATTTTTGGTGATGTCATAATTCTAGAAGTCGGCCATCTTGGAGACATAAACAACCCAAATTTACTAGAATAAAAACCGTTGTTCCTTTAAAACAATTTAATTTGTTCATATTTAAACCCATTAAATGATGTTTCCTTAATATTTTAAAAGAAATTTGTCCATTTTTTAAATAACCACATATGCATTTCAACAGCCACATTTTCAACATGGCATTGCTTTCAGTTTGTTATGCAATTTGTGACATGATTGAAAAGCTCCATTATACAATGTAAGTTCAATCGATGCTAATAGATGCTCTATCAAATAGTGTATTACTTAAAACCGCGGAGGATAGAAGACATGTAGCTCCAATATTTGCTTTAGATAGTAATCCTTCCCCCCCCCCCTCCAATATTATTAAGGTTGGCAAAAATAGGGGGTTAATACCTATTGTCACAAACCTGTCGTTTTAGTTTCATATTTGGCCTCCTAATGATAAGAAATATCGTTCCTTGATGATATCATGGACATCGTTTTATCTCAAAATAATGATAATAATTTTTAAACTAAGTTTCTACACTATTATTTTTTGAATTCGGATTCGATTTATTTTAAACAATTTTTCATAAATTATGTCTTTTTGTATTTATTACATTATATGTATATGGATATATTTGATTAACTTTGAGATAGTGTTGATGAAATGGGATAAATAGATCTTGAAAGTTACTTTTTAATTTATTTGATTAACTTGATCACTTAAGCAAACTGAGTTTTGAATTGCTGGAAAATTGTATACTCCAAAAAGTTTTATAATTAAATTTAAATGGATTCACCTTTGATCATAAAGAGTTAAGTACAGATCCGGCGTCAACAGCAGGGGAGGGTGTTAGGCCTCCCTAGATCAACGTGTCAAGAACTCGTTTTTATTAAGTACATATAATGAAAAAAGTGAAAACAAAAAGTGTGCTAACTTATGTAGAATAATTGTGCCATAAATACCTGTTGCTAAATGTCAGTCCTCATGACTGATTGGATGGGCCTTCTTGAACTATACATTAAATAATTTGAAATCCACACAGCACTTCTTCTTAAAAAGGAAAACATTATCTTTGTTAGCTTCAAATTCAATGGATCTCTGGTGGTACATTCATATAGGTAGAGTATATTAAGTCAATTATCAAATAAGTTCATAGAATTTTTAGCCAATTGGTTTTATGATTAGAGCAATATATATAATAACAAAAACAGTCATATATATACATGTTACAATAAAAGATATATTGAAAATGTATTGGAGCAAATTGAGGAAGTTCTTGGTCTATAAAAACAAATTGAAACCGGTGCACCCAATAAGTCTCACATATGTATGTATATATATTTTTATACATACACATGTAGTTGACCAATACGGAACTTATATTTATCTGCCAATATTATTATGAGTTTAATGAAATGTACATAAATCATTGCTATGTGCACTTCCATTGAGTTAATCCCTTGAATTTAATCCCAAACTTGTCCAATACACAACAGAGTAGTATACTCCTTTTTATTTTTTTTCCCTTGCTCTTTTTATACACACAGTAATCTAAAAATAGATTATTTGTAGATACATACATACATACATAATTTGCAGTTTTATTACATCACTCTCAATTCATTATTGGAATGATGTAATTTTTTAATTTTAAAAGGAGAGGTTGTATGTATGTTTTTTTTTATTTATTATTATTATATTCATTTGAAATTATACAATCCAAAATACCTCGTTTATCGCGGTAGAAAATGACTTTGCGTTCCTACATCATACATATTTTAACATATCATGCACGCAAATCTCAACAATCTAAAGGATGGTGCTCCAAAATACATACATACATGCAGTAAAAGGATAACTACATATTATACGACTACACTAATTTGAATGTGGAGTTTCTTTTTTTTTCACGGTGAGGAGTTGAGTTCCCAGTCATGAGTGTCTAAAATAGACTCATGGGCGCCAATTTGAATGAATTCTTCTACATATACTATGTATGTATACAAGTCCTCTTATCACGGTCCAATAACATGAATATTTACTGTGTGTGTATATTTTATCAACGTTTATAAACGTTGATTGTTTGAACTCGAATTAGCTCTTGTTTAGGAGTGAACATGCCCTAACTATGTACGAATAAATGAAAAATCTTTCAACAGTGTGGAAGAAGTGTGCCTGTCTTCAAACTGACTTTGGACCATTTTTCCTTCCTCTTTTGGCGATGTTATTAGAGTGGTAAAATGACGTAATTGGTAGGAATGTAAATCATATGCAATTCGGGCGTGTTATAAAAAAAGAAAGAGAAAATCAACCTGGCAACCCTGACAATTCAATGAATGTGGAGGGGGGAAGCAGCTTGAGCTGTCATGACGTTTTACTGAGCTACAAGCTGCTATTTTCCTTTATATATGTATACAAATGAAAACATCAAACCACAAACATTACAATACGTTACTCCAGATTCATTATTATATTCACAAATATCATTAACTCCATTCTCCTCAATGAATTATATCCATTTTTTAATTTTTCCTTTCTTCCTCACCATGATATAATCTTTGCAGACTGTTCTTTTCTTGTAAAATATTATGTTGAGGTAAAGTTGATGTTACCTTCTTAAGGGAAAAAAAAATGATAACAGCTTCGGAAAACAAAAAGACCTGTTTGAAGAGCCAACTCCACTTTTTTATCACACGCCCGAATTGCATATAATTTTCATTCCTAGTAATTGGTTAGCTATCATATACATAATTTTGGGGTTATTTTTCCTTCTTCCATTTCGGAGGAAAAAGTTGAAGAGGACTACTCTGTATGTGAGGTATAACAAAGATCACATAGTGTCCTATTTAAAAATATGTAGGTTAAAATTTCTTTCGTTCGTCAATCATCAGCCATGTGCAAATATCATAGAGATTTCTAGACCTTGTTGGGACAACACTTACGGACTTTTCTGATATATATATATATATAATGTATATATGTATCTATAATAGATATTTATATATTTATATCCAAAAGTTATCTAGGTGCTTTAAATGAATTAGCAGATGTGATTTACCTATGTGTACATATGCATGCATGATGTAATAAGGCACACATAGGTGCAAGGATAGGTAGATATACATACAGAGTGTTTAATATACATATGTAATGGTATGTATATAACAAAATCGGATGGTACTTCCTATGATGATGTAGGTAAGTTGTATTTGTAAATCAGTTTTCGTAGTTGTGAAATGAAGGATCTTCTCATTTGAAGCATAGAAACTATACATATTTTTAGAATCCAAAAGGATTTCCCTTATCTTTTTAATACTTTATGTATCTATATGTCATGTATATCACTTACTTACCAAAAACAAAAGAGATAAGCAAGTGAACAAGTAAGCAAGCACCTGAAAAGATGGAGGAGCAGCATGTGAATTCCTTTTTTCCTTATCCTCATTTGTCATGTCATACTTTTCTGACATTCGTTCATTCATCTATCTAAATACATAATTCCTATTGATCTTTATCATAGAGAGAATAGAGTAAGTAGTGATAACTACAAACATAGTCATTCTGATTTCATAAATTTTGTTTAAATTGGTGCCACAATTATTGATCTACATAATATTGTTTTATGCGTTTCGCATGTTGTTTGACAGTGAATTTTATTACTACTAAAAGAGTTTCAAAATGAGAGACAATACTTTAAGAGACTGGTCTTTGTAGAAAGTGTGTCTATATTACGTATGTACGTATATCATTTACGAAGGTTTATTCATATATGTTTTCTTTATATTCGCGAGAATGTTTCTTAGTTATTTATCACTATACTCAGGGATGCCATTTTAGTAGAGCACGAGGAGAAGGCGAGAGAGAGACTTACATATGGCACTATGGAATTAGCAACATTGATAACATCAACTGCTTGTTCTACGATTTATGTGGTAGAAAATGACTTACTACCCTGGGGAGGAAAATAACATTTGGTGCTGGGAGAATATTGTAGTTATAGATAATTTAACGAAATTTACGGTAAATGTAGATGGAAGTTCTTAAATTCTTGTAATAGGGAAATAACATATAAATCCTCTTCAAGGATCTAACACAAAAATAACATGATTTCAATAAAACAAAAAAACACTACTAACCGTTTTCCTATAGAACATAAAAATGTATTTTGTCTCTACAAAAATCGCATTTCCAGATAAATTATATTAATAATATTATAAAAATTCCTCCTCGTAGCATCATCAATACCTATGAAGAAGGAAGAGGAGGAGCAGCAACAGTAAATTTAGTCAATGATAGGTAACAAAGCATCATCAACATCGTTGTTGTGTCTGAAAGAGTATATTAAAAATCTTACATATGTATTTCATGCTCATCTTCAATAAAATGGGAAGGGCAAAATCAGGATTCATGAATTTGCTATGCGTATTGTGATAGTAAGTAGTATCGTAGTCATATATTTATTTATGTAAGTAGAAGAAGCGTTGAGGACGCGATGTATATACATACATATACTAATACAATGTATACTGATGTGTTGTTTAAACCCAAAGGCAACAACACACTCATATTCAAAGTGAAGAAAGACTCTATATATATACAGTCTACACAAGTATTGACTAAGATAAAGAATGATGATCATTACGTAACGATCTATACATTTTCTACAATTCGGGTGATCATGATCAGAATGTTTGTCTTTATTCTTTGAAAATAAATAAATAATTTATACAGATATATACACATAAATAAATAAATAAATTCCTAAAAGCTTCCCCCATTTTCTCAGAAAGGAATGTGTAATGATATAGATATAAATATAAATATATATGTATATATGCAAGTAAGTAGTCCAATACAATTTTGGCTTCAAAAAATATAATATAGGCAAGTTGTATAGGAGGAGGAGTATGTAGGTGCTGCTGCTGCTCTAGAGAAATAGTGAAAGTAGATATTATCATAATGTACGTCTTTTCCCATCTATAATGTCCTATGGGTGGCCACTATGGGAGGATAGTTCTGTTATTGTTGCTAGTCTCTTGACCAGGATTCACTGGGATAGGATTTCGTATATTTTGTATACAAAAATATTTGCACGGAAGTTTTGTAAGAGGTTGCGTTATTTAATGGATTCTACAAACTAAGAGCTATGATTTGCTCCAATTTCTTACGTTAATAAAATGTAGAATTTGAACTGACTGAGATAGTCAGTCAGCTGTAAAGGAAGTAGGTAATATTATTATAATTGTCCATCCATCTATTCGCATAGTTATGCAGAAATAGTAAACTGCAAAATTACATACTTCATTATGCTTTACCATTGCTCTATTAATTTTATACCCATAACTCTTCGTGAATTGTTCAATAATTTACATATATCCGTCTCTCCGGCCCTCCTGTTGGTGTGTTCCTCTATATGTACATATATGTGTATTTCTTTGAAGAAAATCCTAATCATTAATCATATAAACGTAATTTCTCAGTCATAATCATTATTTTACATTTGATATGGTGGTTACTTATTGTCTTAAAGCTCTCACACGCCATAAACCAATTTCATATCATATCTTCTCTTTCTTTATACGCTGAACATATACATACACTCAAATATATCTCCTTAACCATAATTAATTATTAGTATTTTAAAAGGAGGGAGATTCTTACGTAGTCTTTCACGATCTCCATAAGGAATATACATACAAATATTTAATATACATACCTATAACTCAGCAAATGCATGTAAAATTATTCAGTCCTCAAAATAAACTTCTCACACCATTCGTTTGTATGTACATATAAATACTATACATATAGATACAATTTATGTTTGTATATATGTATTTAAAACCTGTTTGCCCTTACACAGTCGTTGGGTCTACCACTAAATAAATTAGGAGCTGTACATATATACAGAGCTTGAATTGTAATTATTTTTTTAATACATTGTATATAGATATCATGAAAATGTGAAAATCTTTTTATTACTTATAGTGACTCTTTTTGGACTCTTGTTGATAAGTGCTCTCTCCCTATTATTGGAGCATATATATCATACAAAGGTCCATTAAATATACGAAGTTGTATGTGCGTATAAAGTACATTCATAGTTATGATATCCTTCTCAGTGTACATATTATTATTATTGAAATACATATAAGCTGTAAGAGAGTAAAATACAGAGGGTAAAAGTGAGGATCATAGAGTACGACCCTTCCCCCTTCAATACGCAAGGGATATAATATATATCGAATCTACTGCGCAAATTCAGACAAAAATCAGCAATTTTTTTTTACAGCACGTCTTGTGTCTACTTTAGCCGCATAGCCGTAGCAAAGGCCTTAAAAGGGAAAGAAAGAACGAAAAAAAAGAGAAAGAAGGAATAAAGAAAGAAAGGGAAAGAAGAAGGAAAATGGTCGACCTCACAAAACAAAGTTAGCTCGATCTTAAGCTTCTTTTCTTCCCTTATTTCATTCTCTCGATATCCATACAATATACATACATATACTTCCCCTTTTTTTACATCATTATATTATTACGTCACAAAAAAAACATGTATACAAACTATGACGTCAATTATCAAAGAGGAGAAATGATGGAGAAAGTTCCTTGTTTTTTTACAACTTACTTACTATTCATTACTATGTAGCGATATTATTATAATTGATATTGATAATAACACATTAATAATACATTAATAATTATTAGTACTAAATATTTTGCAAATGTTTCTTTGCAAAAGCATACAAAATAAATAAATACATACTTGATAATGGAACTTGCATTAAAAAAAGCTAAAGATTGCAATCAGTTGTTTAAAAAAAAGAAAAAAAAAGTATTTTATGAGTTTGCTATTAAATATAATAACTACATACAGTATGCACAACAAAAAAAAAGTCCAAAAGAGAGAAAAAAACAGGTTATACACGTGCTGTCATCTAGTGTTATTTCAAAAAAATACATACATACTAATATGTGTATGAAATCATTTCCCTGTTTTTTGAACGTTTTTTTTTTGCCTTTTATGATCTAATAATAACATACAGGCACTTACATAGTGAAGATTTATCTTTGAAATGTTAAGCTGAGGAAAAACATATTTTAAATAAATTACACGCATACATATATAGATCACTATGAACTAGAAAGAAGAGCGAAAGAAGCGAAATGGAGTTAATTTAATTATGTAAATAATAATTGTCGTTAGTTAATAATAACATACATACACGCATATTATTCACAAATACTTATCATTATATACGAGTACACAATATATGTATAAATTTGCATTAACCTACTTAGCGAAAGACAGAGAAGAAAAGTGAACTACTATGTTTATAGGTTAATATAACAATCATACTGTGTTCTTAATACATGCATAGGTACTCCACACATGTACATTAACAACCCGTATAATATGTTTATATACCTATGTTGTATTTTATATGTAAGTATATTTATACATATTTGTTGATCCACCTTGTTTATTATTTTGATTTCTGTTTGTTCAATATGAGTGAAAATTGAGAACATTATTCCTGAGTTGTTGTTGTTATTTTTTTAATTATTGTTTAACGAACAAAGGATTCCTCAATTATGGATTTAAATCATTATAATCTGAGAGGATCACGGGGACCCCCGAAGTTTTTAAGAAATAACTTCTGGTAAAAAGAAGAGCGTATAGTATCAATACGCTATTAAAAACAGGGCTCTCAAGTTTGAAGTCAATTCTGGGTTAGATTTTATAGAGCATTTTAAATTCAATGTTTAAGAATTGACTCTCAAGTTTGAAAGTTGTTAGGTCTGATATTTGGAGCATAATTCAAATTCAATGTTATTTTTTAAAAAGGTGGGTAGCTTGAGTGAGGAGTAATGTCGATAGACGTAAAATGGTAAGGTAAGTTTCCAAACGAAAATACTTTACTTTTGCATTTAAAATGGGTTACAGAAAATGACCATGAGAAAATGTGGATCTCAATACTAGGCCATTTGAGAATCTCTACATCAGGGGTGTCAAATTCATTCCACATCGCGGGCCACATACGACTCCTAAGTAGACGTCGCGGGCCGGACCATTAAAATTATAGCACAAATAACCAATAACCAAAATATCATATCTTCCCTATGTTCCCTTTAAAGAAGAACAAGGACATAGTTAACTTTAACTAAAAATTTATTGAACATCACTTTTACAAAACATTTCATAAACTTGCACAAACTTTTAGCATCGGATATCAAAAATTATAATAATGAACTTTACATGAGATTACATGGTACTTATAAAGAAAGACTAACAAGCTCCCCTAGTGGATAATTCATGAATTACATTTAATTAAAAAATTTAATCCATGTCGCTTATGTATTTTTTCTACTTTCAAATTATCCTGCAGGCCTGATTGAACATCCTTGCAGGCCGGTTCAGGCCCGTGGGTCGTATGTTTGACACCTCTACATTAATGAATCCTTCCTTAATTATAATTTAATATGAGCACTATTTACGAATTTCAATCTTCTAAATCGTAAAAGTGCGATGCTGTATCCCTTCTAAAACTGGCTCTATGCAATAAACGGAATATTTTTTACTACAATGGTCTACTTTAACGTGAGAATGGTTGGCGATCCTTTTAAAGTGACTGTTGTTGAAAAACTTTTCAATTTTCAATACATGTTTCTTTATCAAAATTGAAAATGGGGAGTCAGAGTCAAAAGTATTCACAGACCAAGTTTATATTCTAAATATAAATTATACTTCCAATCCTATTTTGAACAATCTCTTAGTGTTATCCAAATTTTGTGCTCTCAATAGGCTATCTCATCTCAATTTTGAAGACGCTGATACAAGAACAATTCAGCTTCTTGTCACTATAAGTAACTGTTATGAAATGGTAAATAGAAGAAAAAAGCTATGAATCAGTTTTAGATATCGATCCCTTTTCCCACACGGATGTATTTCGCACTCCACTGTATTAATGTACTAACAATCTCAAGTATTACTGCATTACCAACATTCCCTTAGTATTATTTATCTTTGTTCGTCTATGAAAACTGGTTTTTTTTCTTCTAAAAATAAATATAGGTATATATTTACATATCCAAGTATCAAGTATGCTCAAAGTAGTCCTTGGTCAAACAAGCTATAAAAGTTGTACTATGACTCTGATTGTTTCCTTTTCTAATAAATATTTAAAACACTTTATCAATAAATAAATCCGATTGGTAGCATTTTACCCACAAATATTGGAAATATGCATTAGTAGGAATGTAAAAAATATGCAAATGGGGTGTGTAAAATAAAAAGAAAGAGAAAATCAACCTGATAACTTTGACAATTTGATGAATGTTGAGAAGGAAGCAACTTGAGCTGTCATGACGTTTTACTGAGCTACAAGCTGCTATTCTCCTTTATATATACAAATGAAGACATCAATAATAAATAATAACTGTCTCAACTACTTTGTTCCATTTTATGAATAATTATGGGAAACTAAATTTAAAGTTTTCTTTAAAAGAAGATCTGCTATAAAGATCTTAACTTTGTCTTGTGGTTATGTTTCCTTGGTAAAAAAAAAAAAGATTGTGATAATTTGTGGGGTCAATGTGACCTTTAATTTCCGGAAAGTTGTGTTTTGGATCAAATTGTTGATAGATTCGAACCTTACAGTGTAAAGAATATCAGATATTATAATGGAAATGTAGATAAGTACGTAGGTATGAGGTTTGTGATCGAGGAACATGCCAACCGACATTTATGATTTTACATTTTGCCTTTAATGGCTCAAAAAAGGCTCAAGACTTGTAAGAGATGTTATTCAATCCATTTTAAGAAAAATAAATCCAAAAAAGGTAGAATACATTCATATTGAACAATTAGAACTGGAGTTGATCAGGAGGCTCAAAAATGCATTGGATCATACATACAACATGACAATTGGGCTAAAAGATAAACTATTAGAAAAGCTTTATGAAATATTTGAACTAATAAAAGTCACAAAGTACGTCATTTAAAGGGAATGAGCCCTACTATAAAGGATTATTCGACTGATAATTGAACGACTGTCCCACTTTTTCCGAGGTTTGATGACTCTTTTAATATGTGAATCCGTGTAAAACTATATTCAGCACAAAGGTCTTTTGTTTCCTTTAGAAAGAAAATTCCTTTAATCCGACATTAGTATGTACTAGTGACAGATAAATGATAGTAATAAGAATAATCTAACCAGAGCGTGTAAAAATACACAAATACATTCATAATAAGTTGTTTTGAACAAACCAAATGGTTGGTTAAATTGTTGACTATTATTCTTTTTCCCTCTTCACCTTTATAAATGCTGTCAAGACGATGAAGAAAAATAAATAAACAAATATATAAATGTATATTGTATGAAAAGATGGGACATACGTTTTTTATTTTAACTCTTGTATATGTAAAAAAATATACATATAAACAGTAATACGTTTGTATCACAAATTAAAAGCACTCACAAAAAAATAAGAAGATAAGTTTTAATTTGTAACAACCAGTAAAATATAATTCATCGAAATCATCAAGCTAGCAACACATATGGTAATGAAGTACATCGGATTGTATTTATTTTATTGTAAGGAAAAAGTTCAGTGATTTAGGGATTATTTCTCTAAGAGCATTGTACATACATTCATATGTAATAACAAGTCAATCGATTGAATAAAGCTTCTTGTTCCCCTTGGTACTAGATATGATAGTGCTAATAATGTACAAGCTGACTTTTTTTTAAAATCCCCTGGCTTTTTTAAATTCTGACACATTTTACCAAATTGTACTTCTTCACTAAAGGGAAATAATTTATTGAGACAAGTATTAAAATTACTATAGATTACATATTTTTTAACTATGCATACCTAAACCTCATTTGCACTTAATTTAGATCAATTTGAGCTATTAACAATATTAATTACTAATTTTTATTGTTCAGTTCAATCAATATTCCCACACTCCCAATTTAAAAAAATAATTATTACATTACTTAAAGGTTTGAGACCATGGAACTAGGAAATATAGATTTTATTCATGAGATCAATTTTTGAAGGTCTTATCTGTGTCTCGATCCCTCAAAGTCTTGGTGTCAAAAACACTTTTTTTCTTCTCTTGGTCGTTATCATGGTCTCGGGTGAGGTGTTCTTCACCACAATAATGCTGAGAAATATGAGACTTAGAGTGTGAAATAAATAAGTAATGATAGCTATTAATTAAGAAACGAGCTGATTTTGCTTTGTTTTGCAATTGTGAAACACAGAAACCGGGCTAAAACTCATCACTAACAAGTGTTTATAAATCGAGGAATGAAAAGGTCTACGATATATATTAATATAATCAACTAATATGTATAATCAACTTTATAATAATAATAAGGCGTTGTTTTAAGTATTTTCTGTTTTAATTTGATTCTCTTATATACATAGAGAAGACACATAAGTTCTGAACTACTCTGCAAAATTATGTTTAAATGGGACTAAATTTTCCCCCTCTACTAAGTATATTATATACTTTGGTGCATAAATCTTATGACTGTCTCCACCAAGTTTATTAAAGATATATACATTAAGGAACAGGTCTCTTGTACAGAATACCTTATGATGATGCAACAGGGACCACCATATATATATGTATATGTAGAGTAATGGGTGTGTCTCACCTCTCTTTATGTATACTGGTATCTAGTTCTTTATTCGATTAAAATCCACAATCTAAATTGTTAAAAAAACAATTTTTTGTTTGCATTTATGTACATACATATATATTGAATGGATATCACGTTTTGTTCTAATAGATCCTTTGACATCAAATAATGTTATTTCATACAAAGAAATTTACAAGGATGATAAAATTGGAGCTATACGTTCAAAGACTAAGATTTTAATACAATATTGGGTCAAGGGGTCCATAATTACTAGGATTTTTTTGCTGGTAAACTCTGTAGATACATCATAAATTATAATACAATTGGTTAAAATGGCTTTTTTGAAAGTAAAGAATCAAGGAATCAACCAAGAAGTATTAAATTGAAATTTCAAACGTTTTTAGTATAAATTAACAACTTTTGGGTCATGATGACATTTTTTTTCTACTAGAAGAAGACTTAATTAATCCTTTCTTACTCACTTTTCGATCATTCTTTCACATTGTAGTCCCACACATTGAAATTATCATTACATAAATAATTACAATGGATTTTTGAGGCTGTTGATCTTTCTATTCCTGCCTCATATCAGCGTACCCTGATAGTTGATTTGTTGAAACCAAATTAAATCTTATTAAGCATTGGACATATTTCTACTTTTGAATACTTAAAACATAACAGATTAACAATAGAAAATAATGACGTATCTAATTGGCTAACAACGAAATAATTTCTGGCCTTTTTAATTTCCATTGTGATTTACTTATTAGTTTTGTCAGCTGTTTATTGCTTTATGTACTATCGCCTATTATTTATGAACTGAGAGTTGAAACTTGAATTAAGTCTTACACTAAATTAAGCATGCCCCTAATAATAAGTTAAGAATACTTATTCAAGGAGTTGACTCAATTGTATAACTACCCTACTAAACCAATTTCGAACCTACATACTATCTTTTTATTGATTGAAGAAAGGTTGAGAGAAACAATAAAGGTCTCACGATGTGTTTTAACATGTATTTTTTTACAATACACAACTTTTTGATATACAACAAAGTTTTCTTACAGGTCTCTGGTATACATATAATCATAAATAATTGAATGCCCAACAAATCTACATAACTCATTTTGTCCTAAGGGCTTACATAGACTATATGTACATATGATGAACCCCTGGGATATTATGTAAACATATATGCGCCAGAAAGTACATAGTCTGTACATACATAATACCATGACCCATCCTTGAAAATGAACATAGCCAAAGTGACCCTGGGTATGTGTATAGGCCATACGTTATATGTGCTGGATTATTTTTGCTTATCCCCGCTCACAGCAAGCAGACAGAGAAAGAATCGTAATTACTCTGTGGCATGATTACATGCCATTTATTATCTTTTTTTTAACGATATTAAATGTTCAAAACAGGAAGGAGGGGGGTCGGGTGGGGGAGGAAAGGAATATCGAAGTAAATACAGAAACAAACACAATCGATATAAATTAATTATAGGTTTCGTGATTTGTGAATTGTACATAAATACATTTGGAAAAGATACACAAAATATATATACATTTCATTTTGTTTTCAACTATTTGAAATTAAAAATCCGGGATTTT
Source organism: Lepeophtheirus nordmannii (assembly GCA_963680855.1). Classification (NCBI taxonomy): domain Eukaryota; kingdom Metazoa; phylum Arthropoda; class Copepoda; order Siphonostomatoida; family Caligidae; genus Lepeophtheirus; species Lepeophtheirus nordmannii. Next base: position 14,866,447 of record OY804525.1, read on the forward strand.
CATATATTACAAACATATAAACATGAAGTCAAAAAGTGTATTTCAATCCTGCTTCCTTACCCGTATTTGAAAATATTGACCTTTTACAAACTAACTAAGTAACACAGAAAGAGAGAGAGAGAGAAAAAAAAATAAGAGAGGAAAGATTAAGGTCAGTATTTTGTACGTTTTTTTATTACATTCTTAAGGCCACCACTACTACACACTACCATTACCACGAATCAAGAGGAGGGCTTGACTTTAAAGATACCGTTTCAAATGTGTAAAATACGAATCATAAAAAAAGAAAAGAAAAAAGGAAGGAAGGAATGGAAAAAAAACCTATAAAAGTCCGCGTATTGAATAACCTCTAACTCTGTAAGAGTATACAGAAAATAAATATCCATTTCCCCTACTTTTTTATAGGAATAATAAAAATTGAGTTACAAAATCCGTCAATACCTTCAAAGTCAGCTCCTTTAGCGTTATTGTATGTACATACATAAGTCTGTATGTACATACGTACGGACTACGATTGTTACTATATACATAGTTAATAATATGTATGTACTTTTTTTATTTTGAAGCAAAGGAGTGCCAGGTTCATGGTGGAGAGTTGTCGTTCCAACTCCTAACCACCCTTTTATATTGTTATTTTTGAGCGTGTGTGTGTGAATATTCTGAAGGTCACAGTGAAACATGAACATAAAGACTCAGGAGTAAACATCTACATATGATCCTTCCTATCATTTGTTGACCTGTAAAACTTATTATCATACATATATAGAATCATACATATATCGAGTACTAATTCATTTATGTTCGTAATTTTACATTACACTGCAATTTTCATTGCCAACCCCCCCCCCCCCAATTGAATAAAATATCCCAAAATCTAGACCAAGTGAACAGAGCGTGTATGTACGTGAGACATTAGCATCTCTTGAATGTGTAGGATCATGACTCCAACAACATCTAAATAGCAATAATTAGTCAATCGATAAGCTCTGGGAGAAGCTGTCAAAGGTCAAAACAGGAAGTACAACTGGGATGATCAGATTGAAGGAGCTCTGTCAACTAATATGGAAAACTGTTGTTAGTTCTTCACCAAACTCTTGTGAATATCATGTCATGTAAAATCAACAAATTAATGGACACTGAGCTATTCTAAGCAAAAAGTGTCCAGGAAATTGTACATGTCTGCCATGTAAGCAATATCTACATACATATGTTGATACAAAAGTCACAGGGAAAAAATATGCTTATATTTTGGCCATCAAAGATGATCCTCTATTGGTGTGTGCAAACAAAATTTATTTCATGGTTGACCATGAAGTAAATATCGTTTATTGTGTGTTTTTTACTATGTTTTATAGTTCCAGGAATCAATGTACAACATACTTAGATGAGGAGTACAATATTAAAAAAGTCAAATATATGTACATACATATTTAATCGGCAAAAAATATCGGGAATCAAAAAATCTTTAATTAACCATCAAAATTCATTTCATTCCCCTCAAAAGTAGTCCTGATGTAATGCACATGTGCCAACCTTTTTTTTCAATTCTCAAAACGGTTATCAAAAAATTTAGGAAGTCAATGATAATTACAGAGCAATAACTGTTGAGTTTAGATATATTATTAAAATTGAAAATAATACGCAATTCGTAATGAGTTATATGTATATAGAAAATATAGAATATAGAAATAATCAACGGATTTTCAAAATTTCAAAAGAATACAGTCTGAGATTTTATTTATGTAAACTTTTTTGATTTCAACAACGTTTCTCCAAATTGCATTTGAGTCATCATCTTTCAGACATTTTAAAAAAATGAAAAATTATATTTTAGCTATTCACAAAAGGACACGTATGTATCTCAAACACTAATTAACATTTTGACAAAAATAATGTCAGTGACAGTAGTGACAAGTTAAAAACAAAAACATTTATCCCTATCGGAATCCTAAAAAAAATTAATTCAAATTTCCTAGTATTTTTTTGCACATAGTAGTATATATGTATGTAGACACATTCATGGGATGGATATCGAAAAAGATGATTTATAATAATGTTATGAAAAAAAAACAAAAAACAAAAAAAACAGGATAGAGGGCAGGAGGTGTCTATGGATGGAATTATTTGCCTAGCATTGGTGAAGAACACAATTTTTCTTCATATAGTTTGATTTATGTTACTACAATGTATCTAAGTGAATGGATGGATGTAACTGTAAATTGCAAATATATGTATTTTGTGTAATTCCTTGCTCCTAAATATTCTTCTCCTCTACATGTTGTTTGTGTCTATGTACTAACTTTACTCTATCATTCATAAGATTCCGACTACTTCTATAATCATAATATCCCCACGACCACAAATACCACGAGTTATTAACTTAGATATTTTCATGTTATAGGGGGGGGGGGGGAGTGAAGGGAAAGGGAAGATATTTCTTTATCCATTTCTGACGGTAACTTTTATAGCTTTTATTATTATTTTTGTTAAAGGCCATGACGGTGAAGGTCGCAGAAGGGATCATATTTCCGGAATAGTCATAATAGTAATAATAAAAGAATATACTAAGGTTCTATCTTTCTATATGTATACATATATGTTTAAAAATGAATCCTTTCCTTAGAAAAAAAATATAAAAAAAGAGAGGAAAAATACCAACATAAAAGGATTTTTGTAAGAATAAATGTTTCAACCTAAAGGGTTATGGAGAATGTAATAATATATGTGTGTTTAAGTGTGAGGTAAAATGATTTGTATGTATATATTAAGTCTAGTAAAAAGAAATCCATTATTTTTGCATGTAAATGAAGGCTTCCAAACAGTTTTTTGTGCAATGTTTAGCTCCTAAGCAATGGAAACAGTGCTTACACAACGGTCAAACTCGACGATTTCCATTATTTTATCGACATTTTTGACAATTGGCCTTCCGCAGTGTGGTGCATCTTTGGTATCAAAATTATTGGAAGAACATTGACGAAACCAAAATTGTGCGTGATTGTCGGTTACAGTATAAGGACACTATTCACATCTTCAGCTGCCCGACTTGCGTTTTCGCCTTTATCGACGATAAATTGTAGAATATAGCGTATTTTCTCCTTACTGGTATCCATCTTTGACGCGCACTCAAACACTACTGAGTCAAGCAATCTGCTCTGGAAGTTTCTTTAGCACAAAATCTCATCTTTCTAAGACCATCTAGCGTAATTTAACCGCACTTATACAACGCGAGATATACAGATCACTAAAGTCCCCTATCGCAAAAATATTGGATTTCTTTTTACTAGACCTAATACATATATGTACAGACATGTTTAAAGTAACTTCCCCCCCCCCCCCCCCCAACACATCCACACACAATTTGTAGTAATCTGTTAAAAATCTATGAGTTACGAAACCTTACTGGTATTAATAATAAATACATAGTTGATGAATAACCATTAAACAACTATTCGCCATATTTTACGTTGTATGGATATATGCATATGTACACTCATTATTTAGATAAATTGTTAAAGGAGCATATATGTAGATACCTATATACATAGACTATAATTAAGTGATATAATCTTCGTATATATATATATTTATATATAGGTCTGTATAAACCATTAAAGTAGATTTCCTTTTTTTAAAATAAACTTTGAGATAGTCGTCATTAAGACTACATATGTATGTACATATACTGATGATGATGTAAGGTCCTTCCCTGGAGCCATCATTTGAATATTTGGTTCACTTATAATTATTTGAGTCGTAAATATTTCCTCTTTATGCTATGCGGAACCTATATAGTAGGTACAACCAACCACACATAAAGTTAACTCCATTGATGTGAGGAGTAAGCACATAAACGTATGGCTTCTTCCATAAAACAACAAGCTCTATGACTGCCGCGACAATATATTTACATATGGGCAGTCTACATATTATTATTACCCCCACATCATAATTCAATTTACACTCTGGTCATTCTCAGTTCATTTGTCATAATTACATATGATTATTATTTGTAGTAGTATCATTCAATGGACCAAGTTGATTGTCGCACCTTCTCTTCTTCTCCTTATATGTATGTCCCTTATAGTAACCTATTATGTATTGTATGACATGTGTGGGTACTAAATACTATATAATCAACTCAACTCACTTTTATGCATGTTATACATACTAAATCATGAAATTAGAGCAAAAAAGAGGCCCAATCGTGTTCATTTTGTTTTATACAATATAAAAGGACTCTAGATTACAATTTGAATTATATATATATATATAAGTAGAAAATATATTACTCTCAGACAGGAAATATCCGTGCCTAGCTTCTTTTTAAAAAACCTGATTCTCATTCACATATGTATACTCATAAATTAAAGACACTTCAATAATGAAAACTTGTAACATTCAAGATGCAACTATCGAACCTTTCCACAAAGAACGCTCTACAAATAATTTATAAATAGTTACACAATATATGTATGTACATATATTGTACTTCATCCACATTTACAAATTCAAATCCGCAATTATTATAAAAATAACAAAAAAGCGGCCATTGCTTTATCATCATTGTGTGTGTGTGATTATATCATTAATCAAATATATTTCTACTCTATCTATCATTGAATATATTATGTAGTATGCTTTTCATTCTAAATATGTGTATAAATATATTTCCATGCTTCAAATATGTATGTATATACTCAGGCTAGTACTTTAAGGCGTTTCAAGAATCATTTCAAATATAATATATTCCATTCTTTTATTTATGTGTACATACTAGCATTAAAGTGGTATATCGAAGGCCATTATTTTAGGGCAAGTGATAATGAGGGTGTATACACCAGAATATCAGTTTAAAGAACTGCTAAAACAGAGGAATAAAACATCAAAACAGCATCCAGCGATATCGCATAACGACGTGAAGATAATCTGACTTCACCTGAATCCCCTAAATAAATCATTTCCTGAGACTTTTGACTTGAAAGACAATATCAAATTTAATCTTTTGAGTCCTTAAATCGCATTTTGGCCTTAAAATCAGCCTCTTGCGACCTTGAAAAACCTTGGAGGCTGAAGAAAGATATCTTATTTTCTGTTTTTAGTTCAACCTGTCCCTGCTACCAAGTTCTCCTGGCTGACAGTAATACTCGATCAAAGAAACGAACTAACAAAGGCACTACATACATATCTATAGATTTTTCAATATATGTATTTAATGTACTAATTTGTTTAATTGGTGAACCTGTGCTCTGAAAAGTCAAGTCTAAATTTTCATCTTGTCAAAAAGTGCTAATCGTTATATATACACTCCAAAAATATCAGACAAGTTATCTCTTTATAGAATAGGATATTGGTATAATTGGAGAATTTATATGTCATTTGGACAAAAAGTGCCCTTGTCGTTTTATCTACATATATTTAAGTTACATATTTTCTTACTTTTCTTGGTAACCAAACTGCTCACCAATCTCATATCATTTAGAATAGGACACCATTCAACTTTTTGGAACTAGACATATCGATCATTGATTGTTTTATTTATTTTTAAGAAGCAATCTATGAGTCAGTTTTAGTGTACAAGCACTTTTTTACGCGAAAGTTGCTCTTAATTCAAATATTACTATAATTACATACCTATTTAAATAATTTTATGAAGGATTCCCACAAAGACAATAACTCTCTTCTTTAGTTTTCCCTTGTCTTCAAACAATAATTATAGTAATGATAATAAAACTCTCATTAGAATAAATAATTATTCATCTTAAAAAAACATTTTATAATTATTATGAAAGAGATGAAAAAATAAAAGTAGTTTTTCTCTGAAAAGCAATATAATAATTACATATGTACATGCATACGTATGTAATTACTTATATAAAAAGGGACAGTGGCTACCCATTTTGGACCTCGCATTGAAAGAGCCTTTTAATAGTTTTTCTTTATGAGGATAAGATAATAATTTTACAAGTCGATTAACATTAAAGACAATTCATATGGTTAAATTATGTATTAAACAAATTGAAGGTCTCTTGTAATCATGAAATTATTTCAATTGGGTATGACAGATCTGTATATAGGAGTACATTAGTGAGAGAAGTAATGTCCGGTTACAAACCAAAAAATCTAGTTTTTTTTAATTATACATATATACATGTATGCAAAACTGCAGAACACATTGCTATTTTGCAATACTTTTGAAAGAACAATTACAACAAGAAAAATACAGAAATACATACTATTTGTACTTGTACAAATATACTTAAAGGTATGTCCGTTATACATTCTTGTAGAGCCATACAATCTAAAAATAGTCGATATAAGTTATATATATATATAAATATTTTATTAACGTATCATTTATTTAACAACTTTTTGAGTTACCAATAATATAATTTGGGAGTGGAGAAATTCAATTCGAGGGTAAGTTTCTAGATAATGTAATGTATTTTATTTATATACATATATATTTTAACTAAATTATAGACTCATGAGGATATGGAAAATTCCCTTTGTTTTGCGTCTCTTACTTTCTTTTTAATTTGCAAATCAATCAATCATAAATTTAAAAAGAATATTGGCATTGCCATGTTGGCAAAATAATTACATATATGTATGGGGAAATTATCTTTTGTTCTTATCGAAAAACATTTTGAACTCAAGCCATGATTTTTTTGTTATATGTATATACGTGTTGTGATTTTGGTTTGAGGAAATTGAAATTTTAAGTTTAATAATAGCTTCTTTAATGCTAATACCTCTTCCTCATCACATGATCATATCCATCCGAAAAGAAACTATTTTTTTTCTAATAATATTATTTAATTCAAAGTACTATTACGTAATATAAAAAAACCACAACACGTGGTGGCAAATTCCCCACTTTATTCTGTACCTACGCATATTTTGTGAATACATTATAAGAAGGGATGAATGTTTAATATTAGGCAGGTACGTATGTACAGTAGATCTTATATATGTACAAGTTAAAGATCTCAAAATATATTTTCTTAGAAATTATTGTCTCAGAAATATGTAAGTGAATAGTTAAGCAACTTATAACCCTGAAAAATACGGTTTATACTTTTTAAAGCTGTTTATTTCTATTAGATACGACTGGTAAATAAGGAACATATGCATGGCAGGCCTCTACTCCCACAAAAAACAAAAAACAAAAAAAAACTTACATCAACAGCGACTCGTGGTCTTTTTAAAAAGCGGAATCCTCTTAAACAAAAATGATTTTACCATATAGGAGTCTCAGTGATTATACAAGTTACTTAATCTTGAAAAAAATTGCCATAATTTGTATTTAATGTTCATAATACACATTACATATAAATATGCATAGTTAGTATACCAAAAGCATGGCTTTTTCCCCTTTATTTGCTTCAGTACTGAGAACACACTGAAGTTTTTGCTGTTTTTGAATTCTTGCCTCATGTCATGCCTCCAATCTTAAGTCATCCATCCATTATTTATTTCACATAACAATATATGTATTATTGTGTCTCAGAACCTTTCCTTTAAAAGGAGAAATAAAATAGGCTTAAAAGTATCGATGATAATTGTCCAACAACGTCAATCTTCCTAGTTGATGAACTTTAATGTTTAGTTAACCATTGGAATACAATCAAAGGTTTTTAAAGATATAATTTGAATTCTGTATATCTACTTTTAAAACACTTATAAGTGGCAATAGTAGAGAGGGAATAATTGAGGATATACTTCAGTGTTTAATTTAATTTCATTCTGTGTATAGCTTGTCATTTTTCTTCCATAAACATGGAATATTTATTGCCAAAAACAAACAAACAAAAAACCTCCTACTTTTAAGAGCGAAGAAGTTTGAAGATCAAAGAGTTTTTAAAAGTAATGTCCATACATTTAGTCGACAGCGTTGAGATAAATACAAAGAAGTCTATAAATAGTTGAAGATAACATAGATAAGTATGGTAAAATTATAAAAAAAAATACAGCCAAGAATAATTCAGCGAGTGGCAGTAACATATGTTGTTCATCTTTGATATTCTTCACACATAGTTTGAGCAGAATAAGAGGGAACATTTAATATGTACTATTTTTTTACAAAGTATCCCTGAATTGAATTTTAATTCCTCTGAGGTCTTTGAAGGCACAAAAGAAAGAAAGAATATTTTCCTAGATATACATATAAAATATGTGGAAAATAGTAAATGATATAAATGAGTTCAAATATACATACATTTCAAGTACAAAATAAATTATGTAAGGTGCTTGCTTAATTCCAGGGTCCTCCTAATTCTCTCTTCTCAACTATGCATGAAAAAGTTAAGTTTGTTTGAATGATAAAACATTTTATATCTTTCAAATAGTTAACATACATAGTCCTTATTGACTTTACAGAGGCAAATTTATTCTGTATTATGACAATTCTACTCAAGTACATGCAAGTACCAGGAAATTCCCTCTCTAAGGTTGAATTATATGTATATATGCATTATGTAAAGAAATTTATTCATTAAATAATGGAATATGTATGTACATTGCTATATATGTACATTAGTAGATATGTAAGAAACGCATGAACTGTCAAGAAATATATCCCCCCCCCCCTCCCCTCTCAGGAATAAATAATGTTTCAAGCACTAACATATTTTCCATCCCTAGTTTTCAACTTATGTAATAATCGTCGACTCTGTATCCATTTCACTCATTTTTCTTCCTCGTTCTTTTATTCATCTTCTAATAGAGATAAATATTTGGCACTTATTCAAAGAGGTGTGGTGGCTACAATGCCTCTTATTTATTTGACCTATAGTCATAGTCATTGATCAAATTGATTCAAATAATAGTTTGGAGGTATAGAAAATAAATAGGTACATAAAATACTGACAATTTACTCGAGTTTAATGCATAAAACAACATAATTCTATCCTTCAGCCTTTTCTTTAAGAGATAAGGAAAACGGGCCCGAAATCATATGCTTTCTACGTTATTTCTCCCAACAATTGTACTCTTATTTATTTAATAGTAGGGAGATTCAGTGCTTAACGAGAAATAATTATAATTCAACAAATCAACGTTCAACACGGCGTAACTCCACTAACATAAAAATTTGATAAGTAATTCGAGGTCAGCTGTCGATTTTTCTTCTTCGCTTCCCCTTATTAGTGTTCTAAATGTTGATTGGTTAAATTTAAATTACCTAATACTAAGCAGGAAACAATTCTCTACAATTGAATCAAGAATAATTCAACAATTGTTATGAACTGGCTAACTACCAAATGATTTTGGACTTTTTTTCTGTTTCTATTTGAAGAAAAGGTTGCGAGATACAATAAAGATAACGACGTATCAGATTAAAACAAATAGAAGTAGACAAATCGACAGTTGATACAAAAATCTACTCTGTATTTTCTTGTCATCTGTCAATTTTTCTACTTCACTTCCCCCCTATCAGTTTTCTGAATGTTGACTGGTTGAAGTCTAATTAGCTCATTTTCACAATTTTCACAACAACTGAATGAAGAATAAAGATAAAGTCGTTAACTTAACTTTAAGATCTTGAATAAGCTATTGAATAATATTCGTTGAAAAGACGAAATTTTGTTACATGATGGGACGACGAAGCAAGACAAAAAGACGCCTAAGAATTCTTCTAAGAAAATAATACATACATACTTTTTTAGTACTTACAACTGGTTATCTAAGACAATGTCGCATGAACAAAAAAAAGTTATTGATAGGGGAGGAAAGGAAAAAACTGAATCAATATCCAAGAAAACAGTTTTCATTTTTACAAAAATGAATTGATCCTCCAATATGTATGTAAGTATGTATTTACATACAACATGAAAACCCTTACAAATGACCTTGAATAACTATTACACGTGAACATAAATGACAATTGTAATTAATTTTATTAGTAAATGAATCATAAAAAATCCTTTTATTTTTGTAAGGGTGAAAATTCATTTACTTACATTATAGGTTTATAAAATATCAAATTATTGTGAACCTCTGTGTATGTATTTAATAAGAAAATTATTTAGGTGTAACATTACCTGTTTATTTGCTGACATATATATCAATATCTACCTATGTATCTATATAGGTATAATTCAATAAAATGTCAAGGTTTTTTGAGGACCTCTTCCCCATGAACAATATATTTTGAGTAGAAATTCTTCGATAATGAATGTACATCATATGTTAATCATTAGAATGAAACCCGTAAACACAAAAGTAAACCAAAAAAAGTTATTACAATGCTTGTACTCTTCATCTAATTTATTATCTTCTATTTCTATTAACAACTTATTCTGGTACATCAATCGGTGACTCTGCAAATTGCACTTAGAAATTGCACATCCCATATGTTGAATACCTTTCTTTTTAATTTTCCCATTAGCTTTGATGCAACCTTGTTGATGCCATTGACGCTGGACCTTGGGGCAGGAACTGTCACATTTCTTATATTTTCAATTTGTTCATGTTGTTTACTTGTATTGCTTTATTAGCTTTAATTTATCACATTCACTGCTATAACAATGGAAACAAGGGTATATTATCCCAAATGTTGCAGCTTTTTAAATAACCTCAACAATATAATTATATGATTCTAAAACTAAAATAAATGGTACAGTTAGTTAGTTTAGACCATGGAAAATGGAAATATTCTCATTTTGCATATGTTTGATGAAAAAGTTCAAATTTGAAAAAATATATATATATTTTGAGATTTCACTTTTTTTTGTTCAAGATTGCTTATTAGTTGAGGCAAAACACGGATATTCCTTTCAAGTTGTTTGGCCGATTTTCTGCAATAGATTTCTTCTTTTTAAATAAAATAAACTCTATTAACGTCTGTAAATAACAATTTTAAAGATGTGAGATTAGTGCCAAAGACAAAAAACATAAATAAATAAAATATTTTAATTCACCCCTCGTTTTCTTTGTTTATTTCTTCCATCATTAAATCTTTATTCACAATAATAATAAAATGAAAACGAAGAAACGGATGACTCATCAAAGACTCCCTACATCAGCATACTCATTTAAAAATTGACAATAAATACATACATGTTACATATAGGAAGGAAGTTATGAAAAGATTCTTCGTACTGAACAAATGAGGTTTTAAAAAAGGGAAAGAATAAAAAGCTTAGATTTCCTACCCCTCCTCTACTTTATGTCAAGCCCCCTTAGAAACAAGGATTTCATTTAGCCTTTATGTGATATGAAGGAAAGTTCTCTTTAACCTTTAAAAAAAAAAACTAGCAACGCCCTTTTTTCTATATTGTTATAATAGAGAGAAAGATATAGTATACATACATATATACAGAGAACGAGGAAGAGAGAGAGAGAGAACCAACCATGGGAAGAAAGAAAGATTGGCGTTCATTCACGAACAACAAATGTATAAGAGGAACTCTTTATTAGCTCTTAATTAGGACTACGTTATCGGGGATTAGCAAAGAGTGCGAAGGTGTTCATCCAATAGACATATAATGACACACCCAATTTGATACCATTCTATATATATATATTATATATATATGTACACCTGAGACGGATCTCATATCTCTTCTTCTCCCTCCCTCTTCCATTCTGGACGATAGCTCTTTTAAGGGGTGATAAATTAATTCAAGGATATTTTATGATTCGTGTTATTATGATGATGTACATACATAAATATAGGTATGTATGTATGTAATCAACATATACTCTTGTAATTGGTACTTGAATTCATTCAAAAGCATCTTAATGTCATACGAATCCTATTGATAGAGCTGTAAATAATAAACGCTGCCAGTATGAAAAAAAGGCGAAAATGTACAAGATAACCCTGAGAATTTGATTAATGTTTGGGAGGAGAGAAGTGTCAGCTGTCATGGCGTTATATTGCATCAGCTACAAGCAGCTATTCTCTTATCCTTTTACAAGAGAAAAAATTAACGATACATTAATTGTCAAAACTGTGAGTCCTATGCGTTTACTCGCGTGCAATATTTGTCAGTGATTGGCAATTAGTACAGGATTTTTTACCTTTCAAAACTGTTATCATTATTCCTTAATTGTTGAGGGGAGAACATGTAACTCTAACCACGTGTAATGGAGTAATACACCGTCTATAAATAATAGTTAATCAATAAAATGCCTAATGGAGTGAACGTAGAATACTTGATATTGTATAATATTCTTATTCATATGAATTTGTATTTATGTATATCCTTTCATTCTCTCTCAAATAATGTCAATGTCTTCCCCTATAAAAGGGTAAGAGAATACTTGCTTGTATTTGATATAATAAAATGTCATTACAGCTGACGCTGTTTTCTTCCCAAATATTTATCAAATTGTCAGAATTAACATGTCGATTTTGATTTTTTTGTTTTAATAAACCAACAGCGCATATTATTTATAGTTGTAATCGGTTCATATATATATATATATATATGTATATATAGTGGAACGTCATTCAACGAACAATTTTGTTTTTTTTTCATGATGGATTCGGTTAATAAAATTATTTTGAAAACATATTATAACAGTTAATGAACTATTCTTAGTTCAGGGATTATCAAACTGAGGGGTGCGTTCCAAAAGAGGAACGTGGAGTAACTCTCAGGTTGGAACGAAATAATTTCCAACAAGTATTTTTAGTAGAAAATTTTTAAATTCCCACAATTTGTTTAAGGAAGGAAGCGAGGCCTGGACTTAGAGCGTGTCTACGTGCCTGTGACGCGTTATTTTGCACATCTATTAATAGGAGTGTAAAAAATATGCAAATGGGGTGTGTAAAATAAAAAGAAAGAGAAAATCAACCTGGTAACTTTGTCAATTTGATAAATGCAAAGCAAGGGAAGCAGCTTGAGCTGTCATGACGTTTTACTAAGCTACAAACTGCTATTCTCCTTTATATATACAAATGAAGACATCAATAGTAAATAAATACATTATGTACACCATAGATGAGAGGCAGAAAAGTAACTTAAATTAATGTTAGGAAATTATATATTTTTAACTAATAATTATACGAGGACTTGAGCCCTTTTTGTTTACATTTTATTTGCTTTGTTAACCTTAAATATGAGAAGGAAGCAGCTTGATCGAGATCTTAACCATCAAGTAGATGTTCTCCCCTCATTAATAAAGTAAAAATGATAACAGCTGTGGAAAACAAAAAGTACTGTTGAAAGTGCCAACTCCACAAAATCTCGCACGCGGTATTTTGCAAATTATTTACATTCCTATCTATTATCAATAGAGCTGTAAATCCTAAGCCCTGTCGGTATGTAAAAAACAAAACAAACAAAAAACCAAAAATTGACTTGGTAACCCTGAGAATTTGATTATTTGATGAATGTTTGGGATGAGAGCGGCGTCAGTTGTAATGACGTCTTACTGTAATATTAGCTATTCTCTTACCCTTTTACAGCAAAAGACATTGAGAGGAAATTAACGCAAATTCATACCTATAAGAAGATTATATTTTATCAATGATCCTATATTCACTCGATTGGGTATTTTATTGATTAATTATTATTTGTAGACGGCTTGTATTACTCCATTACAAGTGGTTAGTGCTACATATTCTTCCCTCAAGAATTAATGAACAATGATAAGAAATTTGGAAAGTAAAAAGTCCTGTACAGATTACCAACCACTCAAAACATGGCACACAAAAATATGCTTAGAATTATCAACAATAGTTATTCATCTGCCTATGTGTCTATTAGACACACTCTTTAAATACAGTACTTTAGAAGGGTACAGTCTGTTTTCAGGGATGAAAAGCACTTCCTTAATTTATGAGACCACAATATCCATGATCAACGAGTAAAATTTCGAGGTTATTAAAGAATAATACCAACATACAAAGTAAATATAAAGCCATCTGAGACATTGTGGGATTCTAAGATCTTAAGGATCATCATAGGAACAGGATATTATTCCTAAATTGGAGGAAGTCTATTTTTTACACATTTGAGTAATCTCTATATAAGATCGCATCACCATACGTGGGGGAAATTAATGTAACATTTTACACAATATCAAAAAAATAGAAATAAGTCTTGGTAGCTATTAAATTGGAAGTGAAAACATGACAAAGAAACTTTTTGAATAATTTTTATTAGAAGAATGAATTCTACTTAGTGTATTTTATGACTCTTTTAAATTTATTTTCAGCAATTTTTGGTCATAATCATAATGTTTGACATACATTGATTTATTTTTTGGGAACTCTTCGCTGAAAAAATTACTTCATAATAACTTAAGTTATTATGGAATCTCAAAACGACGCAAAGAATATTTATCCTTAGCAAACATATTTATGCAATATGTATGTTTCAACTCAGTTTCGTTCTCGATTGAATTGCATATGTATGCATGTATTTAAGTAATGTGAAACTATTGCAAGATGAACCATATTATAACTATCTTTGCATAATTATTATTTGTTAGATATCTTAGTGTTTTGCAAAAAAATTACAAAAAAGGAAAAAAAAGAAGATATATATCTATGAACATTTATACTGAGCGCATATTTAATAGAGCAAAACTGAGCCTGAGCAATTAATAAATAATAATAGTATAAGCCATTTGTAGTGTGGACAATAAATCAATTTATTCCTTTTTTGGTAAATGGTTTATTACCTTTCAGAAACAAGTCCAGGATGAAATCATATTAGACATATTTATATAATATAATACAATATGTATAGACCTGTGTAAATTGGTATGCCTTAAGTGTTTTAGACTTGTAATACCGTTTTTAATTTGAACAACGAATGCTTTTTCTTGAAAGTGATTGGTAGTTTCATTACTTTTTGTTACTTTTTCACAAAGGTCGATCCATGTAGGACCATGATTGTGACCAGAAACATTGAGAGTAATTAATATTAAATGGTTCTTGACCAAGATTACACAATCCATGATTAATAAATTTGTGTTAATCACCATCAGGATTCAAACCCTTGTAGGTCCTTCTAAACCAGAACCGGGACCAGCAGTTCATTACCAAGGGGGCAAATAATATCTCGTTTCTAAGAAACAGAAGGCAATGTTTTAACATCGTTTTTACATACATACATAAATCTGGATCTCTGTTTGAGGGTGGCACTCCTTTCCTTTTTCTTTGATGCTGATCCTGTTCTAAACTCTTAAAACACCATTTGTGAGACTAATTCTAGTCCCATTTTATTAACAAATATTTATTAAGATTTAAAATCTGACACTATATCGGGTGAAGATCAAGACTTTGAGGAGTCGACAATGACCTTTAAAAGTTTCAACAACAATCAACAAAAACATACTCCCGGTCAATTTTGAATGGTGATCACTTTTATTATCTTATTGGACATTGCTTGTAATTCAATATACTATAGTATATTTCCTCTTCTTACAGACATGAAATTGTCTCTACATTAAAGCTCTTATATTTTATAATAAAATTGTTTAAAAATTCTTATTTGAACCCAAGAATAAAAAGATATCTTCATAATTTACTGCTTGATCCCTCATACCCACATATTATCTACATACATATTTAATATGTACATATATGTAAATGGTAAATAAGTGTTGGAAGTCTTTATGCATGAAATATCAAAGTATATGTATGTATATCTACATATGTATGCATGAAATACACCCTTTTGAATGCGTCGGTTTGGAGCGCACTCACGGACAATCAAAAAGCATTAAAAACAAGATTACCACTACTAAGAGATATGCTAGTGTACACAAATCCAAGGTAGTCATGAAAAGTGAATTTATATGTAATGGTATCACAAATTCAAAGTAAGGGAAAATAAATACATATATAAATACAAATTTTCATTTTCTTTTCTAGGTTAAACACATTGTACCTCGTATGTATGTATGTGGAGAGTGTTTCTCTCCATTTTACACATTTTTTTTCATCATATTTTTATTTCGAGAAATGTTTAATTGAGAGGAGAGGTTCTAATGATAACTTAACTCCTTTTAACAGAATGCAAAGGAAGTTACCAAAAATAATAATACTTTATTGTATATTAAAGACTTGTTTATTTGATACAAACAAGGCCTTATCGTTTCCTAACACGCTTCTGAAAAAGGTTTCTTCTCCCTATCCTCCTTATACTAATTTTAATACATATAGCTGAACTTCAATAATTTTTGATGATAGATCGACTCAATTTATTCTCTCATTTAAAGGAAGACTAACAATTAAACATATATTTGTATGTATATGCATTACGTTATTTGTACATGTTAAGACTTTTAAATGTTTGTAAATTAACCCGTGACACTCACTCATTTGTGTTTTAATAAAAGAAAAGGAGTTCCTTTATATTTTATAAAAGATGATGAAATACCAATGTGACCTCCAAAAGGGTTTTTCAATTGTCATTAAAAGAACAAAAAAAAAAAACATTATCAAGAATCATTTATCTAGGCTGTTCCAGTCTTTCTCTCTCCAATCATTCATCCAATGCACACATGTAAACAAATAACTTATTCATATAGTACGTATATTATTTTTGGAACTTTTTGGAGAATAAAGCATAGTTTAACAACTTAATATCTCTTTTTCCTTGATTACTTGATACAAAGACACGATTGTGGGGATAATGACAGAGTTGGTTGGTTGTACATTCACCAATAGCTTCACCACGTTTGAAATCAATATATGTATATGTACACATTAAAAAAAATCTTTTTCTTAAACATGCAAAACAATACTAACAAAAAAGAGTTATTGATACACGAAACACAATGTAATGACGACTTTCCCTAGTGTGTATATATGTACACACTGTCCATTTCACTTTCATAACAAGAGCCAAAAGCTTCTAAACCATTAAATAAACAAATAGGTTCATATATACATATATGTATGTATATAAACGTAAGTAATTATAATATATAGTAAAAATATAAGTATAAATGTGTGCATACGGTTAAAAAAACGATCATATTAATATTTAAAAGTTTGAAGTATCTATGTACGTAGGGATGAATTAATTTGATGAATCAATCAGTAGTTCTAATACTCTATGTATATAGGGGATTTGCGCTATAAAAAGTATGTGTATTCTGGGATTTAGGTTTTTACCTCGTATAGGGTTGATGAAAGGATTGTAAATAAAGCTCGTTCATGACAACATAGAGTTTCTGATCTGTCTTAACTCTAAAGTTTAAAGTATTTTGTAGTACATACATATATCGAATTGCGAACGTTATAGAAACCGAGGTCCAAATACCTTATTTTCATCTTTTTTAATGGCTCATTTGAAAAGATTAACCCTTTTTTATGTCTAGAGACACTATCACAGGAACCTTTCTACTTTTTCTGACTTATCGCCATAGAATGATCGTATTTTAATTTTTATAGAAGTAAACCTTTGCTTATCAGCTTTTGATTTTAGGCATTTGCTTTTCATACATATATCATGTAAATTGTATGCTCTTTAATTAGTTTATAGATACATCAATCATTTACACGAGGGATCGGCAATAAAGCATGGTTGGAGCTCAGATATTTTCTAAGGCATAGCATGATGGGCCATACCCCGCTGGCGGATAGATAAATGCTCGTTTCATTAACGTTAAAACAACTTCATTGACCATTTGTTTAATACATGTGAGCTGCATTTGGCCTATAGCCTGCCTATTCGTCTATCACTTACCTCATAAACCTAATAAGATTTAATGTATGTTTTTAATTTTAATTTTAATATATCAAATGCTCATTTATCCATAATCCATCTTCACATTATAAACTTAACGAAATACAAATATTTTAGTGTGCATAAAAGTGTATGTAGATATATTTAAAAGGCCATAAAGTTGTTTTTTGATATAAAAAAGTTCAAGTCTTTATGATTATTGCATATCAATTCTTCAATAAATAGAAAAAGAAAGAAAAACTATCAAATCAAACATTATACTTACGAAATATGTACTTTGCACTGTTAAATGAAGCAGAAAGTTCCATTATTTGATTAATTTGACCATAATGGATGATGAGGTTAACCATTGCATTCTTAAATGGTTAATGTTTACAAATATGTAACATATTTTTATTTCCTAAAAATGAACATTAAATTTATTTATATTGTAAGCCATCATGACACCAATTAGTGGAGTTTAAAAAAAAACATTGAAGAATTCAAAGTCATATTTGATTAAAATATTTGATTTACATAATGGTGAAGAAAACCAACTTATTATTATTATGGAGACTCCTTGATCAGTCCATAATGATGTTATGTAATTTTATTATTTTGAATTACCAACAATATAATTTCTTTTTAGTTGGCTCATAAAGACCTACCTACTCTAAGTAATAAATAAATGAATGTATTCGTGAAATTGACCAGATAATATTATAAATTAAACGCAATTCTATCTTAATTGGACTACGAATATACTAATATAATATACATATTAGGGCTCGATCGATGTATATGCCAATTTTTAGCAGGTTCTGATTATTACAGAAGTTTTACTTATTACTGCAAAAAGATGATTCATTTAAAAAAAGTGAAAAACAAAATATACATCTTCTTCCAAATAGATGGTAAAACCCCAGTACTCACCGCTTCTGTAATCGACATGTTAGGAGTTTGGCTCAAAATATCGAGAAAACTTTGCCTCTGAAACACTGTTTGTGCTTTGGTCACGCACTGCTATTTGGTGTTGATTCGGAACTCGAATCCGTCATTTATTGACACTTCTTTCGGAACAAATTAGTTAATTACTCTATATATGATTAAAAGTGTTTAATCGGTAACCCATTGGAAATTCAAACATGACTGGTACATCCATGCTAAAAGGTTCTTTCGAACACATTCTTGACGATGAAAATCAATTTATTTAAAATTTGTGTCAACACTTTTAACAATCATAGTTTTCATTATTTTTGATTATTAATTATTATAATTTACAAGTACTAAACCAGCCATAGGTACTTGAGCTTAGATCCATTAATTTTTACTGGGATCTCAAAAGACAATTTTGTAATAAAAAAATCAACCTACAAATAATCACTATCGTCCCCCTATAAAATCCATGGGGGCTAGAAAAATAAATTTGGGTAAAGATTTTAAAGATGAGATCTCTCAAGTCTGTCAAAAACGACCATTTTTTTTACCCTGTTTTGGATCTAAAAAGAGCTTGAGAGGTTTGAAAAATAGACCTAAAAACTTTTCCTTTTGTTACAACTTATTTTATATCCATAGGTGCCAGAATATAATTGGATTCCTTTGATTTGAGCCATGAACCTGAGAACAGGACAGTTTAAATTATAAAATGCATTTGTACATACATATATAAAGATTGATGTTGAAATATTACAAAATGAATAATACATTTACACTGGATTTTCTTCCATCATCCTTAAATAAACATGTTGTAAACTATGGAAATTGGCAATTCAAGTTTGTTATTCAATTGTTTGCTAATGCCTACAGTGTTTTAAAAAGATAAAAATATCGTTTTTTTAAAATGTACATATAATACGTCATATCGAGGCAAGAGTCTTTTAAATATAAAAAACCGTTTCATGTTATTTGAATAGTATATATGTATACATATATATATATCTTTTACTAACTAAAAAGGTGTTAAAAAGTGATTCGATCCATGACGTAATTGAAGTCGTGAGCAATCCACACCCTTATTATATACCCTTGGATTTGATTCACTTCTTGATAGTATAGGGTTAAAATAGAGGATTTAAATTAACATAGGTTTTTATGTGTACTTATGAACTCTGAATGAACTTATGTGTTAAATAGGTATGAAGGGATACCTCCCATACTGCTTCCATCCAACAGCAGCACTATTTCAATATCTTTTATTATTCAATATATAAAAAAATATCGACAAAAAATGAATTTTTAACAATTTCTTTTCAATTTGACTCGAACTACCATTTTTAGTTACTTTTTTTATGAAATCCCTTTTTGATAGGCTACACAACTTCGTAATTTTCATTTGCAAATAAAAATAATGATGTTTATGATCATAGATGAATCCTAAAATTTATTTGAGTATTTTTATTTCATTTTTAGAAAACGTTTTCCGATAATTTTATAGCCTCTTACATAATATGGCAAAACCCATTTTCGATTTTCTAGAGCCAAACATTTAATAATGATAGGCACAAGAACATAAACAATAAAAATATAAAGCAAATCGAACCAAAAAAAATATATATACAAATCTTTTAATAGAATCTTTACTCTACCACAAATTATAAATATATAGCGATTTATGCCTTGTATATTATGGAGTAGAATAGCTTTTAGGGTTGCGCCCGAAGAAAATGATCTTTGACCGTCTTCACAAACTAACTTTTTGACTCTTTTACATATATTTGGTAATTTGTGTCTCTGTATATTCTGTAAAAAAATCGTTAGTTGTGTCCTGACAATACTCTCATTCAATTATCTCTCAATTGCAAACAAAAACCATAAGTTCTTATTATAATCGTATAAACTATACTTCTTTGGCAATCCAAATTTCTTTTATTTCTGAAGGAAGCAGAAAAAAGGAAAGAAGGTAAAATATAATTGTCTCATATAAAAAGTTTTATTCGTTTCTTTATATATCCTATAATTGAAGGTGCTGGCTTATTCTTCTTTTACCATCAGCTTCTCTCTATTGTTATTGTATATTTATACATATAGCCACATACTAACCTATGGAACAAGGAAGCAAATTGATTTTTATCACTTCTTCCTCATCTGAAACCTTTCCAATTGTGTTTTGTATATATGTATATGTGTACACATTAATCTATTTTAATATTTATTTATTTTAGCTGTGGAGGTTTTTTTTGTTTCCCTCCTTTAAAATACTACTACATAAACACTTTGAGAAATCATTTTTATTTAAAAATAAGGCTTTTTATTCAAAACTTTCTGATCCAATTGGTTGCAGGGAGTCGATCAAATATAAAACTAATCTTTGATTTTCATCTCCAGGACAATAATGAAGAACTATTTAAACCTTGATATAATATAGAAATAATAATAAAAAAAAAATTGAAGAGCTACTTTAAAAAAACAATTAAATTTTAATATCGGGTGATACTGATTTCAAATGTCAGGGCCAACCGAAAGTCGGTGTAACTTTCTAAAAACCCTTAATTTTTACTTGGCTTCAAAGTCAATAAAAAAATGTTGTGGCAAGTACAGAATGGGTATGTGTGGGCCTCTGTGATATATAAGTTGAGAACACCTGAACTAAAACCTTTTGACAAATTATTATTATTTTTGTTAAAGTAAAAGTTTATAACAGGCTAAATAGTTATTAAATTAAACCCTGAAATAAAGTTATTTCAAATAAAACAACTGTACTCATGATTAATATTTTGAAAATATTTGTCTTGACGAGTATACATACTAGTTTTATGGTCTACATATATGTAATAGAAAAAAAATTTCAAATAAATTATCTTCGTTAAATGTCATTCGTTATTTTAACAAAGTTGTATTTAACTTGTTTGCTCATATTTTCAAAATCTTTCAACTAAAATATTTGAACAATATTTCAAAAGCATTGCCCGAACAAAAAGCCAACAAAATAATTTATATACATACATACTACTGAATAAAACGGCATTAAAAAATAAATGTGATGTATGCCAATTTTTATTTTTTGAAACATACTTTCAAAATAATCATTCGAAATTAAATCGAGCATAAAGATCCCTAAGTTGAGAAACATATCTATGTATGTTAAATACATAATACATATATTAACTTTTAGCATTTACTGAAGGTTATTATTTGTTCCCATATACATATGTGATTGATGAAAGTGTAGAATAAAAAAATATCAATAATAATATCGTGGGTGTGTTTTAATTAATACAGTGCAACTTTTGGTTATTTGAGATTTGCAGAATCCATATTTAAAAAAAAAAAAAAAAATGTACATATAACGACTTTAAACCAATACAAAATTAAAAGTGCTTGAATCCATCACTCAACAAAATAGGCTTAAGAAATGTAATATCATAAACTTGTGTGAATTGTATATATAACTAGGTAGGTATAAGTGGCTTATTGTATGTAATCTCAAACATTAGGCGACACAACAGGTTATTGTTTTAAAAAAAGCCTTGTATTACGTTTCATTTATTCAGTTACGATTGCCTGATCATTCTAGACATACAGAAGCTACTAATATTGAGTAGAATGATTTCGTCTCTAAGGCCCTGCTAGTACAGAGCAAAAAAAATTTTTTCTGTTCTATACAGTTTCTTGCAGAAGTAAAAAAAAAATTCTATAATTAATATACATACATCAAATCAACACCTTCTGGATTTTTTTTTATTGTGGTAGAAAAATACTATTTTTTAAACTTTTTTGGCTATTAAAGGATTTAGTTTCTTTGTAATAATAAGTAATAATATTTACCTCGTTGAGCCTACAACTATATATTTTATGTTTAACCTACTGTTACTATTTTATTGTACTGTAGAAGTTTGTTATATGCATGTAGAAGTTTGTTCAGTTGTATATGTATGTATATCCTGCAATTTTTCTGATAGGATACTTCTTGCAACGAGTGAGCAGTAGTAACTCTTATACATAAAAGTTTGTATATAATTATGTTCGTAAACCAAAGGAAATCCCTGTAATTATAATTCTAACTATTAAATGAACAATCATAAACTTACTCTCTACATACATATTTGTCGACTCAGTTATTTGATAGAGAGACATGATATGTCTAGATAAATATGGAGTTGCTTACAGTCTAACCATTATGTACTTATTTGTAGAACATAGGTTGTGATAGAAATAATTATCTTTTATCTAGTGCATATATGTATGTGTACAACTTGCATAGTTACAGAAAAAGAATGCTCCTGATTGCAGAGTCCTCCTAATATATACCTACATGCAAGGCAGACTTTTTTTTAAATGTCTGTTGTATGTGCATGCATAAAATACGCAATAGTTTCTATACATTCAAACAATCATGTGCCTTATAGTAGAAGTTTAATGTGTAAGAAACAAAAAAAAAATTTTTAATGACTCATTAAATTAAAACAATTTTGCAACATATGTAATAATATAAACTTAAATCTCTTACTTGCCACATTCATTAAATCATCCTTGCTATGCATTTATTAGCAGCACAAGTTTGTATCTATAATGAGATGTGCCTAACTCAATTATTGTGAACATGAGTATTTATAAATGTATATACTTAAAACAATCACTATAAATGAAGCACAAAAAGTTGTTGAAAGTAAAAATGAACATATACATATATATGTTATATGTATGTAGATTAGGGCTCAATCAACATGTAAATAGCCAATTATAGGTATTTTGAGTGTAATCAGTAAGAGGACAAAGTTTGCAAATTATTATTAATATTCATATATTTTTTACTCTAAAAATTATGGCAGCAGTTTTTTTTTGAAAATCAAAACAAAACAAAAACATAATCAAAAGTTTGTAAATAATTAATTTAACCCTTTAAAATCTAGCTGTTATTTCAAAAAAAAAATTTTTATATATTCTTTATTTAATGGGCTTCCTTTCATCAAGTTAAATTGACATCCCTTTTAAATTGTACAATTTTGTGAATTTGTTTAAAGTTGTATAATCATTGTCAAGAGGCTAAAACCTTGCATCAAACCCTAGACTTGACCACTCTGTTTGCTATCTATAATATGAAAAGATCTGTAAAACAATAAATTTTCGATTTAAAAATTACTCCAGAATGTATTAAAATCTTGTCAGATGATGATGACAAATTGATTTGCAATTGGCAAGAGAAAAATTGTATGTATGTAGAGTGGTCAAACATGGGATCTGATTTGATTTCGTTACATGTTCTTCCCGACAATGTATAATCCTTGTTTTTTTCTTCCTAAATACTTTTGCCCAAAGAAATCCATATTACGTACATGGAGGTACGACCCCAATTTGTGATTTTTCTATGAAATGTGTTTCATATTTTGCCTATTTTTATTTTTAATATGTTATAAAAATGTTATACTAAAACTTTACTTTCGGCTACTGTTTTCTTCATTCATACTAACAGGTCATATATGCTGAAAAAAAATTACATGTTTGATGCATTTCTTGTTGCTGAAACAAATGAAACTGATTTCATATCAAAGAAACCAAATTGCGAGAGTGAGAGAAAAATTTCACAATACAAATGTTTATATAACAAAATACATTATTATTTTTGTTTGTTATTATTGTCTTACAAAACATAGACACAATTTAACTGTATGTATATCTATTTTTACCTTCTTTTTATTGGCAATACAACTTTCATAAACTTTTACATACACATACATACATATGTACTCACTTATACATAGGTATTACAAAACCTTTTTGGCTCAAGGACAAGTGGAAATTTGTAACACATAAGAAATGATAATGTTTTTTTTTGTAAAGGTTATACCTATATATATTTACCTTGCAAAAGATTATATTCCATTAATCAATTTCATTTGATATATTATACATAAGGCATATATTAAAATGTCCTTGATTCGATAAGTAATATAATGGCAAATAGTATAAACAGTGTACACATATATTTTACATATAATCACTTCTTCATCCGTTCATAAGATTTGATGAATTCAAGGAAATAATTAGGCATGTGAACTTATCTACAAAGCTCTTCTTCACAAGTCATTGTTACAAGTCGGAATCAAGATTCAAGTGTTTGAGCTAGAGTTCATTTCGAGTCGATAGTATTTTCATTAATAGTCCGAGTTTGAAGTATCGGTAGTTAAATGAGACTTAAATGATACTCAAGTCCGAGTCGTGAGATGCGAGTTTCCAGCACTGATTTAGTCATAGTCAATATTAAAATTCAAATACATATATAAAAAAATGGTCTCAATTTGAAAAGTCTTTGAGCTCGAATCCAACTCATTTTGTAGGACTTATAACTTCGAGTTCAAGTCCGAGTTTCAAATCCCCCAAAAAAGTATAAAGTATAATATTAGTGTTTAAGAATTAATAATGATTTGAAATATAGAAGTTATTTAGTCTTACACAAGTCTGAATCTTTTAACTTCCAGTCGAAAGTATTTTCGCTTTGAGTCCGAATTGCGTTTGAAGCTGCAGCAGTTTGATGATTCTTGAGTGCAAGTTCCCAGCTCTGCCTATCCATAATCATTTTTCTTCCATTTTGTTACAAGAAAAGTAACATCTGTTTCATAATTAGTAATTGAATATTACATTTTTGTAATCAGAACATATCAGTACTTACTCCAACTCACAATAGGAGAGATCCTTTCCGGGGACTCACTAAGTAAGTACATATTTGATAAGCGTGTTTTTTTTTTTTTTTTGGTTAATGTGTATGAATCTAATTGGGTGGGGCACAACTCCTTAACATATTTTTATATCATTTTTTGAAACATGACTTTAAAAAGGGCTCTTTCTATGTTATTAATGTTATTTTTGTTATCAGAAATATTGATAATAAATATAGTTCCATAAATAACTCAAGGCTTCAACATATCAAGTACTTCATGAAGAAAAATGAAAATCCTTTCACTCTCAAAATAATAATAATAATATTTTTAATGATCTAGTGAATAAAATTTAAAATAATATCTTAATAGAATCTAATACTATGGACTTTAATTACACACATTTTTATACATCTATGTATGTTTAATTTTAGAAATAACCTTCATTTACTTGTATGTTTCTATGTATGTATATACATCTTAATTACCTATTGTTTAAGTATGCTTTATACACACTGATTATTATGGTGTTGAGGTATTTTTTTAATGTATATATTGTAGCTATTAGAATGATTTGCACTTTATTTTTGGAACGTTTCAATGAAAAAAAAAAGAACAACTTTTGAGGATGAATCACTAACAAAATACTATAATACACACTACAATCATGGTTTACCCAATATAAGTCTATAAATTAGATCTCCATGGTTATGACTTTTAGTTTTAGATTATGTATTTGGGGAGAAAACTACTCAAATAATAGACGAATTGCCCAATTTTTTTCTTTCATATTAACCCTTGAAAACCAAATACTACTACTATCACACAAAGCCCTAATATGGGGTAATTTTTTAAAATAGCGGATTCATCTAAGCACTAAGACCTTTCATTTTATAATGATCGTTGTAGTCATGTCTGGAGTTTGATGTGAGTTTTTAGTTTTTTAACAAAAATGATTAAATATATGTATTTCAAAAGTGAAAAAAATTGTTACCGTTAAGTCACAAATTAGAAATTACATTGACTGTCGTCATAAGAAAAAGGATTAGTTAAGGGTGAGAGAGAAAAAATGGTACTTTCGTAAATGGCCATCATACACGTTTGAGTTGATTTCAATGATTCAGGTTGTACTTTAAAAAAAAATGCAGATATAGTTTTTAGAAGAAAAAAAAATTGTAATGTTCAGCAAACATTGAGCGATCACTCATTTTCTCAAACTTCCTATAATCAACTCCTTCATATATTAGTCGAACTGTAATTAAATACACCTTTTTTCTACCCAAAAAACCTCTTTTTAAAATATATTCCAGATTGTACTTGTTTCTTTGTTCGCTTACATAAGGTAGAAACAAAAATTTCCCTCTCAGCACGGCCTATTCATTCCTTTACATTATTTCATAGACATGAAGTCTGTTTTGGCTAAACTGATCCCATAAGTAATTAGATTGCGTAACATTATATGTATACATACTGCATACAAAAATTTTATTTTTGGAGTTCTTCCAAATACAATAATACCCCTATAGATGCATTAAAAAAATTTTTTTTTATCTGTTAAAGATGTTTGAAAAAATAACACACACAGAACATATTATTATAATTATTATTGCTGGAATCAAGTTTTTGATTTGGTCTATATAATATATATGTACATCTGGTAAACAAATGCGTATTATTCGATTTCATTTCTATTTTTTTTTTTGCTTCTTTGAACAGGTTCATTTCATACATGTCCAACATTAACGATCCCTTATATTACATACGTACAAGTAATTGTACATATGAACTATCTATAAGTATAATAATAATAACATTTAAAGAACTGCTGTTATATAATATATATTTGGAAGCAATGAAGAAAAAAACAAACATGATTTGTACATAAACGTTACATAAATATAAAACAAAATAACATACATACATATATTTTTCACTGCTTCTGGCTAAAAAAAATCCATGTATTCAAGAGTTGAGGAATGTTTAATTGTCAAAAAAGCTAGAATGAATCATCATTAAGAAAAAAAAAGAAGGAATATCATAACCATAAAAAAAATGCGTCATGGAATAAATAGCAGGGACAATCTCCATAGGGAAGGGAAGGTCCCTTATAACATATTTTCCTGAACAATGTACATAACTGACGTATATGTACATTAAGGGATATACATATCTTTATTTTGAACGAATATTTATTTAACTTTCTGCATAAGTGCCGGTTTTAATTACATAAAATATGTGAAGCAGGATTAAAGCTTTTACTCGTGCCATTTATGTACAATTATTAATATTTCAAATTGCATTAACGCAAGAGCTAATCTGGCCTAAAGCCAAGGGGTCAACACAGTTTAGAAACACACAGATGAATTAAATTTTTTTTTTTTTCATTACTATTTTTTTTTTTACTGTATGGAGTGTAAATAAATCTTATCAGCCCCGGATTCTATCATTTGGCTGAGGTGACCCTGGCCATAAATTTGGTTAATATATTGTTATTTTTTAAAGAAAAAGACTTAATTGATTTCTTTTTAAACAAGATTTTTTTTTAATATATTTACTTATGTATATGTATATATATATATATATATATATATATATATTTATGGTCTAGATCTTAAGGACACGGAAGTACATTATTTTATACTTCCGCGTGGGGCCCAAGTACTTTCCTTCAGTGCATCCCTAATTTCATAATGTGTGACTTCCTGACTCTATTTAAATTAGAAACAAAATGGAGGGACAATTGCTCCCCAACCCCTCAGCTATAAAATTGATCCAATTCCACTACCATTTTCATAATTATCTACGAACATTAATATTACTCATCTTAACAACAAATATCAAACTTTATATTATATACAAAAGGAAAAAAAGCCTAAATAAAAACTGGGTCACGAACCCTCTTATATGTATGTTAATAGATGATTATTTATTGACTATGATGAACATGCATCATAAAATGTATGCAATGCATACTTCAAATGTCAACATCCGGCTAGTTGTTTCTACACATAAATTTTTATGCAATATCGCAATATGTACATATATATATACAAACAAATATATATATATTGTATTTAAAAAAATGATTTATTTATATCAGTTAAAATGCACAGTAATTTTTGACAGTGAATGTTCCACAAACATACAAAACATGCAAACTCATAAATGCTATGACGATTCACTTCCCAAAAATATTTTATACATACACATATCTACAGCACAATAATGAATAAGCAATCCTATCAATCAGGTATCTTATTTTACCTGATCCTCCTCAAACTAATTAGAATACCATTTTCTATATAATTATTATATGTTTTATATTAGCATCATCATTATTATCCATGGGAGAAGAAGCCATATCATCTACTCCCCTCCCTTCAACTTTCACCAATCTAATTTAACTTTTTGATCAAGTTTTTTTATAACATGTACATATTCATGCTTTAAGGTGTATGTGTCCATATATTAAATTGCTGATGCATTCAACATTAAACGTTTATCATCATCTTTATACATACTCTAAAATAGATTTAAAGATATTTTTTAAAGTATTTATTTGATTTTAACGAATCAATTATGTATATTTTTGCAAAAGAAGTCAATACTCCACTGGAAAGACCTGATTCAATAACATGAATAATGCTCATTAAATTGATAGAATCAATTTATCCTTTTCGTTTTTTGATAGAGGGTTCCTTATACATAGATTGTGTATGATTCAGCATTTTCATCAACAGGTGTTGTCAAAATATGTTTGTAGCAAACGTTAGAATACATACATATGTATTATATATTTGCACAAGTAAGTACTTACGAGGTGAGTCAGATAATGTTTCTAACATGTCCTACTTAAAGATACCTACAACCATACTATGAACTCCACCTAATTTTCATATCTCTGTTATTATATATCATTTCACGACATTTGAAATTTTTTGCCTATTTTAGGGGTAGAGGGACGCATTGTAGATCCGAGTCCCACGCTGAATCGTATGGATAAATGACGCATCTTTCTTATATTTTGGTGTAATTAAAAATACAAAAAACTTTTTTTTATTAAAAAAAGTAAGAATCAAAATTCAAAACTTCTTTTCAAGAAACAAAAAAATTAATAAAAATTACTCTCACAATTTTTGTTAGATTGGATTAAATGTCTAATAAGACCCAGTCCATTTTTCTAAGACTAAGTTTTGTACATTCTGAAACAAGCTAATGCTCTTAAATAGACCTGTTAAATAGTTATGTGGAGGACTTATTATCAAGGTTGTTAAAAAACTGGCTAATTATTAAAAACCCTACCCATATGAGATTATATATATATAAAAACGGTTTTATTTATATTATGCCCTGTAAGAATTAAAAAATGGGAGTTTTAGTTACAATATATCTCTTTTTTTCAACGTAGAGTTCTTTAAGAGTTAAACAAAAAAAATGTGTACTTTTTGATAAACTTCATAATCTCAGTTATTTATTTTATTACTTTAAAAACCAGACAGAGATTAAATGATCGTAGAATGAGTACAGTTGTTGGGCATTGAAAATCTTAATTATACTAATAAAGGCCTTAATCAAAAGAAAAATAAGATTCTTAAATTTATCAAGAATTTCAAAATATCCACCAGATATACATATTTTATGTACCTTATAAAAACCATCCCAGATTTGTAAATTGGGAAGGTGGAGTAATCAGTAAGCTACCCATAACAACATTGCTTATTATATATTAAAAAGGATATTTATGAAAGAGTAATGTTGTTCGGTAAACCAATACTATAGTGATACTGGGTCATTTATAACGGTATTAGGTATACTAAATTGGTATTTGAATCGGTATTTGCCGTGTCATTACGTTATAAAAATATTTGAGTGCCATTGACATAATAAAGAATAGTAAAAAATTTGATTTGTCGTATATAAATCAAATTTCTGAGCTAAAAAGAATGTGAAATGCCTTCAAGGCTTATATTTTTGTAGCAAAAGTATTAAAATACCGATACCGATTTTAATATCGCGACAAATTGTTGAGTTTTACGAGTAGTTTTAAAATAATAAAAAATTACATATGGCAAAATTACCCGACGCCCCCTACTCGTACGAAGTAAATAAATAATTAAAAAAGTAGGGAGAAGAGCGCTTAAATGACAAGTAATAAATTAATAATGTCATTAACATTCATATATATATATATATACTTATAATATGTATTAATCAATTTATATTACAAAATAAACCTTTTCAAGTGGAACATGAGAAAATATAAGGCTTCAGTTAGTAGTGGACTTGTCCTGTCTTTCACGTATTGGTAATTTCATCTTAATACATAAATATATTAATATTTTAATCAAATAACTCATGAAAAATAGTGCATAAATTATTAAATTATAAAGAAGATAATAAATATTATGTAGATATTATCATTTTAATTGAGTTCTACATTAGTATTTTTTTAGACTAACGTTAAAACAGAGATATCACAACCAGATAATTTGCCTTTCAAGCAAATCATGCTTATTGTGTATGTTTGTACATATTTAGTAATTGTCTAAATAATTTTATGATAGTCTGAATGTTTCAAATTATAAAAATAGAGTAAAAAAAAATTCAACAATGTGGTTATGGTTAAATTGGTATCTATGTATTTGATTTGTACATGGTTATCAAAAATTCAGTTGCATTATTCAGTTTTTTTTTTTTTTTTTTTTTTTAATAGGCATTTATTTCCAAAAAATCATCAGAATACATAAAATATAATAAATCAATTTAGAAATAAAAACAATCAGGGTTACGCCGACACAAACATAAATAAGCATTATAACTTAAAATTACCCTGCTTGTTGGCCCATATAATCTATAAAAATCCATTTCTAATAAGTTGCAATAATAATTCTTAAAAATGAGGTCAATACAAAATTAAAATAACACATACCAGAAAACACAGACAAAGAAAAACATAAAGCAACAGTCGAGTTAAAAACGAGAGCTAAAAATAAAGTTAAAAACTATTATATTCCAGTATTACTTCTTTTCTTGACTTTTTCATAGCGTGCAACCATTCTTTTAATTATTTTTAAGTGGTGGATCGAGTGAGAAGGGAAATATTTCACTACATCCGCTGCCAAGTCCCATTCATCGTTATTCATCCGAGGTATTTTCAGGCTAAACGCCATATAACGAGCTGCAGCACTAATGATTACTCCTCTGATAGAAAATTGATCAACTTGACAACCTATTGTTAAAGATTGAGCTATTAATGCTTTAGAATTCATGATGGCAAAATTTACTGCCCTCGATTCTGGAGATCCATTCTTTAGAGGCAAACCAAACAATATTATGCTGGCCACCACGTTAGAGTTTTCCATCTTCACTCCTCTTAAATTCATACAAACGAAGTCTTTAAGAATTTTTAGTAAAGGACAGTTTACAAAGGCGTGAATAGTTGAATTGAACAGAGTTCCGCAGTTCTGACATGGTTTATTAAAAAATAACAAATCGCAGGATATTTGGAACTGCGCTGTAACTGTTGCATTATTCAGTTTTATTTGCAGTTGTTGTTTTTTGTCATGGGTATTTATAGTTTATGGACAACTCCCCTCCCCAAGGGTTTAGTGTTTAAATAAACGAAATAAGTTCCCGAGTATCCACCAATGTGTACTCAAGAATTAATTTCCCTAAATTATACATATTCCTATGAGGGGTTGAGACTCGCATGGGAAAACATTTTTACTTGTCTATTTTTTTGGAGCCCTTACTTTGATGATCATCAAAAAACCAGAAGAATATTTGCTTTGTAGTCCACGGGTCATGGAGGATCTAACACAAAATTTTGATTATCTCAATCTGGGACTTACAATAATATACTATTGTTAGATATTGACGAATTCATAATAATGACAATGTTTAAATGACCAGATTACTAACATAACTACATATTACCTATAGCCATTGAAAAAGAGGGAAAATATGCATTTATGTAATTATTTTTGAAAAAAACATCTGGCTCAGAATAGTAATAACCACATAAAATCTTGCATGCGTCATTAAATTTCATATAATTTTGAAAATCTGCGAAGTCACAAAAAATGTGGCTCTTTTTTTTGGTCTTAACAGCAACAAAAAGTGAGTTCATAAGCAAGGTCCAAGCCGCAGCTCACGGCATCCATTTTTAAAGTCTGTTTGATATTTGTTCATAATACTCCAGCATTAACTAAGACAAAAGATTTTGCTGAAGAACAAATTGACTTAAAATCATCTTCTAACATTTTTCTAAAAGCCCGTATAATATTTGTACATTGTATTCGAAAACTAGGTAAAAATGTTCAACGGAAGGGATTTCAACCTATTTCAAAACAGAACATCTTGGTACATACATCTTGAAAATATTAAAAAGGATTCGTTTTGTTATGTAATGTACATATATAAATCAATCAAGAGAGCAAAAAACCCTCCAAATAATTTCAGCAGTCCTTTTTTACATTATAATCATTACAAACTACTTATCAAGTCTTTGAACCAGTCCTAGATTCACCTAAAATTATCTAGCTTGCCCACTTTTTTTAAGGGTATTAAATTTATTTCCACTTAAATATAAATTTTAGCAGTAGAATGAAGCAGTAGAATCTATTTTTTAGTCCCTCTCATTTTTAGTATATGTACAGATGTGCAATTTTCTTATCAACTGATGACATAATATCATAAACATTCAATTACTTTAACTCATTTGTCGATTAATATAATTTGAATTGCTCTGTTTATATATTTCTTTCTTTGCCTGTCTTATATGTGTATATAAACATATTTTTTTTAAATGCCAGCAATTTCAAAATGTGTTTTATTTCTTAATTCATCTTTTTTTTGTATGAAAAAAAAACAAACTGTTAACTTTGCCAATTGTTTTACTTCAAATTTTTTAACTCTCCTCATTTTCTTCAATGCTTTTCGTACTTTGTTTGTAAGAATAATTTTTTTTATTTGTTACTATTATGTAATAGTCATTAGGAGTTAGTCGTCGTCTGCTGTTGCCGCAGATAATAAGGCAATCCTCCAAGGATGAATGAGGAGTACCTCCTGACAAAAGAGCTCGCACAAACGTTGTGGCTTGCTCCTTCTACGCCTATATACATACATATTATGATTATCGTTTACGAAATAGGCATAACTAATACATGTGTACATATGCATAGATTTTTGGGCGTCGTTCCTCATTAGATGATTGTACACAATTTACTATGAATTTGAATGAGATTCAAACACGTGAAGGAATATTTACAATGTACATTTAGGGATGATATGAACAAATCATTGAGTGCCAACAGAAATAACATTGAAAGGATCAGTTGAGTCATACATAATATGTACCATGTGCTTATAACCCATCATCAATGATGATCCCCAATGTATTATTATGAACTTTTCATCGTATGCCTAATATCAATTAAGGTCTTTGTTCAAGTCAGCCAATTTATGTATATATTGTTCGACTTTTAGAATAAGAGGTTTAATACTCACCAGTTGATATACACTGATGTTGAGCTTTAATATGAATCCAGTTATATGCCAAAAAAATAGGATCTATTTTATTTAGTACATATAAAAAATTGAAGCACTATACTTTATGTATTATTCAAATATTACATTCTTAGAAAAAATTGACTCGTCAAAACATACATGTGACTTAGATGAAAATAAACTTAGCCCCTTTTTTTAAATTCAGTTACAAAAACATATATCTATGTTTTTTATTTACAAAATTTATGTTTAAAAAACAAAATTATTTATTCAAATAAATATTTGTAATAAAGAGCTCCCTTTGTTAATACAATAGTTATTATCCTTGCTTATTCCGTTCTTTCATTGTATATTGAATAATATACTATTATATCCTGTATTTGCTGACCCAAGAAACACTCTAGTAACATATGTATATGAGGAAAAAACACTCGCTAGTATTAAATTGAATGATATAACAAATAATAACTATTTTACTGATATTTTATTTTTTAGCTATAAAATTTAATTGAAAGCAAATCCCGCAATCACAGTAAATTTACGAAGAGAAATCATTGATTAATTAATTTGCTATTTGTTTATGTGACTCATACTACGAGTTTTCTTGTTTTTTTTTTTCATTTATTACTGATTTCATGTTGAAGCATTACATAAGCATATAAATGGTTGAAAGCTCCTGACTCAAAAACTGTACCCTCTACTAAAAATATTACATGTATACTACTTAATAACAGTAATTATATTGTAATTTTCACATTTTTGTTTTTCTTGCAAAAGTAGTAGAAGCCATCTTAAAATAAGTTATATAAGTTACTCAAGAGGAAACTACAGAGAAACAAATTAAAATATAAGCATACATATAATTAAATACATTGTATTTAGAATGAATATATCTAAGTACGATGCAATACATATGTATAGGTCGTCAAATTATTATTCAACAAATATCTATTTCATTTGTCGAGCAATGAACAAAGTAAAACAGTTTTTAAATCCCTCAAATTCCTCAATATATCAAAACTATACATATATGTAGGAATGGTTTTTATGCCTCAAGGGGGTTTTATTTAGGCATTAAATATAAATTTGATTACAAAAAAAAAAAAAAGGAAAAAGAAAAAAAGACTCCCCTAATGTCTATGTAATATTTATATTTTCATGTTCATTGTATTTATATATATTTTGCTTATTTCTTTGAAATTACATTTTTGCCATTACATCTGTTTTTGCGTGTAAGTTTAATCAGTTTCCTTTAGGATTAAAAAAAAACACTGAAGAAAAGGTTCTGTCCATGTATATGTATGTGGATATAAATCTTTCAAAAATTCAATATTATATCCGTAAGCGAGCATGGATTGGCCCAAAAATATCAAACCTGACTCGAAACATTACTTTTTTTCTCGAGTCCCAGTTCAACCTGATTCAATATATCTACTATGTTACATAAGTTCCACACATTCATTACATGTAAACGATATACATATTATGGAAAAGCACGGTGGCATCCCCATAAACCTACTGCTCTAAACGTTGATTTATTCAAATCAAATTTTTTTAGGCTGTAAAGACTTGCAAGAAAGTACAAGAGACTAATCCATTGAAGATAACACTTGCAGAATATTTGCAAACAGAGTATCTTGGTGTTTTAATAAAAACTTGTTTAGAATCAAAATTCTAGCTGCTTAGATACCCTGGTGGGAAATTCCGTAGCTTCAATCAATTTTTGTTTTGGGTTAAATTACTTACATCCTATATGTACAACATAGGTAGATTATTTTTTTATAACCCAAAATATTCGCTCGTCTTCTGAATGATGAATAAATTAAATTTCCAGAAACTTTCTATAATATAAGTATGTAGAATATATTCTGCCACCCCCATGGTGCTTGAGAATGTTAGTAAATTTCGTTTTGTACAACCTTAAGGTATTGGTGTTTCTATAAAAAAAATTGAACAAAAATATTCGCCACGTAAAAGTCCTGGCGCCTGGAACATAGAAATCAGTAGCATATACTCTATGAGAATTTTGACTGAACAATATTTATTTTATGTTGAAACAATCTATCTTTCTCTGTATTGGATTGAATTCCAGGTTCGTCAAGGTGTCTTTTGGGTGTCTGTAATTTTTTTTTTTTTTTGCTTTAAAACATCATGTTAGATTCTTGGGGTTTCGGATAAAAATACGATCAAAATTTTCCTTTTATTTTGGTTTGTCTTTGGCCGAGTTCGACATCGAGTTATGAATTTACGTAATCTCTCATCATACTAAATGATATTAAAATGAAAGAAATGTACATACATACATGCTACAAATTATTATAAAGACTTCTAAAAACATTGAAAATTATTAACTGAAGGGCTCAAGAACTAAAATAAAAAGTTAATCAAACATGACATACGAAATTACACAATGTTTCTTTTATGATAATAATTACATCAATTAAATTAATTACGCCATATATCTTTGTGAATCCTATTCTTACTCCCTCTACTCTATGTACATATGTACAAGCACAATATTTTATATTTATTTATTTTACAACTTTCTTCTCCTTTTTCATGAAATATAATAATAGTAAGTGTATAATATTTATATTCTTCTGGTTTTTTTTGTATGTATGCTTGGATCTGGTACTATTGTTTGTTTACAACCAATTATATTTATGATAAACACAGTAAAAACTTCATCTACGACCTTTTATTTACATATGTATATTCAACAATCATGTTTAGCAAAAGACTCAATTATTATAGTGCTCTTTTTCAGTAACTTTTTCTCATATCCACATATGTATATAATGACAAATATAAATTGTCATATCACAGTCAACAAAAATATAACCATCTAAATAATGTACTCACATAAAATTTATTTATAAAAATACGCCTAATAATTATATAATAGGATTCACCATCCCAGGAAATCTCTTAATTCTGCATTTGTATTTGTATGTATTTTATACAGTATTGGGTTTTTCTTCCAACTTTTGATTAGATTGATTCATTGTAGTCATTGTAGGAAAAACAGTTTTTTGGCTCATTTTTGTTCCTTTTTTATTGTTATACCAAACAATCTATAAAAAAATTACAGAAAAAGAGCAGAAGATGGAAAAAAAATTGCTTATTGCTTCCATCAAGTGAACCGATCTTAAGAGGACGTTTAAAATCATCCTAATTCCTATAATGATACATATCTACGATCCCATGTTTACATACGAACAATCAGGTAGTGATGTAATTCTAAAGTTCGATCTTGGTCTTAAATCCGATTTTTCAAGGTATTGGTTTCGCCTTGGTCCATACTTTGCATAGGTTTGGTCTCGTGGTGAAGAAAAAGGCCAATACTTAATTAAAAGTTTATCCTTGCAATTTCTGGTTAAAAGAATCAGGCTCTCATTTTTTCTATTAAAAAGAAAACAAACAAACAAAAAGTGGGTTATCTATAAAATATGGTGTTTTTCTTCAAAGACATTACATACATTGGCTGACGTTCCACACAGTTTATCAATTCACCCTATTAATATTAATTCTAACTGACCTCTTTCCTATTCATGAGTATAAAATAATAAGAATAATGTTCTTTATGAAGAACTACAACTTAAATATAAAGCCACATACATAATTATCATTGAAGAAAACAAAGGCATTTGTTTTCAATAATGATGAGTCTCTCCAAACTCAGATGTCAAAGTACTAGATAAAGAAATTACGTTTCATTTCGTCAGGATATTAGTAGGGATGCAGCTTTTGTAGAGTGGAGAGAAAAGGTGGGTGGGAGCGAGACTTATGGTAGTATTGAATTAACATCCTTGATATCATCAGTTGCCTGTTATATGTATAATTTTGTTTTACTATAGTTTAATAGTATTACTGCCCCAGGAAGGGCCTTCAATAAATATTTATAAATAGCACTTGCTGCAGATAAAATACTATAATTTTAATTTGCATAATGAACAAAATCTGCAACAAATTTGACTTTGAGTTGGAATTCGTTAATTCTTCTTTTAGGGGAAGATGTTTCCATCACAACAATCATTAAGGAATAAACATAAATTTTAAAAAATAATTATTTTTCCTTTTCTGACCATAAAGGTTTCTTTTTCTCTATAAAAGTCGCATCACTAGATGGTATTAGTATGTCATGTTCCTAATATTAGTGTTATAACAATCTAATCTCCATGTCTTCATCACGAATAATGAAAATGAAAAAAACAACAACTTTTGATTGTGTGGAATGCATATATGAGATATGTATGTATGTATATCACACAATCAATCCGTTTACATGTATATATATATGTAAAATATCTCTTATGTAATGTAGTCTCCAGTGAAAAGAAAACAAAAAAATGACAATATTATTATCGTTTTGAAATAAGACACATTTCTAAACATAGATGCCATTACCTATCTATTTAACACTTAAATTATATGTATAATCAATCTATTCTTGTCCATTTATCTTCTAGAATATTAATCATAAATATGTATTTTTACATAGGTATCATTGTGAAATGCTTGACGTGAATATTAAATATGTACACTAGGGTGATCCGTCTGCCCCTCAAAAACGAAAAATTCAAGCTAGACATCTGGCTATTTTTTCAGTGTTGAAACTACTTGTAATAAGCATCTCTGTAAAATTTCAGAGCGATTAGTCAACGGAAAACCCATGCACAAATTGATTGAAAATTTTCAATTTTTGATGATTTTTAAGAAATAGTGAGCTAAATTATATCTTTAAACAATATCTTTAAAACTTTAGACTCTAATAAAAATTTTTATTTTCAAACTTTGAATTTAATAACAAGTTGTTTTAAATATAGTGTATCCTTTGGTAATCAACCCTCGTTTATCGTAACTTCTTTTATCCGTCACCGCGTTTATATCCACAAGTGAGTTTAAAATGATGAGTTTAAAACTTAATGATTATGTTCAGTTTGGGTGTTATTTCTACTATTTAAGATGCAGCCAGTCACATTAATTAAGTTAATATAAACCGAATGTAGGCTCATCAGCTTTTTTGGCCTTTTGATGTCTTAAGCAACCCTGATGTTGTAGAAACAGCTGTCCGCAACAACATTTCGGTGACTGCAGCTAAAGAATTCACCGCTTCGTTAATAAGAGCTACTCAAGCTGATCCAAACAAAATAAGCTTGAGTTATACCACATCCTACAGATACAGGGCAGACACGGTGCAAGATCTTGCATTTCAAATCAAGCAAAAGTGGAAGCCGTCTCCAATACTTGCCCTTCACTGGGACGGGAAGTTGATGAAAAGTTTGGAACACGGACCTGAAAATGATGAAAGGCTGCCAGTACTAGTATCAGGTGTAAACGGAGTGAAGATGCTTGGGGTCCCAGTACTAAAGCATGAGAAAGGTGCAAAAATCGGCCCAGAACTTGCTGCTACAACGCTTGATCTTTTAGATGACTGGAAGTGCAAAGATCAGGTGCGTGCCATGGTTTTCGATACGACAGCCAGCAACACCGGATCCCTTACTGCTGCATGCGTATCTGTTCAGAACATTTTGGAGCGAGAGTTGCTCTGGCTACCTTGCAGATGACATATAGGTGAAAGAATTCTAGCACATTGCTGGGAGTGCTTGAACATTGAGCCTTCCTCTGGTCCTCAAACAGTTATTTTCAAAAATTTCAAGAATGGATTTTCTAAGTTGCAGTATACGAAGTATAGTTTGTTCATTCCGAAGACTAGACGCTCATTACGAATTCTTAAAGAAGAAGTAATCGTGTTGTGCAAAGAAGCTTTAAATAAAAGCTTTGTTAGAGGAGACTACAAAGAGTTGGTAGCGCTTACACTAATATATTTAGGTGAAGCCCCAGCTAATTTCAACCGATTCCAAGTCCCAGGAGCAATAAGCAACGCACGATGGATGGAAAAAATCCTGTATTCTATGAAAATCGTGCTTTTGTCAAATCAGGTTGAGTCATTTAAGCCAGTGATGTTGCAAAAAAAGCAGTTAGAAAAACTCAACGAATTCGTACAGTTTGTTGTGTACTGCTATATCCCCTGGTGGATTGCCGCATCCCAGACATGCTCTGCTCCCAGCAATGACCTCAAGTTGATCATAAATAACAAATAAGAGTAGTTTATTATAACAAGTTTGAAGGAAGTTTGACAAAATCTTTTAGGTGTATTTTTAAAACAATATTCATGAAATTTCACTAAATTGAAGGATGTGACGGATAAAAGAGGTTCGGATAAATGAGAAGTGGATATACACGGATATACAGCGGATTGTTTTATCAAAAATTAAGCGAATCTAAGTACCAAAATTCTAAGAAAATGCAATAAAAATAAAAATTGTTCAAGGTATTGGATAGCCTAGCAATAAGCAACTTTATCTTAAATATCATAAAAAGTGGCAATTTTCAATCAATTTGTGCATGGGTTTATCATTGACCAATCGCTTTGAAATTTTACAGGGGTGCTTATCACGAGTAGCCTCAACACTGAAAAAATAGCCAGAAAAATCCGTGCGATAGGGGGCAGACGGATCACCCTAATGTACACCCATCATTTTTAATAGATGAGAAAAATTATTTTTAGTAATGAAAATCTTTGAAGAGATGTTCAAGCTTTTTATTTGCTGTTTCTTAAAAGAACACTGAACAAAAACACATTCCTAAGCGAGTAGAGTTACATACAATAGCAAACAAGTCCTTTGTTTTAGTCATTATGCAAATTGAGGATACCAGTAGATGCTGTTAACTAAATATTATGCATAATTTTGTCAATATTTGCACATAAAGTGGACCTGTTAATATACACACATGTAGATATCATAATACATACATATATAATATAAACATTATAAAAACCCTTAGACTTTTAATCAGTCTCTTAAAAATATGTATGTATAACAAAAAATTAACATATTTAGATCATAAAAACTGTTACAATGATGTCTATTGCTTTAAATGTATGAATTTATGTGTATGTATGTATTTTCTCTCTATTCTCAATGAACAAACGACACATACATTCATATTAATATGTACATATATGTAAGATTTAAATTCAAACTCTCAAATAGGCAAAATAGAAAATACCATAAAATGAATCGTCGATTAAATATGTACCTACATAATTTCTGCCAAGTGTAATGTGATATATATATATATATATATATACAATTATACAAACCTATGTGAGTACAACTGACTCAACTGCTTTCAATGCCAAATTTATATTTGTTAAGAGCAGTTGTTTGACACGTTTTATTTATATTTAATTGATTAGATTTTGCAATATCAAAGCCTTCTTTAGCAGATGTGAATCGTCTGCTAAGGGTTTAATAAAATTACATACATACATACGTATATGTATATCCATATGAAATATTTTAAAAGGAAGGATAAACCCTTGGAATATATGTACATACATTATTGAAATGTGTCTAAAACTGAATTTTTCTGTCTCTTACTCTTGTATTTTGTGAGGATTTCTATCCCCCTCTACTTATGATGTTGTTCATTAATTAGGAAATCCCCTAATGAATAACGTCATTGAAATAACATTTCAACCGAAACAAAGAAACACCTAGTACATAGATAAGTATCTATGTATATATGTACTGGCCGATATTGAAAGGCATTAAACCTTAAATAAAATAAATAAAAAGTTCATTGTTATTGAGTTAGTTAGTTAGTTTGCTTGTTTGTTAGCTTGCTTTTTTCATACACCTGTTAATTCATTTTTATTATACCATTAGAGAGCTCTCTATGCATTGCATTTAGCTGTAATCTATATAAACAACAAAGAAAAAAAATCAGAAAACAAATGAAGCGTTCTTCAAATACATATAGGTGTTTAACCCATGGACAGAGTTGGGTAATACATATTATTTGATAGAGTAGTACGTGACTTATTACATAATTACTCAATTGAAAAGTAATATCTACATATTACAATCTTATTAATTAGAAGCAAATATTACTTTACTACTTTTATTTTCTTGGATTGAGTGAATAATTTCAATCAGGAACACATTTTGAATGACAAATTGAACAGATTATTCCCAGATTTGACCCCTAAAAAACTAGTATGTATCTCATTCTTTCCTTACAACTTTTCATATTGTGTGTTTTTCAAAAAATTGGAGGGCCATGCTTAAGTTGCAACTATTTAAGATAAAATATATTTAAGCTCTATACCAAGACGTTACATTCATGGTCTCAAACAGGTACATATGTACGATTACAATAATGACCCTTGAGCAATAATAAAAAAAAAAAATTGCGAACAATAAAAGTACTCTTCACAATGAAGAAAAGTACATATTACTGTCATTTAAAAAAGAAATTAATGCTATGAGGCATTTATATATGTATCATTTTTGTATACATTTCCTGATTATAAAATCAATTATTGAATATATGTGCAATAGAACTCTTGTATTTATACATACATACATAATGAGTGGAACTCTAAAGGGCTCTTTTCAGAGCATACATACTCATCAGCTTTAAAGAAAATTATTAAAACAATATGCAGTTTGTATGTATATATATATGTGTGCATTGCTTGATTATTCCTTATTTGGAATGTTTCTCCATAACCGGCACACACATGCATGCATGCATGCAAACGTAGGTCAATGAATTAGTACATATCTAC
Organism: Lepeophtheirus nordmannii; assembly: GCA_963680855.1. Lineage (NCBI taxonomy): Eukaryota > Metazoa > Arthropoda > Copepoda > Siphonostomatoida > Caligidae > Lepeophtheirus > Lepeophtheirus nordmannii. Next base: position 14,908,824 of record OY804525.1, read on the forward strand.
CTATGAAGTAATAATCTCTCTCACCTCACTATGTATGTAGGGAGAGAGGGTAACAAACACCAGTTAACTGACATCGTGAAAGGTTTCACCAATTTGTATTGAGTATCGATGCAGTCGGGAGCATGGATAAATTTATAGAAGTTCTACATCTACATATAAATACAAGTATGTTTGTGTATCTACATATTTAGAGGACAAATCAAGGTTATACAGCGCTCTTGCATTAATATTATTATTAGTTGTCCAAAATACATACATACATTGAAAGGAGTGAGAGGGGATCAAGTTTGCGAGTAACTGGATTGGTTAGGTTATAAATAAATATATATGTACATATCTGTTAATATGTATCTCTTCAAGGTTTTCTATAATTTGATTAAATGAGGGAGATCTTTTGTGTATGTATGAATAATTCTTTTTTCATGTTATAACTACATATATATGTAAATTGTAAAGGAGAAAGTGAATCCAAGTACTTACATACATATTAAACAAGAGTTAGAGATTTGAACTTGAGTTCAAATTCTGATAGGACTCAATAGGAAAAAAATTTCTGCGTGACTCAAACTCAAAGTATACATAAAAATTCAGACTTGAAGACTCGAGGTTGCTTTAGACTTTCAAACTTAATATCTTTTATTCCAAATTATGTACATATTATTATTATTATTTAAACAACATTTATGTTAGGATGTGATTGATTACAGCTATACATAGATATAAGCTAAGAGGGATTCATACTCAAGTCGCAGTTAAGTATGATTAAATTACAACTGAAAATATGAAAAACGTCCCAACTCAAATCGGACACGCGTTGATCTATGTAGGTACATTGATCTTTCTTAATTTTCATTGTATTATTTTTGTTGAACAGAGATTTTTGTTAAGGAGAATTGAGATATAACTAAATTGTGCCTAGATTTAGTTTTTATTGAACAAAAATAATCAGATACAGGGTCTTGAATAGCATTATTCAAGAGTCCTAACATGGCTCCTGCAATAAGAAACTGTATTAATTAAGAATCAAATTAGAAATATGTTGTAAATAGAACCCATGTCCGGACAGCTTGGTTAAGACCTATTTTCCGTTGATGGTGAAACATTCTTTAGTGACGAGTTTGGTATGTGACAGTACATACATAACAATGACCTAATGTAATTAATAGCCACTCCTAAAACTGATTCCCAATTTTCTGCTGGTAACCCTGAATACCTATGTGCAAATATTACTGCTTTCCTTACGATCCCATTATATCGTTCCACTTATCCGTTTTCTTGTGGATTGTATGAATTGTTCGACTTTGAGCAATTCCTTTCTTCGTAAAAAAAGTTTTTAATTCTCTTGACATAAACACAAGATCACGGTCAGACTAAATATATTCGAGAAATCCAAATACTGAGCAAAAGTCTTGAAGACATCACCCATTGCATAGGTGGTTTCTTTTTCTACTACAGTATAATACCTTCGGGAAAATTCTATTGAAAAAGGCTACCGGCTTCGTACATTGACTTAACGAAGCTCAAATTGCAAATTCTGCTGCGTCAGTTTCTATAGTAAGTCTCTCTTTTTGTTCTATTACCATAATAACAGCTTTTGCTATATCTCTTTTCATTTCTTTAAATAATTTCTTTTGCAGCCACTTCGTTCACCAGATATGATTAGGTCTTTACCATAGGCTGGAATTTCTTTGAAAATTAAGAGATCCAACGTCAGTAGTAGTGTGCAAATATTCCCAAGATACGCTCTAATTCCTTTTTATTTTTAGGTTCAGACATATTGAGGAGATATTCCAGTCTTTCTATCAGGATCTGGTTCCATGGCACTCCTTTCGATTTTGCATCCAAAAAGTTTTATGTCCTCAGTTGAGAACACACTTTTATCTTCGTTAATTGTTAACTTTTCTACAGCCTTTAAGAACTTTTACAAATTAATATCGTGTTCAGTTTCATTTTTTCTACACATCGTAGAATCATCAATATAAGCATACATACGTCTTCTTCAATCCTTTTTCGTTTATAATATATAATCGATAACGCATTGAAAACTCGAAATCTTATTAAAAACACCAAGTGGTGTCCAACGGAATTGATATAATTCTCCACATACATACTTCAAACGTAGTTTAACTTTTTTCTGTTCCCTTTATTTCAACTTGCAAGCAAGCATGCCATCTTAGATAGAGGGTAAGCATTTAACAGTTTAAATTACCTGATTGTGAATATTTGATTCCTATTCTTATTTTCCTTCTATCATTTTCAGTTATCAATAATACCTGTGTTCTCCAAGGCAATTTACTTGGTTCTATGATTCCCTCCATTTTCAATCTTTCTACTTCTTCGCGTATGAACTTCTCATCTTCTTCAGAAAAACCATGTGACTTAGTAGCTATAGGTTTATCACTGGGAAAGATATTTTGGAATAGGGATGGTGAAGGGATATCAGTCATCTTAATGAAAGTATATTACTTCACATAAATTTGGAAGAAACAGGTCAATATTTTCGTAAGTTTCATCATTACAGAGGAACCGAACATTGACTATTCCCGACGTTTTAAATTTAGGTGCGTGAGAAGCAATACCTGTTGTTCGATGAGGTATATTCGATTTTAGCTTGATTTATGAAACTTTTAGAACTACCCGAATCTATAAAAGCCTTCATTCAAAATTTCTACGATTGATTTATCTAAGCTAGATAACAATACTATTAGTTGTGTTGTCATCACTACAGTAGATTTAATTTAATTTTGTTCTGTTCCATTCTTTGATTTGCACATACAATGTGTTCATGTTTTGATGAGGCTGAAGAATTGATACTAAAGAAAGAATTTGCACTTTATAAGTTTTACAAGACATACCACCTTCGAGATTGCATTCTTTTGATAATTTCACACACAAGCTACTTTTGGATTAGAATTTCGACCCTGGAATTGAGATACAATTACCACCATAGCTGATCCTAAAGGATTAACACTAGATTTTTAAGACCTAGATGGTACTCTTGAAGATGGAATTGCTTCATCTTCTAATGGGTCTCTACCTTTACACAAGCATTTGAAGATTAGGGCCACAGATGGTTCTTTCTCGAGACAGATAGCTCTGTGAAGGAGTTGTGAAGAAGATGCTCTTGGACAAGAAACTCAGTTATGATCCTGACCTATCCAACTTTGATGAAAACCTATTGGTCCATATGGCTGGACAAAGGATCAGCATGCACACTGTTATGAAATCTCTTAGTTACAAGATGTTGCTGACATGTGCATCTCTGTATCAAGTGGATACAGCTAGACGATGACTTCCGTCCTCGTTTGAATTCTGCCACTGCCGAAACTGCCAAGGAGTGATGGTTCTTAAAGAAGACCCTGATGCAGACCCGTATTCCAAGAACCCCAAAATAAGTGATATGGCCCAATTCATACAATTCAAATCATCAGAAGAATACTTTTCTACAAAGTAATCACCGATCTTTATTCAATCTATGCATACTAATTTACTAAAAGTTTTCCCCCTGTACATGTTTTATAGTTATGTGCATTTGTCGTTGAGGTGACCTTCTCCCTCCCCTAATGAGGTCAAATAGATAACATGCTACTATTAACTTTTTATAAATTAAAAAAAATTCACATTATATATATACTTTTTTCTTTTTGCAATCATTTGCTTTGTCATGCAGCAAAAGAAGAAGAAAAAACCCAAAGACTTTTTGCCTCTAGGCAATTACATACACAAATACACGTTCATATAACTGAACACAGTTTGCATTTTATGTATTTTTCTTATTTTTAACTCGGCATGCACTTCTTAAATGATCAATGCAACAGTGTGCTTTATACATGTTTTGTGAGTATAAATACAAACACATGACTTATTAAAGTCCATACTTATAAAACACTTACATACTTTTAAAATGGAAATTGTCATTGTTTTTTTGGTGAATAAAAACTTATTTTAGTCCCTTTCTTCACTTATATAATTGATATAACATCCATATATATGTATGTATGAATTACATTTAATTAGTAAGGAAGAAATAGACGGGGGAAAAAGCCATCTGTTGGTAATTTAAAACCAAATGTTATTTAACAAATAAAATAAAAACACCAGAAAAAGTCGTCATTTTCTCTTTCCTTTATGAAGAAGAAGAGGTTTTTTTTGTACACAACATACTTTATAATTAGACTTTCACCATTTTATTTTCTCTCTTTTTCCAAGTATTTATACACTTGTATAGCATGTTGGTCAGGTAAAGTAATATATATGTATGTACATGTAGAGTACCAAATAGTCAATTGCTATCTATAAAGTTCATGTTTTAACTTATACACAGTTTTATCTCGGGTTGAAAGGTAAACCTGTTTTTAACTAGGATAATATTTTGGATTGGTAGGTAGTTTCTCGTGTTGTGACTCAGTCTGAGGCCAATTTTCCCCAGATCCCATATTATGATTTCTTTTAAACAAATATTAATCGTTATTATGATCGAAAATCGATCTTAAATGTACTATGAACATCCATCAAAAATTTTGTGAGCCTCACATGAAAATAAATATCTCTATAACTTCGTGTGATGTCCTCAACATCCTATGAAAACATTCATGTTTAAAATGACACTTTATACTATGACACTGATTTTGTAGTACTCTTCTTGTTACTAGGTATGTGGTTGAATGGTATTAAATTTATGTTTCAGAAAAATAAGCTATTAGTTGCTTGTACCTCATATACTGTCTTTGGGGCACTCAACCAATTTTTCAGATTTGAGCAAATTAAAAAAGAAAAGGACCACACAGACAAAAAGTAGACTTTGTATTTTTCTGTATTTAACTGATCAATTAATAATAAAAAGTACAAGATAACGATTTATAAACACAAAAAGTCAACCCCAGAAAAATCTTCACAAGAATTGATAATAACATTTAAAGGCACCACATTTCGAAAATAATATTACAGATTTACGAGCACTTGTCTCATTTTCCTCGTAAGTCAAGTTGTTACTGTACATATATGTGTATAGATATTTTAAAGCCTATCTAACATATACAGGGTGAGAGCGATCTTTGACGACCAAATTTACTTTTTTTTAAACTTAAATATCTCAAAAACTAATGAACCGATTTTAATGAAATTAACATCATTTGCAAGCTGGATTAGTATAATTTATTTTTTATCCAATTAGATTTGCCAATAATGGTAATGATGGCCTCGATCCTGGTCTGGAATCTCAAGCATGTCTTGATGACGACGTCCTTCTTCAAGACCATGAACTCCTTCGGGCTTCTTTTGATCAGCTCCTCCTTTGTGTTGCAAGCAGACTTGTTGGTGTGTCGCTCAACTGCACCCCACACGAAATAGTCAATGGGGTTCAAGTCTGGGGAGTTAGGGGGGCCAGATGTTTGGTGGCACAAAATCATAAAAATTATCACTATGCCACTTTTGAGTAATTCTAGAGGTGTGGCATGGAGCAGAGTCCTGCTGCCACACATATGAACGCCCGGCAGCCACTTTATTGATCCAGGGTAACACGTGGCTCCTCTGGACCTTCACATACTCCTCTGTGTTGACCCTTAAGACCGTCAAAAAGATGTAGGGCGGTATGACATGGCCCTCGGAGGAGATGACGCCAAAGACCATAACCGAGGCCGGGACCTTGGTCTGCTTGACCATAGGAACGTCCTTGGGACTGTAGACTAACCAGCGGTTGTTCTGTTTGTTGATCCTGACAGAAGTTTTTCTCATCGGAGAAAAACCAGAGCATCTCAGGATCCATTGGATGCTTCAATTTGTTTAGTCGTTTCTCCTTGGCCTTGACCGTCAACAAATGGCCCTAGCGCATCTTGTAAGACTTGTACCGCAAGTTTTCATTCACGCAGTCCCGGATAACCTTGTTTGATACCTCCATTTTGCTTGCAATGGTCCTCATGGACTTGCCTGGATCAGCGTTGATCTTTTTGTCAACCCTGGCAATAAAAGCAAGCCTTAAGCATTTTTTGGGCTGATCTTGATCCAGTCCCTTCATAGTCTCCTCCAGACTCCTTCAACTCTTTCCTGACCTTCCAGACAAAGCTCCTGTCCAACTTAAGAAGTCAGCAATTTCTTGGTTGTCTCTTCCGGCGTGAATCGAAACAAGAACACTTTTTCTTTTCCAATCTTTTGGCATTTTAAAATCTTCGATTTCAACTATTTTTTTAAGATGAAGCCGAAAACATTCAGCCATCGAGGAAACAAAAAATTTAATGCCTAACTGCAATAACCGTGCATCAGCGCGCGACCGAAGTTTGTTGTCATAGAGTGCACTCACCCTGTGTATAGGAATGTAAATAATATGCAAAATGCCGCGTGCGAGATTTTGTGGAGTTGGCACTTTCAACAGTACTTTTTGTTTTCCACAGCTGTTATCATTTTTACTTTATTAATGAGGGGAGAACATCTACCTGATAGTTAAGATCTCGATCAAGCTGCTTCCCTCTCATATTTAAGGTTAACAAAGCAAATAAAATGTAAACAAAAAGGGCTCAAGTCCTCGTATAATTATTAGTTAAAAATATATAATTTCCTAACATTAATTTCAGTTACTTTTCTGCCTCTCATCAATGGTGTACATAATGTTATTATTTATTATTGATGTCTTCATTTGTATATATAAAGGAGAATAGCAGCTTGTAGCTCAGTAAAACGTCACGACAGCCCAAGCTGCTTCCCACTCAACTTTCATCAAATGGTCAGAGTTACTTGGTTGATTTTCTCTTTTTTATTTATTTTACACACCCCATTTGCATATTATTTACATTCCTATGTATAGTATGCAAACATCCTTACACACATATAATATACATGTATTATTAATAGAGTATTAAGGTTATTCAACGCATCATTTGATTACAAAGCTATATAGAAAAAGTGTGTCCTAAAAAAAGAATAATCATCATCATCGACCTATCACGATGTATATCTAAAAAAACACAGGCGTCAATTAGCAAGGCATGTGTCTGTTTTAGGCTGGTTTGTGTTGTTCTAAAATATCTTTGTGTATGTTCTAATACATATATGATACATAATATGTATATAAGAAATGACTACATCAATTTCTTTGAATATAAGAAAAATGCAAACAATTGTATGTAGAGTGAGTTGAATATTTTGATCCATCACTAACATTTAATTATTATTATTATTTTTACCTCTAGTATGTATGTACATGTATACACCTACTGGGTGGAAACAAAGGGTTATGTTACAAGTTTTTGTATTGTTGTTTTTATTATTATTATTTTCAGGTAGGTAAGGAGTAGGAGATATCATTATAATAACGACTATTATCGTATATGTATGTACTCATAGACCTGAGTAATTATAAAACAATCATCCCTTTTCATGTGTGCTTTGATCCTTTCTCATGGATACAAACAATCACCTACATAAGTACCCCTGCAAACAAACATGTTTAGTTCGTACCTTGCGTATTTTGTACGTGAATTCCTAGGTATCTACCTATATAAGTACGTAAGCTAAGTACGTGTATGTACATAGATAATTTAAAATAACGCATAGGTTAGGTCTTTCTTTTATTATCATTATTATATGAATGTATTTTTACATATAAATAAAATGTTTTCTAATGAACTTTTCTTGAAAAGTTTGTTCATGAGTGATTTATATGTATGTACAGTGACGAATGAATGTTCTCTGAGTTTGTTTCCTTGTAGTTTATTTTTTTGAAAGAGTAGGTAAAACCCATACATATAATAACTATAAGTAGTTTAGTATATATATCTAACAAACATATGTAAGTAGACACTAGGGTTTCTCATTTTAAGGGAGATTGTCCTTACGCGAATCCCGGGAAGTTCCAAGACCAGATAGTAAAAAATATGTAAATACTGTGATATTTGAGTAACCTATTATATATTTTAATCAATTAAAACTTAAGTATAGATTTTTCTACATGTCAGTTTAAATAATTCAGCTAATCTATAAATGTACATTTTTTGTATCATGGTGTCCTCACTTTCAAGCAAGTCTCGCTCATAAGTACTCATTTACTAAATACTAATAAGTTGATAATTATGTATATTTCTAATGTTTAAAATCAACATTATAATGTTTAAATTGTTAAATCTGTGGATTGTGTTAGTCATTTTATAAAGAAGATTCTCAAAATTAGGCATCAATATTTACAATTTACGGTGAAAGTAATTATTATGTTTAATATATCTGGTGGAATACAGATGAAATCATTAATCTACATATATGTAAGATAAGCTTGATAGCAATAATATTAATATTATGAAATGTCAATGATTTGGCAAGTATGTTTAGGGCACTTATTGATCACCTCCAGAAAAAAATTGGTAAAAGCATGATTCTTTAATTGAACAAACATTTTGCAAAATAATTTATTCATGGGAAACCAATTCGATTTGATTTTAAAATCTAAACAAATTACTCAAAAAGAGAATACTTACTTTGATTTTATCTTTAAATGAAACAAAAGTAATGATTGGCTTAGAAGAAAAATATCATTTTGTATCTTATGAAAAAGTCTAAACTTCCAGCAAATCATGAACATAACTTTTTTTAGTACCTATTTTACGAGTATTCTTATTATGGCAGAATTAAAATTCTCAGAGTATATTGCATCAGAAGATTGTAGGTATAATGGAACGGATAGATTCCAATCTCTGAAAAGAACTGTATGAAAAATATGCCATGAGGAGATATAGATCATAGAATTAGCGATGATACTTTACAATTAAAATGAAAAGATATTAAAGAAGTCAGCATTGCATCAAATTTAGTAAATAATGTTAAAAACCCATGTAACTACTATAATAAATGATAATAATATTGTCATTTATTATTTCCCCTATAACGCCGAATGTTAGATTTTTCCAAGTATCAATATTTCAGCATTTACAATTGCAAATTGTCTGAAATTTTTTTGGACATACCTTCTACTAAAAAAAGCATCTAGTTTAAGTTTCATCAGCCTAGATGCTACTTGGTACGTTTGGTCCCTTGTGTTAAGAAAAAAGCATACATTTAAAGATAGTCTTGCTAATACTTTTGTGAAAGTTAAAAAAATCCCTTTATTTCTATTTATTTTTATTTCTACATAGAATCACCAATATGTATGATATATGGTTGGTCAAAATAGCTAATATAAATTCAAATAAGTTTTTTCTTCTAAAATATTTAGGTAATATTCATCTAGAGATATCAACTTTTTGTTTTAACAATATAAGACATCACATACAGCTCCGAAAACATAAATGAATTTTAAAATAAAAGAATGAAAAATAACATCATATAAAGAAAAGTCATGGGGATTCGTAAAAGATTGGATTTTGGAGTCCAATCCTTCGAGAAAAAAAATTAATAATGCATTATCATATGCACAGCATACAATATTACAAATTTTATCTCGAGGGAATCATCTATATGTTTTAAACATTTCATTTAATAAATTACATAAAGGGACCTTACATTATGAAATAATCAAATGTGAGATTTTTCATGAAATTCTTGTAAATATAAAACCCTAAAAAAATCCTGGGAGAGCAATTTAGTTCGTGGAATCCATTGTACATGTTCATTTCTATCAAATAATTTTATCATACACATATTTTGTGTACAAGTTGAAATTTGTTCTTTGGGTAACATCTTATTTATTTATAACGCCAGTTTTTTTTATTTAACGAAGCTATCATTTCATTTTCATCTATTAAAATTTATTATCGTATATATATTATACAAAAGTGATGAAACAATGGAGTTACAAATATCACTGAAATTCTTCATTTAATTTAAGTACCAACTTATTCTATTTTGTATTTACCCAATACTAACTTATACAAGACATTTTTACACATTTTGTTTAACCAATTACCTTCCAACGTCAAGGTTTAGAATACATTCAAAACCTTTTTTTCTGTTAATTTGCTGTAGTAAAATTATTAAGTAAAGTGTTCTACTTTTAGAATATTTTGTTAAAAGACTAGCGGATTTTCTACTGGAGACAGTCAAAAAATCATGTTTGTTATATATAATACAATTCTTATTAGAAACCTGAAAATGAATAGAAATACTTTATTTGGGTCAAAATACATCTTTTTTAGACAGTCATTAAAACAATGCATTGAATTTAATCTTAACGCAAATATAATGTAAATGTAGAAGGAAGAAACAACAACTACTGTATTTGAAGAGCGTGTAATTTGAGCATATCTTAGATTCTAAAAAAAGTTATTAATGTATAGTACATATATTTATTATTTATCACGCTTTTTATTGTAAATTGAAATTCAAAGATCGTTTTGAGAAAGAACAAATCGTCTAAAAATGGTTAATTTTAACCCAAAAATAACTCGTTTTTAAAAATTTAAATAGCAAATACTTTGCCAAAAGTGAAATAAGAGGACTGGAGCTTTGCCAATATATTTATCACGGTGTTAAAGACTGGGAAGTAGGTTTGATTGGATATCCCAAAACATTTGAAACCATTTTCATACCAAAGATATCAAATAGGAAAGAGTAGCATTTTTTAAGATCCTTTAATATGTATTATGCAAGTCATTTATAAATATCATTTTAATAATATTAGGTAAATACTTCATACATGGGAAATAAAAGTTCGGGTGTATAAAAAAATTCCAACTTTAATTGATATAAAACAGGGTTAACTTAGTAAATTCAAGTAATTTTGCTTAGATTTTACAAAAAAATATTAATTAAGATTATCTAATTTTAGATAAATATGTGTTAGTTATCCTAAATATTTGTTATCAATAGATAAACAATGCGTTATGACCCTTAAAACTGAAAATTTTAAAGGAAAATGGCAGATAAATAAATGTTTTATGCGCGTTATACGCAATACATTTCCTCCTTTCTAGTATTTTTATTTCCATTTTTATAGATGAGACATTTATTTTTACGGACAGCGTATAAAGCATTTTTTGTAGATATTGCACTTCAGTGTATAACAAAATAATTTTAGTTTCTTATAAAAAATATACTCTCTTGACTACTTTTTTCAATTTCCCCTCAGGAGATGTCACAAAATTTAATGTACAGTTTTTTAATTTTGAATATTTTACAATAAAACTTTAACATCTAAATAGCTGGGATGTACATCTATCGTATTATTTGAATAAAGTAAGTTGTAAAGTCCGTGTTTAATGAAGTATTTATGTATATAAGTATATGTGTCATCCTTGAACCTTTACTTAACGTTAGCAAAAAAAAAAAAAATACGATGGCTCAAGATAAAAACACTAATTTTCTCAAAAACTGTACATTAAATAAAGTTTCCCATCTGGAAACGTAAAATCTAGACTATAATGAGTATGAAAATGGTTTCAGATGTTTTGGGACCTCAAATCAAATCTATTTTCCAGTTTTTACAACCGTGTTTATATGTATATATATAAATATATATGGTTTTTACAAATGTCTTCTAGAGAAAATCTGCTGGTGAGTTTGCACAAAAATAGATTGAACTACATATCTGCATTGTTTTCCAACCATATCAATTTTTATAAACAATAATTAGAAGAGTTGAAAAATGGGTCTAAAAACGTTGATATTGCTAAAGGGACTTAATTTACTTCTAGGCTCTGATTCAATAAAATAAGCCTTCTAAAAAGGGGAACACTATATTTAACCTTTTACAATATGCTGTAATATCCCCGCCCCTCCAAATTTTAAATCAATGTATATATAATTCAAGTTTCTTATATGTATACTACCAAACATATTTGGTATATAATATTTGGCACTTAAATAAAACATAGCAAAACAACTCTATGGAAACAAACTCCAATTTAAAAGTTCCTTGAAATTGTGTATATCCTTCAGGAATAATACGACTTTATCTGTATAGTGTACATAAGTATATGTAGTTCAATTGATAGCCAATCGATAAGTTTTTAAATCAACTACTAGATATTTTTTCCCTTTCTATCTCTTCCTACAATAATAATAATAAAAATAATGATAAAATAGGTGTGTCTATTCTATTGTTGTTAGATTAGTGGAATGATATTAAAACAAAGAGCATGTCTCTTTCCATCTTTTATTTTGATTATATCCATTGTTTTTTTGTATATTTAAGTAAGTCACTTTTTAAATTAAAATGTACGTACAGTTGAAATGTAAGATATATCTCTGTGGGCACTTTTTTTAAAGTCTTCAATGTATGTATTAAAAAACTATTTACATGTAATTAAAGTTCCTGGGTTTTTTTTTAAAGCAAGAAGAGTAACAAAGTAAAAAAAAATTATAAGTAATGTATATTTCCCAAGTTTTAAGTGTTAATTTCAAGGTCATATGCTTAGCAATTTATTTGTCTACACTTTAAAGGTTTATTGGAAACATTTTAAACTGTAAAATAGGATTGCTTTATCTGTTAACCATATAAAAATACCTTCTACTACAATAATTGATTTTCACTAATAGTTTGCATATAGAAAAAATCACTCATTGAAAATATGAATGCATATGCCTAAAAAGTATCTGTCTGACTGAAAGAAAGGGATGTCAAAATAAAAAGAAAGATCAATTTATATTTGTTCTTGACTGTTGCATTTGAAAAGTGAATTAACTAAGGTCCATCAAAAAACCTTCTTTTCAGGATTATAAATTTCTCAATTTATATAAGCATTACCGAAACTTTATTGTTTTTATGTTTTTTTGTTTTTTTGAATATAACTATATTCCGGTATCAAATACTTATTTTAATTACAATATCTTTGAAAAAAATATTATTTTCTTCCCTTGCACTGAAAAGTTTCCCCATAGCAAAACTTCCAAGCAACTATGTTAGGGATTTCAAAACTATACTGATCTGAAAGACAGTATTGAGATTATACGTACTTCAAGGCGACCAAATCAAATAGTTCATTGATATATCATTTTCTTTTAACAAAATAATATTTTGATTCTTTTTCTACATATATCCTTTAAGTGTTTTTAAATATGCATCAATATTGGTTTCTTAAACAGTGAGCTCCTAGCTCCATTAGTAAAAAGACCAAAGTTTTGTTCAATGGATAGGTTTAGTTATGTTGTTAATAAAATAAACAAGTTTCAGAAGCACTAGACTAAAATGTTGATTTAAAAAAAAAAATAGATAATTCTAACAGAAGTGATTTCTGATTTGATATACATAGAAACACTAATTAAAATCTTTTGAAGTGGGAGGGGGCTTTCCAAATCAGTTGCTCCACGTTTGTGTTATAGAGTATACCTCAATGTTTGAGAAGCTCTGTGTTAATAAAAAAAAAGTGAAATTACCAAATTATGACTTGTAATAAACCCCCTATAAAAAAACGGTTTATTTCTTTTGAGGTTTGGCTCCACACACCTCAAAATATATATTATATAGGCATATATATATATATATGACCATTATAAAATTAAACTTGGTAGTTGGTTTAAAAAAGAAAAATCATTTTATTACCTCAATTGTATTCTTTAGTAAAACATATTTTCTTTCTTTTTCAAAGGATTTTTCTTTCAACAAATAATTTAAGTGAATCTTTATCTCATAATTTGTTATTTGAGAAAGGTCCTCAAAATAAAGCAAAAGAACGAATATATGTATAAAATAATGAAAGAATGAATAATGAAAAAATGAAAGAGTGAACTCATCTCTAAAGAAAAACTTTAGAGTTTTGTACATATACATAGGGTATTATCAAACTTACCTGACAAAACAACTATTTGTGTAAAAAGCCCGGAGTAAAAAAAGTATGATTCTTTTTGGACCCTTAATTACATTTTTCCTGTCATGTACTATTATATACCTATCCACATACTTAATACATATATGTATGTATGTACTTAGGTACATAAGTATGAACAAAAGAAGGTTTTCACTAGTGTACCTTGTGTGTGTGGGGGGGGGGGGGGGGTAGGGGAACGTTTTGCATAAATTATATCAGTTTCATAAATGACCTAATTTCATAAAAAAAGAAGAGAATATCTATTAGGGAAAATAAGGTACATTTATTACAATTGTGGGAGAGACTTTTACATAAACAGGAAGACAAAGAGTCACAAAGAAAATAATGACGTGTAGAACACGTCATTATATTCACATATACTGTAAATGTATGTATATATCATATATGTTCGATCCTACAGGAAATCCCTTAAAAAGTTAAGAGAATAAGTTCCTGAATTGTAATTTTAATTTGCTATAGAAAACAGACAAAGGAAAGTTCCTAGTTGACAAATAATTATCATTAACAATGAAATACCTTTATTTGCCTGTCCCTATTTATCAATCAAATTATGAAGTTTAATTTAGTTAGTTTCTTTGTGTTCTACAACGACCCAATTTTTTTTAATGGTTAGGGTGGTATAGATACATGGATATATCAAACCACAAAGTATAGAAAGTAATGAAATTGATGACAAAACGATCATCTCCTTCGTGGCCGTATATGGGATTTAGTAATACCTAAGAGCAATTAAATTACTTAATTTAACGATGATGATAAATAATATCTGTGGTCACTAGCGGTTCATTCTCTCCTTTTCTTTGTTAGTTACAAATTGTCACAAATATGTATGTAATCAAATCCTCACTCATCGTAAAAAGATTATTATTACTTTTAACAATGCACATATATTCTCCTGCCTCGAAATATGCAAAAAAAAAAAAAAAAAATAAAAAAAAACATCATTACAAATATGAAAGAAATATACTTAAATATGTATGAATTGATTGAAGGGCTTTTACAAAGGCCAGTCTTTATTTTATTTTATACATTATATGTACGCATAGGTGTGTACCTGATGAGGTTAAGTATTTGACATGTTGTAGCAAACTTATTCATAAGTTCAAATGGATATGAACACCCTAGGCGCGCATAAAATGTATAGCTTCTTTTTATACATACATTGTTCATGTTTTATTTCCATTGGCCAAATTTGTCAAAATATCAAGAGCCGTATCATGTTATTATCTTTATTGTATCTCACAACCTTTCTTCCAATCAGAAAAACAGTCTCAAAATAATTTGATTATTGGTAGCTAGCTAATTCTTCCCGATTGTGGGATTATTTTACATACATATAAAAGTGAATAATTGTTCACAGCTCAACAAAAGGTAATTTATATTTCAACCAATCAACGTTCAGGCTACTAACAAGGGAAAGAGAGGTAAAACAGTATAAAACTGACAAAAAAAATACGGTGTGAATTTTTATATTAGTAGAATACGTCATGGTAAATAGATTTATGTATTTAATCCGTATTCACTTATGGCATGACATATTGCATAATAAACCGAAAGTGATACCATGATGGAGGCAGTTTTCTTTATATATTTGGTGGTTATTAAGCAAAATTAATAAGTTTTAATAAGAAAATCTTCATCTAATGACTTTAAAAACGACAAAAAAATAATAATAATAACTAAACTATTTTAAGAACAAAGGTTTTTATTCTCTTATGCAGTTTGGTTGTGTATGTGAGATTCAATAATAATAATGACGTCATGTGAACACAGTCTATTCCATCATTTGGTTCTTTTTTTTAATATGTATAAGATTTGTTGTCCTGTATAGGGTACAAGGTCAATTTGACGATGAAGATGTAGGCCTTAAAACATTAGCCATTCCGGCTTTGTACAGCTACGAGAAATTAATCATAACAAGATGCGCAAGGGCCATTTGTTGACGGCCAAGGCCAAGGAGAAACGGCTGAGGCACTGCAAGATGCTGTTGAACAAATTGAAGCATCCAATAGATCCTGAGATGCTCTGGTGCTAATTTTATTAAAATAGGTTCATTAGTTTTAAAAAAAAGTAAATTTGGTTGTCAAAGATTGCACTCACCCTGTACATACACATATTCAAATTATCCGGGATAGGATTTATCTATGAATAGGTACCAAGTTATTAGTTTTAGCTACATAAATATGTGAGATCAATTTGATTTATGTGACTCTATGAACAGGCTCTGACATTGTTATTCAAATCCTTTGTAGAAACTATTGTATTATTTTTTTCTTCAATTGTGACAGAGTGAACTTCAAGGTGAATTTTCAGTGCCTTCAAAGGATTCATTGCAATAATTTGTTCATACAGCTTTTTCACGTGATATCTTGAAGGAGGCAGAAACAACTAAGTTTTATAAGACCCCTAATTCGTTAGAGTTTAAGAGCAAAATTAATTTCTATCCTGCATTTGAGCATCACAATAGGACCAACAAATAAAACGAATTAAACGTTTACAATTTCTCAAAGTCTTTATAATATTCAAAACCCTAAGTTGTGTTAAAAATATGTTATTACATCATAATACATACATTCAAATCTACATAGTGTAGCCAGTAATTTAACTAATAGTTTTGCAAGGTTTACATATTTTTCTCAACTTACTTTCCATGTCCCTAACTGATCCAGAACAGTCTATATTCTAAAAGTATAGCCACTTCATAGGAATCATCATTACTTGACTATTAATTTAATTTTATTCAAATATTTCTTCTTAATATGTAGTTTTATTCAATGTCTTTTTTTCATTTTTAAATCCATTTAATGAAGTTTCCCTACGATTTTTTGGAAATGCGTCCTTTATTATGCAATCTGTGACGTCTATGAAAATACTCTATAGAAATAATTGATAAATAGAGGAAGAAAATCAATTTAATCCAGACACATTTTTGAGAAAAACCATCCTTGCTTGTGATGAACTACATTTTATATATTTACCCATATAATGTGCCTGAAAGTATTTTATATCATGTCATTGATTTTGTTTATAGCCTATTTACATACATACTGCATAAGTGAAGTCGTTAATTACGACCAATAAGAGATACTTTTATTGATTGACTCAGTGAGTGAACAAAGCGCATTGTTTTCTTTTGTTTACATTATGAAAAGTACAATTTATCTACATGAAAGGTGTCTAGACTTCATGCTGATATATTAATAAATATGTTACACATAAATTGTATAACAAAAAAAAGTCATTATTACAACAGGTGATTTCTAATTAATTGAATCTAAATTCAGAAAAGTGTCAGTATATACTTGAAATATGTCTTTTTTATGAATAGATAATTATAAGGTTTTCACTGTGATTATTATTATATTATTCCTTTCATTACATTTTTGAATTCATATCAATCAATATTCATGTGTGTAAATATTAATTAATTAATAAAAAATCCTGCTTTAAAAAAATATACAAGGACATGTTGATAATCATGTTCTTGAATGGGGTAAAAGGCTATTATTATTATCATATATGTAAATAATAATTATCATGCATAATTAATTATTTGTATGTAAAGTAGGTGTAGGTAGAGACAAAAAAATAATTCATTTGATATGAAGTGTCGTTCAACTACGAACAACATCAATGTCATTGTCATCTAAAATGTTCGACAATAATGAAAAACAGGATTCAGTGCTTCCTTCTTAAGAATAGGTTTATTGCTATATGATTGTAAATATGGTACAAGAATCTGAGTGATATTCGCATTAGCGTCCTAGCATACGGGTGGAAGAGTTCACCTTTTTGGAGAGACTAAAACTTGGAATCGCTGACAATCAGCCAATCATTACCATTCAAATTGAAAACGGAGCCTCAATTTACTTATAAATATGTATATGTCATTAATTAGATTTAATAGAGTAACCAACTCCACAAGGCAAAAAGCTGTGAATCATAAAATTTTTGGTTAACCATGGCGGAACAGACGAGATCTTTAATAGGTATGTATATCAAAAAGCTGCACAAACCCTGTTTAGTATACAAACAAAATGAAGGATATTTTCCTAATACGTAGGACAAGTATTAAAATAGTGTTATATAACAATCAAAATCAAGACAGATGGTCACCCTAGTTGCTAACTAGTTTTACTACAACAACTGATCACTTAGGGTAAAAATCTAAATGATCTCAATGAAGCAAGAGAGGGTATTTAGAATGAGATTTAATAGCTGATGGTATATGCATAAATACATATATTGTATCATTTTATAGACATGATCGAAACTTTTTTTTTAAATTTTGGGAACTAAGACTCAAAATAAAGGTTTTCCAATAAAAAGCAATCAATTTAGCCATATTATGTAATGAACAAAATTTCTTTTTTTATAAAATAAAAAATTCAATAAGCTTTAATAATCATAATTAGTCTGGTCTTTTTTTTTTACATGACGTAATTTTATATTATACAGGGGCACTTATATATATATAAAGTCCAAATAAATTGAAATCCAAGAGTTATATATATTATAGGAGTGTCTCTTATTGTTTTTTTTAGTAGGTATGTTATTTATGTTGGACCTGAGTACACAAATCTATTTTAAATGTTTGTATCTATATGTACCTCGGTACATATAATTATCCTCCTGACATTTTGTATGCGTACCTCTCATGCCGTGTGAATGTTTAAAATATCAGACATGACATATCGAACACACTTCACATACAACCTGTATGTACCTTAATCTCTAGCAACCACAACATCAAAATGCATCATCCACTCTATGAAAATTGATATATACGTAGAGTAAAAATCGATTTATCTTATCATTTTCATACCATTAAAACTTTATTTGATATATACAAACATCAGCGTTCATTTACATAAATACTATTTCTTTTTTAGTTAAGTCATTAACAATTTCAACCTTTGCAATCTTCCATCAATGTTTTGTATAACTTTGTATGTATTTGTAGGTATTCATTTATAAATCCACGTAATTACATTTCTCAATGCTAAAGCAACATAATATTATTATACATATTTGTACATACATATATTTGAACTTCTTTATTTTTTACCATGCAAACGTCTCAGGGAATCTGACGTAACTTCCCCGTTAGCAACAAACAAAAATGTGTTGAAAGCTTCACCCAACACCTACTTATTCCTCGTGTACACGTATATGTATGTGCCTATATGTATATTTGAAACAAAACAAAACAACAAATCAAAATACATACATATGGCATTTGAAATTTCCCTCTTTTTTAGAGTCACGAATTTCATATAAATATTTGAAAAAATTATGATTTTTTTTTCCTTTTTTTTATTTTATTTTTTGGTGATTATTTAGTATCTTCATGTATTTCAAAAGGTAGATATTCATGTATGTATCTACATTAAGTTTCTGCTCGAGTAATTAGGTAGTTTTTAATTGAAAGAGGCCCAATAACCTAGTTATATATATATATATATATACATATAAATTAGGGTTTTAGCGATATATTGGTGAGTCGATTAAATCAAGTGATTCCTATAGAAAGTTTTCAATTAATAGATTGTAGTCAGTGTTGCTAATTATTCTACCAATACTTTATTTCTCTAAAAAGCAAAGTCAAATTTTCTTAAATAAGTATTTTTTTTCCACCAAAAAGAGCTTAAAGGTTTTTAATTACATAACCATTAAATCATTTAACCATTGAACACCCAAACGTAGATTTGAAAATTATAAGTTGATATTTTTAATCATCATAATCAATATATTTTAAAGGTTGTGGTGACGTCACTTTTAACTGCCATTGGTATTAAAAACTCAAAACTAGCATAAAATCAAATGGTGGGTCATACTCGCAATCAATATTAAAATAAAGCTAAATCTACAAAGTTCTATAATATGAAAAAATCTGCTGGTATGGTAATGAAAAAAATCATAAAGTGGTCGAAGCAGTTCCTTGACAATCGATCTGTTTGTATGTGACCTTCTTTATCAATATTTCTTTGTCAAATGTAATGGTAATATGCAAAAAGGGCATATTTTGTTGTCAAATTGATCTTTGGGGAAAAATTCAAAAAACCCTCTGCTAACCATAGATAAATATTAGAAATGACCACCTGGAGCAAAGTGATTCCATTTAGGCTATAGTGTGGTTATTGTTACTCGGACTTCAAAGGTTAATTTTGAAGAAAAAATCAGCCTGTTAATATGTTATCGAATTTTTAACCCCCAAATATGTAATTAGTATCGGTCTTTCTAAAAATTTCATATCGGTGGAGCCCTAGATAAATAATATAAGTATACTTTCTCTTTGTACTTTGTGATTGTTCATTTTCTATATGGCTGAAGTGTCGTTTCCCTACCTTTTCTTTAATCATATTATTACAAGGAATATCAAACCCGATTGTCCTTAATCACCACTATCTAATTTTGATAAATTATGCTAATTATATAATACAAGTAATTTATTACTTCTGCTTAATAACAAAATAAAGTGCAAAGATTGAAAATTTTATTAATATCTTTTCAGTTTTTTTTCTTCATAAATTATGGAGATTTTTTTTTGATAGATCACGTTCAATCAATTATTTTTTCGTTATCGAATAGTGTGTATGTATATATTTTTTTTTACTACAGTTGTTATTTAAACAATCTGAAATATATGTATATATATATATATATAATGAATGAATCAGCAGTTTATAGTTGCTTTGCTTTATAAATGTGTTTGGCTTTGTTGCTTAACTCATCACCAACATCCCCCTCTCCCCCCCCCCTCAGCAGTTAGTTATTTTTCATAATATTAATCATTTAAATAATAATAAAAAAACACATTAAAACTCAGTATAATATGAATTGAACTTCACCCCACTTATCAATGAGATCAATTATAGTTTTGTATTCATGATTTATAAGTATTTATAAATTCAATAATTCGTCTTTATAATTTTTTCTTCTCTTTCTTAACCATCTTTTGTAATGTCAGATGTATTATCATACTAGGTAGTTTCAATACTTGAAATTATTATCCAATTATTATAATTTAGATAAGTGTTATCAAAAATGAATCTCCTTATGGTTCATGATCTATGGCACAAATATGAACCCAATTGAATCAAATGATTCAAATAACTTAACAAACTAGTCACAAAAATTAAGCTGGAATTATTACTTGAGTCAAATGACTTAATAACTATGAATTTATTTAAAATCCTTCCTTGTGATATTCTAGTAGAGCTAATCAGAAGTCATTTTTATGAATTTAAGTCTCTAGAGTTTGCTAGAACACTTGCCCTGGAACAAAGCTTCTGTACATAGGAATAATAATACAATGCAGAAGAAATAGCTATTATACAAGATTCCTTGTAACAAATAATACGTTTTTTATATGAGCCTCCTCTTCCCCCCCCCCCTCCTGCACATGACGAAATATTTTGTTTCGTCTTTATTTCATCATGATAATAAAAGTTTTCTTTTAGTCAGGTAAAACCATCAAAATAATTGTTTCGTATCTCACCCGTGTTGAAGAATTCATTTAGTCCTGCCTCATGAAATTAACACGGTGCAAATTGAGTCAGAGTAGTGAGTACGAGACTCCAGTTCTAATTTAATCATAACTAGTATTAAAATTCATGGTATAAAAGAGAAAATATGTTGCTTAAATAATAGTTATTTAAATTAAAGGATTCTTGTAAGTCTCAAGAGGTTTGAGTTAGACTCAAAGTTAAACATATCACACAAAAAAAATTGTGTGATATGTTTAACTTTGAGTCTAATTCGAGTCTGAAGTTGTAGTGTAAGGAGACCTTACTTTGACTCGAATCTGAATCCCCAGATGTGTTTTCGAGTCACATAAACTAAGTGTACTTGTGTATTTTACTCTTAAGACATGTTAATTGAGTCGCAATCTGACTTGAGTACACATTTATGCCCTTATTATTACTGTACATGAAACCTTAATTGGCCATACGAAATATGGAAGTTACATTAGTGTGTCATTTATGGTAGGATGTCATTATTAATTCAAATAATATATATACATAAACTATTTCAATCTCCATGGTTGTTGAAATCTCTGTATAGTTTGACGTGTCGGAGATAAATGGGTCGAAGCTCTTCTTTCATTGTAACAATTATGATGTAGATACCATTTCGATGTAAGCATGACAAATTATCCATGATTAGTATGTAGGTATGTAAGGGAAATGAAATAATGAGAATTTTTTTTATCGTAAATCAATCCAAATTGCTTCATATATGGCAATGTACATATGTAAAGATGTTAGAATAAAAATATTGCAAATGGCATAAAATACGTTATACTTGATAAGAAGTCATACAAGAAAAAAATAAATGAATATATGCATACATGTACAATTGCAAATGGAGCATGAATAAAATATATGAAAACAAATCAAAGAGCCCATTTTATGAAGAATAAATAATCAACAGTTGCAATTAAAATTTCATGTTGAATATTTGAAATAAAGAAGTGTACATTTTATTAAAATTCCCCATATTTAATGAACTACAGGAACTTACCCATTTTGCTTGTGGGTACTTTCAGGTATAGGTATCGGTACTATGTTGTAGTTAAGGGGGAGAGGGAGAGTAGAGATCATAACAAAATCAAAACTTTGATCTATACCATAAAAAAAGATCTTTTAGAGAGCTAATGTTTTGATCTTTAAAACTGTACATTGACTTTGAAAATTCGAAATCAGGACTTTGAAGGATCGAGATAAGTCCTTCAAAAATTAGACTCGAGACCAAAGTTCATGTTCCTTATATGAATGAATCATTTTTGTATATTCAAAAGTCCTTCACTTGATGATAATATGATATCAACAAGATTTGTTTCAATATGCAAACGAGTTATGAGTCAAAGACTTTAGTGACATCAATTAAATCTATACAACAGAAAATAATGCCTTTCAGATTATAGTACGGACAGGCGTTGTCGTTAAGCATCTAACGTCCTTGAGAGTACATAATTGTTTATTTACTTCCATTTGTGAGTGTTAATCATATTCTTCCTTATTGAGTTAAAACCATGATTAACACAAAGATTTAATAATAATAACAATTATACTAAAAATGAAACCATAATTAGCTTTGAAATTATACAAATTGTACACACAAACCTATCCACGATTAAAAACTCTCCAATCCACCTTATGTTTATCTTTTTCCCTCTGTACCTCTCAATAACTTGACATTTACTCACAGATAATCCTTTAATAATAGAAGATTAACTATGATCCTATAGAACTGACATTATATGTAGTTTCATATCAGATTAATTGCACTGCTCCCACTAATTCATTCATCATATTGAGGCACATGTATAAAAATGTAGTTACAATCCATACATACAACACATATTAGATGATGAATTTTGACACGAATCTGGCAATCGGCATAACGAGAAAAGGGGGATCCATAAAATTCTCAAGTCAACAATTTCATGTTGTTGTTGGGGTCTTGATGAACGTGTTTTTCAGGATTTAGAATGAATATGAGTTTATGAATTAGTACATACATAAATAACGAGTTCGAAATAATGATAGGAGCTCTTTTTTTGTAAGTTTTGCAATCGGAGAAGTAGATATTATTAAAAGTCATTATTACATAAGTTCAGAAGTACCTCAAATTACGAGTGTTTTTGACACTTAGTTATATTTGGATGATAACAAACTTTTAGTAACTCCTCCAAAATGACCAACTAACTAACTAGCTTCAAGAAGAAGTATAATACTATGCTAAGGGGCCCACTTAGTATATAAAATGATGACGACTCACACTATAAAATAAAATAAATAATTCTTGCATATGGATTTTCAGTTACACCACCACTACAATCAATCCTATATTAAATACAGTGGGATCAATTGGGTAAGGCAAGATATGGCAGTTGCCATGTTTTTTCATCCAAAAACATTTTACTAAATCGAATCGAGACTAAATAGTAATGATAATTCTTTTTTGGTAATAAATGTAGAATAAATTTTGATAGTGATTTGCAAAAAAATGTTTGATTTACTTTTTAAAATGAGTTCTAATTACATCTATCCAAGTTTATAAGAGTCCTTATTGACTCTGAATAATAATAATAATGTCCCATTTATAGAACATCATCTGTTTATGTACTACATTATAGATGTAATTGATCCAAAATAAGTAAAACAATAACTCTCCAGTTGTGCCATCTGTTAAATGTCAGCCATTTGAACTTGTGAGTCATTAGCTAAAAAAAAAGAAAAAAAATAATTTTACTTTTTGTATAATGATTTTTCTCAATTATAAATTCATTCACATTTGCTGTTGAATAGGGAATATGTCCATAAGCGATATTATTATTATGTCTTATTTTTTCTTATATACATACCTATGAATAGAAATATGCATTTAAATGCATTTAAAAAAATTGTAACTCCATATCTAATCATAATGAAGTTCATTACCTCAATTTTTAGGTAAAAATAGGCCTAAATAAATGTCCATCTCTTTTTTTCTAATTGCAAATATATGAATATACATATATCTGTATATATAAGATGCATTTTTGCATTTTTTTATGATGGTCACGATTTGATTGTCAACAAATTAATGGCATATATTTTCCGTTTCAAATATATATTTTTATTATTTCAATCAGGCTTTTCCTCATAAATTTCTTTTACAAATGAAGCATAAGATTTGTACATATGTTATACTTATGAAGAGTTTTTTCTTGAAGGGAGAACATGAATAATATTTATAGTTATTTATGAGGGAAGAAAGTTTTTGGCTGAGTTAAGTACTAATTTTAGCAATAGTAAATACACCCCCCACAAGTTTTGTAAAAATTACTTTTTTAATATTTTGTTTAAAAAAAATTAAACATCATTTAGAAATTAAACTTTTAATTTTATAAACTTTTGTCAAATGTTGAGATGTTAACGACTTAATGCTCCTTCAACTTTATTTTCGAGTAAACAAAATCAAACAGTTTTTTTCCTTTCAAAAATTTCTCATTGGGCTTTGCTTAAATCTACATATTGATGATGCAGAAAATGGCTTCAAGAGTTTGTGGATCATTTTGAAATGTATTCTATTATTATTCTAGGAATGTATACATAAATGTCTTCACACGGCGCCATTGGAAGAAACCTTAGACTAAATACATTATTAAGTAAATCTGAGAGATTATTTATCGTATTTATTAAAAGCTTTGCATTGTATGTATAGATAATTAATTTTACTAACCAAAACTCATCACACAGCTAGATGGATATAATAAAAGTTGTTGAACGGTAAATATTTTTTGGCATAAAAATCAAAGTAGCTTGTGACTACTTAAATATAAAATATTAGCCTCCCGACTTGTTCAATCCTAATGGACCAAATTGAGAAGTATAAAGTCGAATGAATATTTAAGATAATTACTTACATTCTCCTAAACATATCATCACTTTAAGTAACCAATATTTGCTTCAATCGGATCAAATCTACTCATTTGTAAAGAAATAAGGAACAAAAAAAAATACTAGGACTAAGCTGTACCTTATATATGGACTTATACATATGTATATATAATGATATTTCACATACACACACAAAAAAACAACAACTTATAAGTAATGGTTTGTCAATGTCAGAGCGTTTTATTAAACTGTGGTCCCAAAATATATATTTATCCAAAATGGGCCAACTGAAGTCAAATCTATTTCATATAAATATGTAATGTTCGACGAAAACGTACTTAGGATCTTGAAAAATGTTCATAACGTAATATATGTTTGTACATATGTTATTTTTTTTTTTACTCATTTTTTTTCTTTGGTTCAGTGTTTCTCAAACGATGGGATGCACTTCAAAATGTAGATGTGTGTGTGAAAATATTTTCAATATAAGTATCTTTATTTAACAAATAGTCGAACAAAAAGTAACTTTATACTAAAAAACCTAAAAAATAATTTGAATATTCCCTTTTTAATGTATGTATGTATGCACAAGGAGTTATGTGAGATGTGCAAGTCAAATTTTTTGAAAAGCTCTGGTTAAGTTTTCAAAAAAAAGAAGAAGATGAAACAGTCCTTGAAGCTGTCTATATCTTACATTACATACAATCATTAAGTGATAAACAATCTTGGCATTGTAGCTTTTTTTTCTAGAAATGATAAACGGTTTGCAATTTTATTTTTGGCCAATTCTTTCTTTCTTTCTTTGTAATGTGAGAATAAGAAAAGAAAAGACTGACCATTTCTTCCTTTTGCAGAAACAAATGCAAAATAACAAACATACGAAAATGTCAACTATAACACCTATTTTAGTATACATACATACATTTTATTATTTCCATTTCCTAGAATGAGATTTATACATATGTAGATAATAATATAAAATTCATAATCAATTACATTTATTAGGCATATTACTCCTATGTATATTAATAAACTATACGTACATTAATTCATAAATACAAACACATATAAAACAAAATGTATTATTCATTCAGTAAAGCCAACAGTTTTAACTATTAGAGAGTCTGCATACTACATATTATTATGCATTAAAAAAATGAATTTTAAGACTGGTAAAAAAAAAAGAACAAAAAAGATCTACTATTTGCAATGCATTTATCATAATTCAATTTTTCTAACTCCTACCGTGAAGTATCTAAACGGGAATACATAGGTAGGAATGGGTTAACCTAGGAGTAATATATATTTATAAGTATATACATGTGTAGGTACTATTATTACATCATGTAAGGTACATAATAGATCTAAATATGGACAATTTTATTTACTACACAGGTCAACAAATATGACATGTCGAAAATCCTAAGGGGTATAAATATAATAAAACTTATTCAGTTTTGCACACTGATTTCAAATCTGTAATTTTTTCTAGAGAGTCTTACGGTTTTGAGAAATCAAACCCTACTTTTTGAGCTTTTTTGGCCCATTTTCCAATTTCAACTTCAATTTAAACTCAGAAGGATACTCATTTTGTGCATTAAAAAATAATGATTTGCTAGTGTATTTAGTGCAAATTTTATTTACAGTCTTTGTTTTGACCCGAGGAACTTATGGGGGCGTAGGGTGCCGGAGTAGGCCCAAAAGTCGGCCAAAACGTTTGCATTTAAATAACTCCTTGAATATTACATGAAATGGATTAATAAGGAATGCATTAAGAGGTGAGACCCAAAGCTTTCAAACGAAATGTCAAGAGCTCGATAAGAATCATTAATTAAGAAGAAATCGAATTTACAACTTCTCCAGCCATAGCATTAAACAAGTTTGTTTTTAATTTGGAAACCAAAATTATAAAGAAAAAGTTGAAAGACATACTCACTAGGGTGATCCGTCTGCCCCTCAAAAACGAAAAATTCAAGCTAGACATCTGGCTATTTTTTCAGTGTTGAAACTACTTGTAATAAGCATCTCTGTAAAATTTCAGAGCGATTAGTCAACGGAAAACCCATGCACAAATTGATTGAAAATTTTCAATTTTTGATGATTTTTAAGAAATAGTGAGCTAAATTATATCTTTAAACAATATCTTTAAAACTTTAGACTCTAATAAAAATTTTTATTTTCAAACTTTGAATTTAATAACAAGTTGTTTTAAATATAGTGTATCCTTTGGTAATCAACCCTCGTTTATCGTAACTTCTTTTATCCGTCACCGCGTTTATATCCACAAGTGAGTTTAAAATGATGAGTTTAAAACTTAATGATTATGTTCAGTTTGGGTGTTATTTCTACTATTTAAGATGCAGCCAGTCACATTAATTAAGTTAATATAAACCGAATGTAGTTTTTAAAGATCGTTTGAGCAATTTTTCTTTTTGTTTATTTTGCAGTAAAAAATCTTAAAGCCATTTTAGGAAGCAAGTTTTATTTTGATAATTTAACTTTAGAATAATTCTATAAGAACAACAGATTTTTTAAGCAGTATTTCCTGACGATTATTCCTTATAAGCAAGGACTCCCAATTGAGTACATTTACATGAATTGAATACTTTACTTGATGCCTTGATGAGTAATTCAAAAATAGATTATATTTTGTAGAATATAAAGATAGCATATTCAATTCAAGCAAAAGTGGAAGCCGTCTCCAATACTTGCCCTTCACTGGGACGGGAAGTTGATGAAAAGTTTGGAACACGGACCTGAAAATGATGAAAGGCTGCCAGTACTAGTATCAGGTGTAAACGGAGTGAAGATGCTTGGTGTCCCAGTACTAAAGCATGAGAAAGGTGCAAAAATCGGCTCAGAACTTGCTGCTACAACGCTTGATCTTTTAGATGACTGGAAGTGCAAAGATCAGGTGCGTGCCATGGTTTTCGATACGACAGCCAGCAACACCAGATCCCTTACTGCTGCATGCGTATCTGTTCAGAACATTTTGGAGCGAGAGTTGCTCTGGCTACCTTGCAGATGACATATAGGTGAAAGAATTCTAGCACATTGCTGGGAGTGCTTGAACATTGAGCCTTCCTCTGGTCCTCAAACAGTTATTTTCAAAAATTTCAAGAATGGATTTTCTAAGTTGCAGTATACGAAGTATAGTTTGTTCATTCCGAAGACTAGACGCTCATTACGAATTCTTAAAGAAGAAGTAATCGTGTTGTGCAAAGAAGCTTTAAATAAAAGCTTTGTTAGAGGAGACTACAAAGAGTTGGTAACGCTTACACTAATATATTTAGGTGAAGCCCCAGCTAATTTCAACCGATTCCAAGTCCCAGGAGCAATAAGCAACGCACGATGGATGGAAAAAATCCTGTATTCTATGAAAATCGTGCTTTTGTCAAATCAGGTTGAGTCATTTAAGCCAGTGATGTTGCAAAAAAAGCAGTTAGAAAAACTCAACGAATTCGTACAGTTTGTTGTGTACTGCTATATCCCCTGGTGGATTACCGCATCCCAGATATGCTCTGCTCCCAGCAATGACCTCAAGTTGATCATAAATAACAAATAAGAGTAGTTTATTATAACAAGTTTGAAGGAAGTTTGACAAAATCTTTTAGGTGTATTTTTAAAACAATATTCATGAAATTTCACTAAATTGAAGGATGTGACGGATAAAAGAGGTTCGGATAAATGAGAAGTGGATATACACGGATATACAGCGGATTGTTTTATCAAAAATTAAGCGAATCTAAGTACCAAAATTCTAAGAAAATGCAATAAAAATAAAAATTGTTCAAGGTATTGGATAGCCTAGCAATAAGCAACTTTATCTTAAATATCATAAAAAGTGGCAATTTTCAATCAATTTGTGCATGGGTTTATCATTGACCAATCGCTTTGAAATTTTACAGGGGTGCTTATCACAAGTAGCCTCAACACTGAAAAAATAGCCAGAAAAATCCGTGCGATAGGGGGCAGACGGATCACCCTAATACTCACCCTTTCAACTATTTATGCCTTGGTATTGTGTTGGTCTTCATTAGTAGTAAAATAATATTTGTCGAATTCTAAAATTCTCCTTGTGTACGTCCCTGACTACCTAATCAAATACCTAACAGCCCTAGGTATTATTGTACCTACCATTGTTGTCACCAGTTTTATTACCAGAATTGGTTTTGATATTTCTCTACTTTTTCAACTCAAAGTATACAACGAAAATGTCGTTAAGAGCAATTGAAATGCACAGAAAACAATTTTCATTTTTGTACGTCGACGGTGGTGCAAATATTTTTATAGCGTAATTTTATGATCCTATGTTGACATAAAATATGTTAAATAAATTAATTATATTAACAAGTTCATAATAGATGGAGTAGTACAGGCAGACCTCATTTCAAAAGGTGTCGACTTTCAATATGGATTAAAATCGAAATAATATAAATGTAAATATGTACTAATATGTTACGGCTTTAAATATGTTAGTACTTCAGAACTACTCTAATACCGGTATATTGAACAATACTTGTACCTACATTTATATTTTTTATATTTTAGCCCAAATTAAAAGTCGATAGCTTCTTTTTTCAGGCATACTTTAAGCGTAAAATTCCTGATATTAAAAAAAATTGATTAAAATTTTAGTGAAAATGTTTTAGAATATGAATAACAGATGCTCTTTTATTTTTTTCTTAATTATGTGTAAAATTGATAATCATATTTATCATTTTAATGACAATCAAAATTGATAAAATTCTGACATTTGTCTAATTTTTTTACCCATACCTACAAAAAGAAAATGTTAAAAGTAGAAACAGCTGAAAATGGATATTACTGTATCTTTTTTTATGTTTTTCAAAGTTGTAAATGGACATGTTGTAATAAATCATATTTAAAAAAAAAAAAAAACACACACACATAATTATAATTTAGAAACATGCCAATTTTACCTTTTTTCTTTTATTACTTTTCATTCCCTAATTTCTGCTTATCTCAGCATAAAATAGATTCAAATAAGTCGAACCTTATTTATAAATATTTATATATATATATATATATATTTCTTCAAAAACACTATCAAATATTGCTAAGCCAAATGTTCTGGACTTTGTTCTTCCTCTCTCGCCTCAATTGGATTATCCACTCATGGTATATATGTTACGGTTTTGTAGAATATTATTATTTATTTTGTGAAAAAACGTATTTGCATTACTTCTACGGATTGTATGTAATAAATAAATAGTAACCTACAATTCATACCAAAGTCTGCACATATCCAATTACATTAATAAAAAAACTACATTCATAGGTATTAAAATCACTTTAGGAAGGATTTGCTCGTAATGATGGGCATAATTGAAAGTTGTAATTAACTTATAAAGAAATTGAAATTTCAAATGTTCAATTATTATTTTGAGATATACCGGATCAGGTTAACTATTTTTAATATTTTGTGTTCTTATACCTATCTACTATTTCGACCTACAATTTATTTAAGTTGTTTCTTATTATAGTATTTTTATTTACATACATATTTCAACGGTTAGAGGTTAGAATACATGACCTACATATACAATGTACATACGTACTTCTTTGAAATAAGGTATTCCTGGATTACCCTATTTATTATTATCAATATAATTAATTTATTTAACATGTTTAACATATACCTACATACGATGATAAAATTTAAGTAACACCAATACAATGATATCTCACGCAATATCAATTTGGTCTACAATATACGTAAAATTATTTAAAAAATAAAAATAATACGTTTAAGTATTCACAGCGTCTGAATATAAACTTTATTTGTACTACTTAAATTATTTTAAATCAGAGATCGGTGGTAACCTTTTGGGGTGAGAGTTCTAAATTAAATATATATGTAGTTGAGTAGTTCGTTGTGGGATTTTGTTTACAAAAACAAAAAAACTGATATATGACTAATTAAGAAAACTTGTTTCGTGACAGAGTATGAGACAGCAAACCAAATTTCAGGTCAGTCAAACAAAATTTTGAGATCTTGGAATTGAATTGAATTTGTTGAAGTCTTATTTAGGTAGATGATTATTTTTTGAAATATTATTTAACGGATATCGGATATGGTTACTTAATTCAAGTTAATACTTAAAATTATATAGCCATAGGTATAACACATTGAACAATATTAAGAGGTTTCACACAAGAAACGTCTATAGTTCCTTCATAATGATCGACAAAGATCAAATTCAAACACAATAAAACTTGCTTACCGTGCGTTTCAAATGTATTAAAATGTATTCAAATGCTGTATTTCATATAATACGAAATAAAAGACACTAAAAGTTCATAATATTCGAGGAATGATGTGAGTTAAAAATTTATGGAATCTCTGAATCTTTTTCTACGTGACTGAAACTTTGCAGAACATGTTTTTATACTTAAAAACAACTTTTGATAAGTAGCTAACCACGAAAAAAACAAAAAAAAACCAATCTTCTGTGTAGTGTCTTGTTGAGTAATTAATGAAAGATAGAGATTGACATTGGTGAAAGGCCAGATAAAGAACTATCTCAAGCTAGATGTGGCCTGCGAGCCGGGGATTATTGAATACTCGTCTAAAAATAAAATATTAGAATATAGATAAACATTTCTTAAAAATCATGAATTTTCGATACTTAGTTTTCTAGATTCATTTTTATTAGTTCATTTGAAAGGCCATCTAAATTTGTATCTATTACAACACGTAGATTATGATGTACATACACCATAAAAACATGATATAACTTATACTGTATTTTTCCGATTTTAATTATTTTTTGAATAAGTACGCATAAATTCACAATTATTTTTACAGTTCATTGTCCATTTTGAAGGTGAATATTATATCGATGATGTGTACACTCAAGGGATAAGTTTAATTTCTTTTACTATACTTATTTGTTTAAAGGAACACTTTTTTATATTAAAATCAAACTTTAGATTATAATTGATGAACAAAGTTCGTTTAGCAAACTCTAAATTTCAAATTCTTTTTGGTTTTTGTATTTAAAGGTACACATTACAAAAATGAATTACCAATTGGTGATATACATAGTTCTTCATTGCAGTTATAATGCTCTGGATCAGTGGTGTCAAACATACGGCCTGCGAGCCAGAACTGTCCAACAAGGGGGTTCTATCAGGCCCGCAGGATAATTTGAAAGTTGAAAAAATATATAATTATACAATATTATAATTTTCGATAGCAGTTTCTTAAAGCTTGTACAATTTTGTGAAATGTTTGGTAAAAGTGTTGTTCAATAAATTTTTAGTTAAATTAAACAATGTCCTTGTTCTTCTTTAAATCAAAACAAAGGGAAGGCATGGTATTTTGGTTATTTATAGCTACATAAGTATGCTATAATTTTACTGGCCCGGTCCACTACATCTATCTTGGGGTCGTATGTGGTCCACAATGTGAAATGAGTTTGACACTCCTACTCTTGATGAAGAGTTTTAGAACTTTCACCAACTAAATTTCAAATTTCAATGATTTAGAGGAGGAAAATTAATCTGCTTAAAGGCCTACAAATGACAATACTATTCCTGTTGAATGGTGAAAGTCTCGTCCTACTATTGGTTTAACAATGGAAAAAATGAATACTTCCTTCAGAGGTTTTATGTATATGTGTACATAATAGAATTAGACGTTTTCAAACTTTTTATTGATGTTTCATTGAAAAAGTTGTAGTCCATACTAATAAGTATATAATATGTACAGCAAGGACAAGTCTTAAACGCCACTTGTGATGAAATTTAGATTATTATTCGAAGCTTTCTTGTTATTGGAATGCACAAAATGCCTAAATAAGATACTTTATGTGTCGCGGAAGAACAAATGCCCCAACATTTTGAATAGCACAATAAGATATAATTGATTTCAGGAAATTCTACATATACAACATTCAATTCAATTACAATGAACATTATCATTATTCAAATTTTCTTTTTTAGAGTTCTAACAATAGTATTGGATAGAAATTGCAAAAAAGAAGTATAAAATTATTAATTATATTAATTAGTGTATGTATAGTTCACATTTAAATGTACACTCATAAACTATTTGATACATTTCATGTTTACTATTTATAATATCATCAGACATTACACAAATTTTTTAATCAGGTTCTAAAATGAAAGTTGAATAATTCTTAATCAGCTTTTAGAAAATATATATTTTTAATACATAAATGTAGAAAAACACACCTAGGAAGATGACGTCAATGTAAACAAGTGTGAACAAAATACAGTTGGAAATACAAAAAAAGAGTTAAGGAAGACTGAAATATATAAAAAAAACATTTAATCTAAATAAAATTTGGAGGATGTATATACCTATGTAAGTTATAACTACAATATAATACATACATTCATAAAAAGGAAAAGTAACAGCGAAGTAAAAATAAAATAAAAACCTTGAGTTAAAGGTGCTTTAACGAGTCCCTGGAGGTCCATTGAGAAATCAAAATAATTTAAATAAAAGTATATAATATTTTATCAAGATACGATTTAAGCCATCAAACCTCATTACCACTTTATCTACATAGTATTATATGTATATATATAAATATTTGTATATTGTTAAACACACTAAAAATGTTCAAAAAATTGGTCAAATCCTTATCAATTACATTTCTTAGAAATATCGTCATTATATTTTTTTTTTTGCTTAATCATCTTGATTTGCTCTCGTGTATTTTACATTAATACAAATCATTTATTAGAATTACTAAATATCATTGTATTTTTTTTTTGATGAACAGGCAGTTAAGGTTATTTGAAGAGTGAAAAAGAGATTTAAAAAAAACAAAAACCACGGAATTCGTCTTTGGGGTACACCACAAAATTAATAATATATATATATATATATATATATATATATATCTGTAAGTACATATATGTATTACAATTGTATTTTTATGTGTTTTTTTCTTCGTCAAAGAACACGTAAACATGAAATATTCATTTAAATAACAAATAAATATAATTTTAATGTACATATATATATTACAAAATATTCGATCCTAATATATGTAACTCTTTACAATTTATCGTATCCTAAGTTTGTATTGATTCTTTTTTAATACAATACAGTGTTGATAAAACCTATCATGAAACATATATGTATGTAGGTATGTACAAATACATACTAGTATTGGGACCTGTGGGGACATTGTTCCACTTTTACTGGAGAAAGGCATGCACAATACTACCCCTCCCCATGAACTACAATTAATCACAGTCGTCTGCTGGTTTGTCACGAGTAAGAACTCGATTCAAGACCAATTTTTTCCCATATCCGTGAATAAGGGATTTTTTGAAAGTAATTTATGTAAATCAATAATTCAACTCTTACCATCGTCCGTCTCAGAATGATAATGATAATAAATAATTGAAAATGTCTGTGATAAAGAAAAAAGAAACACTCTGAATTAAACATTTTTTGATGACAATTCAGAACTGAACTTCTCAGTTCAATTTAGCATGAGTTGAAAAGTCTTAAATGACTATTATGACATTATCCTTAAATGTCATGTTGAGGTCATAGCACCTTAAAAAAAACAACATATAACTATACTTAATCATAGTTGAAGAGTATTAGTTTATGTATATAGATCCTGAGATCTAAGGGAATGATTTGCATATTCAAACATACTTTATATTTATAAAATTTAAGACATTGTAAAAAATTTAAAAGTGTTGTAACTATGTAGATTGTTAGCAAATATCTTTTATTTGATGGAACCATTCCTAAAATTTACTTAGAATTAATATTCACATTTAGAAGAATTGTTTAAAATACAATTATTAATATAATGTTGAGTGAGTTTGTAGGATATACATATGCATTTGGCATACGTAAAATGCCTATTGGCATTTAATTACATTAAAAATATTTGTATTGTATATTGAATTTTTTTAGTTACTGTTTTTTTTTAAACATGGGTAAGAAATGGGTAAATTGCATTTAATTTGTTCTATCTAGATACTCTCGTAATTATAGGTATATGTTCTTTAGAGATATTCTACAACTGACAATTCCATCCTTTTAGGAATTTAAACTAAATGTCAATAATAACTGATAAGAAGTTATATGCACAAAAATATAAATACTCATGGTATTACTGCGCACCTAAATTTAGGTATATCTACCCGTAGGAGCTAATAAATTTAAAGGCATTATTGTGTAAAAAGACATACACAACAACAAAATATAAAAAATAATTTATGCATTAAAGGATATAAGAGGGATACCAAAAGATATGTCAATAAATTCAATCGAAAAATTAAGTCAAAGTGAACACAACTTTTTAAGATTCCTATCTGTTAAATTAATGAGATTATGACTAAAAAATTTTTAAAAAAAAGAAGATCTTTAAATAGGGGTAGTATCTGGGTCAAGGATGTATATCAGTATACATATATTCCTTTCTCCACTTGCATATGTAGATACATACCTTTCTACTACAATAAAAATATCGAATAAATAAAACCCCGATCACTGTCACATAAATAAACTTAAACGCATTAAACATTCAATAATGTTTTTGAGTACAACTTTCAATTATAAAATTGTATTTTTTTTAAAAATAAGTCTCCAATTTACTTTATAGGGGTCTATTAGAAAAATTTTCTTTGATGCTGTTTTCTGTTATTTATCACATGGATTAATTCAATATTTCAAAATAAAGAACCCTCATTAAAAATAAAATAAAAAATAGTAATTAAGGCAAATCATTTCATTTCTCGTATCAATTTATCTTCAATAATATGTTTATTCATAAACACTATTAAATTATAAAAGCTGAGCATGAAAATGAAAGTTAAAAACAGAACACTTTATGTTCATATTTATTTTTTTAATTTTTAATGCGTCATTTCTGTAGATTTTTCAAAATATGTTGTTTTATTAGTATTAAAGTATAAGTATTCAAACGTAGATTAATGGAGCTTCGTTTTTTTTGCAGTTTTCACTGACATCACAGATTACATATAATAAACTGAAAGTGAGGTCATGTTAGAAACATAGCTCCTCATATAAATATCTACATTGTTATTAAACAAAGTTGACATATTCTTTAAAAAAAATAAGAAAATTTTATCTAATGGTGATTGAAAGATGAAAAAACTAAGTTGTTGAAGGTTTAAAATAATTAAGTTTATTATTATAAAATTAAGTTAATTATCCCTGAATCACGATAATTGTCTTCCAAAATGATAACCATCACATGGAAATACTATTTATTTACATATACATTTTCTTAATCAATAAAATATTACATAGGGGAGAACCAGGGAATGTTTAAAATTGGCTCCATTATCACAAAAATATTGTTCTTTGATAAAATTAACTTTATCCCTTTAAATCAAATATCACTTCAAAAAGTCTGATTTTTAAAAAAATAATTATGATTATTTTATAATATTGTGATGTGAATTTCATGTTTATAGATTTTTGATCGAGAAAAGGGCCTGTTGCAACTGTACCCGGTCTCTTCTATGTATATACGGAGACAGTAGAAAATAGCTCTGTGTTACATCGAATTTAAGAACAAAGGATCAATTGAACCTTAGAGGACATGTATATGATGCGTTTGGTATATACCTGAGTTTGATATGCTTGTATCCTTTTGAATTTTTAGGGAAACTCTGAACATGGTGCCTCGAATTCCAGTTTAAGAGTATTTGTTTTGAAAATACGATCTTATATCACAAAATACGTCTCAATCCGAAGAATATTGAAGGTAGGTCCAT
The DNA here is from genome assembly GCA_963680855.1 of Lepeophtheirus nordmannii. Classification (NCBI taxonomy): domain Eukaryota; kingdom Metazoa; phylum Arthropoda; class Copepoda; order Siphonostomatoida; family Caligidae; genus Lepeophtheirus; species Lepeophtheirus nordmannii. The sequence continues at coordinate 14,945,728 of OY804525.1, forward strand.
TTTTATTACATAAATAAAAAAACTCAAATAACACTAATACAATAATGAAATATTTTTGGAGTTCCATTTTAGAACGTTCTTCCATATTTTGTACATATTTTCACTTCTTTGTTCTACAACGATGTCTTTAAAGCCATTATTGCATTAGTAGCTCGGTGCAATACCTAATGCAATTGTTCATTAAAAGAAAGAAATTTGATTCATGTTCAAACTTATTCCTCATTTCTACGAATATAACAAAATATATGTAGCACATGCTAGAACCATTATGGTTTCATTTTAAGTCTACTTCCTTCATTTAATAGTAGTAGGTGATAATGTAACAATCTTTCTCTTTGCAAATGTTACTATGAGTATAGGGATATACATACATATAGTTTAGCAATGCCTAAGTGCACTTTTTCTTTTATATATGTACATACGTAGATAGGTAAATATATACCTAACTTGTGTATTAAAATGGGTAGTAAATTATGCCCAAAAAGTGTCATATATTTTCATTTTATGTATTAATTTCAGCTTTATTATCAATTAAGTTACCTATTAAAAGGTAGGATGCAACCGTGAAGGGAATTGAGTACAGGGCGATTTTTTAAAATTTAGTTAATTGTCATATTTTGTGGAATAATTTTACGTTTAGTGTTTTTTGATGGCGTTTAAATATAGATTACATACATTAAGGAAAAAGAAGAAGAAGGGGGAAAAGAGTATTTTAATTAAGTGCATTCGATTTCAAGATTTTGGATGGAAACACAAATCTAATTTAGACATAATGATTCTTATACATATGTACATATATATGTGTATATAAATCTAAATACAGTTGAATTAATAATATATTTTATCATTGAATTATATCTTGGTGTGGTAGAACTAGTTTTTTTAATATTACTCATGGTCGCTTTAATCAAACAATTAGATACTGTAACCTGCTCTCTTTTTTTCCAAAGAGACCTCTCTGGAGTATTTGCTACCTCCACCAAGATCTGTACCAGAGTCACTTTCAGTCAAGTTTACACCTCTCTACTCGTTGTGGTGGCCAAGCATTCATAGCGACGTCGCTTTTTGATCTTTTTATGTCGGCTCTTCCTGTTCTTATTCAATAATTCGTCAACGTCTAATTCTTCACCCGCTTCAAACTCCCTATTTGAACATTTTTGATATTAAAAGGGTAAAACTTAGTTAAAAACCATGATAATATTAACATTCACTACTTTTTGAACTTGAGGAAATTGCATATATTTATGTACATAGTCATTACTATCAACATTTCAAAAAAAAAAGTGAGCTTAAAAGTTTTTTTAATTACTTAACCTTTGAAAATCCAATCGTGGACAATGTGGCTGTTTCTGAAAATTCTTAATTAATATTTTTGACTCTGACCCACAGTTTGAAAAGTCCTAGATTAGAGTAATTATAACAATAAATATACGTTGTATACTTGAATAATTCTAAAATATGTATATTTTGTTAAATATATATAAATTCCCTATTTATATGTTGTAGGTTTATTTTTTCTATCTTTTTAATTCCTTCGACTATATCTTTGATACATATATAAATGCTGTTACATACAGGCTAGAGTTTAAAAAAAAAGCTCAATATTTTGAACTTAAGTTGATTATTATTAGTTACATGTATATTTAACATATATTAATACCACGATTGCATCAATACTAAATGTAAGGTTTTTAATTAAATATGTACATATATAGAAATTCAAATTTTATAGTGTGAAAATCTTCGTTACAAAACATTTTGTTTAGCAAATCTATTGTGTGAGGAGAGCTCAAAGTCCAAGCCAGTTTTGTTTATTTTCTACATAAGTACATATGTTAAAAGGAAGTTCTAGGCTTTGATTTTTGTATATCTTTAAAGCAACAATTTCAAAAAAACATACCTTTAAATCCCGTTTTTATAATTTCTTTAAAAACATACATACATATATAAGATGACTTCTTAATAGCATCTAAAAACTGCATTTATAGGATCTGAATACATAGGTAATTACGCTCCGCCTCCTAGGGATGAAAGTTTAACTTAGACATTCGTGTATAGTACCTACAAAGACTGAACACTTTCCGTAACTCATAAAAAAAGGCTCCTTAGCTCTTTGTCTATCTCTCTATATCCAAGCTAGCTTCACTTTGTAGGTATAATGGTTTAATATGTTTGCCAAACTATTAAACTGTCCTTTCCATGTTTTTAATGTTCTATTTATAATTTATATAACTTGTTAGTTACTTACATTTGCAAGGTAAATAACAAACAAATCGTTAATTTAACGTTCTTTAAGCGTAAATCTCATAATAGATTCAAATATATTTATGAAGGTCTATAATGTATATATAGGTAAATATATATATGTACATAATCTATTGAATATAGTTTTTAATGATCTCTTTTTTTTTATCATTTGTTTCCTATCTGTGTATGTTGTTTGTAACTCGTGTACGCCTCATTAAATTTAGTAGAATCATCATATCTTGTAATAAAAATTATAATTTAGAGTCTTCTACATCTTTTGATTATCGTGTATGAAAATATATATATATAATAATAATAATAATAAAAGCTTCACGGCTCATCAATTGGTATATGTATGTATAAATATACAGACATTTAGTTAGTGTGTTTCAAATTAATTTTTTGAATCCTTTGTGTGAAAGTATTTTTTTGGGGAGGAAAAAGTGGATTATAACAAGTTTTGAATCAGACACATCAAAATGCTCAATTTAAAAAAACAAAAAAACGGTGGACATGATGACAATGACCCATCGACATTTTCCCCCTTTAAAAACATGAAAATAATTAGATGAAAGTGTTAACTAATATGCTCCACGTATAAACACATTTGACGAAGGACAATCTTTACTATTTTATAACAATCTTCATCTTGATATACCATTAACAAAGCACTTAGCCTTGCCATTAAAATAACATTACACTTATTGAACTACGCACAAATGATCCTTATTTTCTCTACAGGTAAAATAATAATTCACAAATACAATTTTGTATATATGTAGGTAAGGGCCTCAAGACAAATTCACTTTGATTGAATTGGTTAAAGAGAGAGAGATAGAAAAAACAAAAAAAAAAGGAAAAACAAAGGGTTTTCATAACTTTTCCTAAAATAAATACTCATTTGGAATTAAACAAACTTTCAATTAATTTAATAGCACTTATCCAAAAGTTAAAATAATTATTTGTTCAATAAATGTGTACATACCTATGTAAGTATAGAAATTAACCAGTCTCAAATATTACAAAATATTAACTTCATTCTAATACCTGAGGATATGCCTAAATCTTATGTACATATTATATATGTATAATAAGTATATGTAATATTTAAACACACTTTTTCAACCGACAGTCCTTGAACAAATTATAATTCCTATTCAAAAATATACACACTTTTATAAAATGAAGGACAATAAAATTATTATCGATGAGACGGTTGGAGCAACCAGGATCAGGATCACAAAGACTCCTTAATATTTAATCATGTAAGTATGTTTTTCTTGCGAATAAATTAAATTACATAAGAGATTGTTGATTGGTTTAGTAAGTGGGAAGAAGTAAAATAGGGAACCATAGATTTACATTATGTAATGTGAAAGTAATTGTGATTTAAATGTATCATGTTTTCCCTAACAATGGATCTGAATATCTTAATATCTGAACTTTAACAGATAATGTTCTTAAAAAATTGGTCTTGTGACCAAGACTTTTAAGGATTGAAAATAAAACTTTGAGGGGTTGCAATGGAGATGAAACTAAGATATTCAAAAATTTGTTTAGTGACCAGGAGCTATCTCAAAAAGTACATTACTTTTTGTTATACATACATTATCCCACTGGTGTTAATTGGTATATCGGTACTTAGGTAGTAGCAGAGTATGGACACATTAAGAACGGTACGATACTAAATTTAAATTGGTATGGAAATTAGTACTTGCAACGTTATTATCATATACATATTTGTCGCACAGATGGTGTAATATATGTAAATCTTGCAGACCCCCTTGTAAGTGCATGCAAAATGCTACAACGTTTCATTATATATTTTAAGTTGAAAAAGTATAAAAGAGCAATTTTAATGCAGGAGTTACTACGAAAATGTTGATATCATCACAATACTCCATCACAACCTAAAAGTCCTCTCAAAATGGCGTGCTGTCAACAAATGACAGATCATCTGAAGTTGAGTGAATAAATTGTCAACAACTCCTTGAAATAATATCATTCCTTTAATCTTTTTCTAATAAATACATTTATATGTAGATATTATATAAAGTAATAATTTGTTAATCCCTCATTATTTTTGATGGATAACACGGATGAGGGATCCTATCAAATTACTCTCTTATTTATTAGTTTGATACCTGTCATAAACAAATTTGTTGAGTAACAAACAAATAAATAAATACAATCTTATAAACACTGTTTCAAAATTACAATAATATAATTAATCATGAAATGTAGTACGATAGAGGAGAAGTGAAGGAAGAGAAAAAAAAGAAAAAAAACCCAAAAGATAATTATTAACGTTCCTCCCACACCAAGGCTAGACTGAAACACTGATTGTCTTTACATAATTGGGTATGTCGGTAGATAGGTGGTTGGAATAGAACTAAAAGTTACGTGACAGTTTTGTCACATGATGAGTGTAAACAATAATAATAGTAAAAAAGATTACAAATAGTAAATTATGCCAATTCATTTTTAACTGTATGGAAAGATTAATTAAGGATCTGCAATTATTATTGGCCAATGTTAGTGATGTGTGCTTGAGTAACTTTCATAGGTTGAAAAAATATGCACATACGAATATTTTACCTATTTTTGAATATTACCATATGAACAAAAAAAATGTCCCACACATCATTATTTCTGAAATTGGTACTGCTGATTTGGATTCCAGAAAAATTTACTGTAAGTAGGAGTCTTTAAATCATCAATAAAAAAACGACACTTTTCTCAAATCAAGGCTACTGCAAAGCATACGACTGATTCTATAGAGAAAAATTACAGTTCTAAGATTAAAAAATGAAAATTACTGTTGATATTGAGACTTAACTGTAAATATATGAAACATTTTTCAAAGTAAAATTTGCCAAAATTAGGATTGTTTGGGGCTAAACATACACATTAAATTTCAAACGATCATGTCACCGAAACCAGTTGTCAAACATGAACTATTGAAAATATGTGAAATTTCTCGTAGATAGAACTGTTTTCAAATCATGATCTTATGATTTGAGCTTTAAATTAACTTCAAGAAACAAAATTTAGTATATCCAAATGGATCATAGTGTATGCTTCAACCACAAAACTTGCAAGTTTTGAAGGATGTACTTCGAGTACAACCAAGATTTGTGCAGGATGTGAATTAGATGGAAGAAAAAATTACAAATTACTTCTAGTGAAGTGAATTTTTAGAAAGATATTGAATTAAAAATTTGTTTTATACTGCTTACATCTAGTTATTTCAAATTATATTCATCATCATTTTCTGAAGAGGTAATTTTTTTGAATTTTTAAATTGTTGATGTCTTAAAACTTACATTTTGTTATTTACATAGGAAGAGATACATTACAAAATGTATACCCACAATGACATTACAAATAAAAATGGATGTAGTTTGTCTAATTATAGTGTGTATAGAGAGATCAAATGCATGACAGCTACAAATTTGATGTTTCAACTTTACTAGTTGTTGTTATATGAAAACCATGATTGACAATTATAATTATACAAAGTCAATGAATTGTATCTGATTTGTAAACAACTGCCTTGTTATGTTTGGATGAACTACATCAAAGATATCCGCCCTTTCAAACAGTTGTGTATGCAAATTGGATTTAAACATTTATATGTACGAAGTACTTTCATGATAAAATGTACTCCAATTCAAATGACAATGCTAATTGATTTGGTTTGATGCATGAAGCTTCTACAAAATATATATGTAGAATTAAGCAATTTATGGACGACATGCCGTATTCAACATATAAATAATGTATGCTCAAACATTTCTACATTTATCATTTTACTTAGCAGACAATAAAAATACTTTCTTCAAACATACATACATAGTTTCAATCGTTATAAAATCATGTTAATGTTCAATTTTATTGCGATTATAAATATCATCACTGACATTAAACGTTTATTATTGATAAAAGCACCATTACATATTTTTTTTCTATAACAGTATAACATGTATTTATATAATCCATTTAAGAGTTATTCTTTGTCTAAGAGTGTGTTTTTGAAACAGCAAGTTACTTTTTACACAGTCGATTGATGAGTGAAATTGCACATTTAGGTATAAGTATGTATATTGTTTTTGACTTTTTTGCAAGTTATTATTTTTTACTCCCTCTGTGCCTTTGGAAAGCTAATATACATACAACAATTAGTACATAGGAGGGAGGGGAGATATGACATTAATTCATTCAAATTCTAGATATAAGGATGGTGGAAAATCAAAACAGACGTCATTAAGTAACTTTAACTATAGCAGAATGGTCCAGTAAACAAACTTATTGGCCAATACTTTATGTGACTTTCTAACCGGAATCACTTTATCAACATTTCAAATAAAAGAGGATACAGTTACAAAAAAAATTTAATTTATAGCGCTTGTTTACTACTAATCTCGTTTCCTATTGCTTAATCAATCAAATTAATGGCTTAGATAGCCAAGATAGTGAACTATTCTTCTAATTTATGCTATAAATAAATAATATTATACAAATTTGTAATATTTTATATCGGTTCAATAATAAATAATAATAACTTAAACTGTGGTTACGAAAATACTTTGAACTAATTCTGATCGGCTGCTTACACTGACTTTAAAGAAAAGAAAAAATTATACCAATATTGTCCATTGTTTGATGGAATTCAAATGATTTCCACTTCTGACGTCATTAGCATTTAAATAATTACATATTCGAAAAAGTAAAAATGAATGTTTAGTGAACAAAAGATTTTTGTTGCTATATGCTATTTTAGCTATTTCATTCTATCTATGTGCTATCGCTCAGAAAGTCATATATCATTTTCATATGTACATGTGTGCTCATATTAAAAAGACAGAATTCATTGACTGTACAATGTCTGTATCTACTTCCATATTCAAGTCTGACTCAAAGAGCATAATTGATAAAAAGCTAATAAACTCATGTATTTTTTCATTTGTTAATTATCTCAATATATGTAAATGTTGGGTAAAACTGTTTTTATGGAGTTTGAAGCTCACACTAAATAATGAATTGAATTTATATTTTTTTCATACTTAAGATATGTGTGTTCAAGGAAACAGAGATAAAGCATATATCATTTGTAAAATTCAACTGCAATTATACGTACAATGTACATATTTTTAACTTTAAAATGGCTTTGAATAGTCGGTGTACGTACATATATGTATTTATTTAAGGATCAAACTTACCGATCCCTTAAACAACCTTCATCCTTTAGATAGATAGATAAAAATTAAATGCATAGAAAAAGAAAAAATAATAAAAAACAGTTAAACCCCTGACCAAAATATAATTTTTTTTAACTGGATATGAAACTCATATTTCATAATTAGATATATGTATAATAATATTCTTTTATCTCAGGGAGTTTATATCTTTGTATGTGCTACTATTTTTCCCATAAACAAAGACCCCTTCAAACATTATTCCAACTTCTTCTTCTTCTAACATTCCTTTTCAAGGATAAATATATGTATGTATGTAAACTTAAATGATAATTACATTTTAAACGTATTTATATATATTTTTAAAAATGCTATACATAGAAACGTTAACGAAATGCAATTATAAATACTTGCTTAACAAATAGGTTAAGATCATGTTTGCAAAATCTCTTATTTTTTATTATTAATATAATATATATATATATATATATATATATATATATATATATATATATACATGTTATAATACATACTAGGAAGGGATGAATAGTCTAAAGCAGAAATGTCAAACATACGGCCCGCGGGACGGAACTGGTCCGCAAGGAGGTTCAATCAGGCCTGCAAGATAATTTGAAAGTTGAGAAAATACATAAAAGAGATGAATTATAATTTTTAATTAAATGTAATTCATGAATTATCTGCTAGGGGTGTATGTTAGTCTTTCTTTATAAGTCTCATGTAATCTCATGTAAAGTTCATTATTATAATTTTCGATACCAGCTACTTAAAGTTTGTGCAATTTTGTGAAATGTTTTGTAAAAGTGATGTACAATAAATTTTTAGTTAAAGTTAAAATGCCCTTGTTCTTATTTAAATCAAAACAAAGGGAAGACATGATATTTTGGCTATTTATAGCTTAGTATACTATAATTTTAATAGTTCGACGTCTACCTAGGGGTCGTATGTGGCCCACAATTTGAAATGAGTTTGACACTCCTGGTCTATTGGTTCAAAAATTGTAAATGGGTCGTTATGCATACCTATATGTATACAAGTCAAATTTCAGAGCGATTGGAAAACGTTTTTTGCTGCCGACATGTGCATTGGAAATTACAATTTCTTATATTAGCATGGTTTATCTCATTTTTAAACATTGTTTCCATGCTATTAAGTTTAATTGTGAATAAATTGATATGAAGAATTAGTAGCTTGCTTAAAATTACATATTTCAAAAGAATAGATGACAGAATTTTGATTTAGTATAAAGGTTAGTAAATTTAAGAAATGAGAAATTTTTTTTAGTTTTATGGTAAATGGAGAACTTTATAGGTACTCGAAAATCTCTCTCAATGCTATTTGTCACTAAAATAAATGATTATTACGTAATAATTTTTGTAACAATTAGCATAGTCATAAACTATATTTTGGTATAAAAAAACCATTTAACAAAGAAATTGTGATAGTAATATTTGATGAGTGATTCTCTTTTTGTCAAAAAATATAGATATTTATTAACAGACTAAACAAAAATGTTGAGATGTGCAAATTTTTGTTCAATAAAGGGATGTCAGTGACTTTCCGGTATGTATGGGAGCCACATTTTTCATGCATATTAAATGATCCTTGCTAACTTCATTCTTTCAACATGACTGACAGGTCGATATCGAGATTGTATTATATATTTTTTTCATTTTGAGGAGAAAAAAAATGGAATTAAATAAGAATAATGAATACCCACATATGTAGGTAGTCTGCCTCATGCATAGAAAAAAATCTATTTGTCTTGACTTGTATACTTGAAGATATCAGCTTTCAAAAATTGATTAATGAGAAGTGTGTCTTTGTTAGATAGAGAGAGTGTGTGTGTATGTTAAATTCAAGTATCAAATTTATCAAAGCTTACCTGTTTAAGGCCATTTACTTGATTGATGAATATAAATTCCTATTCTTACTGATCAATAATTATTTATTGAGATTCCTACTATGTATGTACATAAAAAAATTAAAAGTTGTATCTTTTCTGTAAAAGTATTTTATTTATATTTTTGAAGAAATAACTTTTAAAAAACACAAAGAAGGCATATTACAGACTATAAAAGTACAGATAATTATGTGTCAAAAGAAAATATTATACAAGGGAATTGACTTCATTTATATAACTTTATCGAACAAATATATATTATCCCTTTTGTAAGATAAATTGACTCAAAAATTATTTTCAAGGGGCTTTTAAACTATTATTTAAGAAGAAATTTATTTTAAATAGATGAACAAATAATATAAATTTGAAAAAAAAAGTTCAAGAGGCTATACATATACTAGAATTTCTCTCTCGGGATCCTGTTTTCTCAGTTTTTCCCGGGAATTCTCACATTTTTTTGTTTCATGATGTAGTTTTTATTAAAATAAAATACATATTGAATAATCACTCGGCTAAAACTTCTTTCGATTTATGCCCTATCCAACTTTACTTCAATGATATACGTTTCTTATCCTTTTTTACTTTTTATAGGTACTCTATAGCCTAAGGCTATAGTCTACACGTGCATCATATACGTAACATATTTATAAATGGAAAAAGAAAATATCGACCTAAAAAACTCGCACATTATTTATGTGTCAGATAAATGGTTTATAAACTGTTCCATATCGTCACAAATTTTGTATAGTGTATTTTATTAATAAATACAAATCCCCATGACTCCTTGTTTACATCCTAATTTATAAATATCAAAAACTATAAGGGAAGAAGTATAAATTAATTTTGGATTTTTCAATAATTTATTCATTGAATTCATTATTTCTTTTTATAATACAATAATAAATACTTAGATTTTACAGTATTTTTGTTTATTACTGGGATCTTAATTTTCCCAGGATACCAGAATTTAAAAATTGATTTCCCGAGATCCCACTAATTGTCATTTTCCTAAGAAATAAGAAACCCTAATAAAAACAAAAGTGACTAAATTTAACAAGAAATGACGTACAAAAACCTTAATAAAATATACATTTCTTCAAAATTATTAATTAAATTTAAACATCGTTTTTTAATATAGAACATTATAATTTTAGTTCTATAAACTTTTCCAAAAGACTTAAAACAAAATGCTGTAGAATTTGTTGTTTAAAGCGAGCTATATGCGGTACATTACATTTTCTCGTTGCCATTATATTCTTTCCCATTTTAAAAGAAGATATAATCCTATTTATGAACACTTCAGACAATATTTGTCATTAGATATTCTACAACAAAAAATTAATGTACCTCCAAAAAAAATCGCTTTGTTTTTTTACATCTGTTAAAAAATTTACATCTTCAACCCAATTTTTCATTTATTCCTCAGAATGAATCATAAAATTTGCCATCAGATTTTCAATTATCGGGATTTTGAAATAAAATTCACAATGTAGATAGCTGTGAATTATATTTAATATTTTGTTTTCTCAAGAAAGTTGTAAAACCCCTTTTTAACCCATTTGTTTACTTTTGACCTTTTTATCAACGCTATTAAAAAACTACGACAAATCAGGATAAAACCCTGATTTTCTCAAAAATGTTACATTAAAAGAGTTGTACTTAAATGTATATATATATATTGTGTACCAGTTAAAACTTGTTCAAGTATATTATACTATTAGAAAATGTTGTATTGACTATAACGCTTTATTTAGTTATTGCATCATCTTTGTTAATTATCAACTAATTAATCAATGCTTTAATTTCATTTTGTTATAACAAATTTACTTTTGTACTACTAATATTAATACAAACAGTGGGTACTATAATTTATATAATATGTCATAGACTAAATCTCATCAATTAGTGATTTTTTTTCTCACTGCATTATCTTGATACTAAGATATACAATACATTATTTTACATATGTATAATATTTGTCTGCTTAATTTATCATTAGAACAAACCGTGTGTTCTCTCTGTCAAACAAATATTTAATCAAATTATTTATCATTTACTTTTGATACCAAATTATAGGATATGGAATACCAGGAATTATTATAAAAAACCCAAGAAGCAAGCTTCAATAAGAATATATAAAAATTAACGAATGTACCTGATTCATATTTATAAATGTATATAATTTTCGAAGGTCATTGATATTCATCAATACATAAAGATATGTATTCCTCAATTTGAGGGAGGGGGGAAAAAATCTTCATAATCTTATAGATTCCATCTATAACAACTCAGCAGGTAAATTCTAACTTTTTCTTATTAAAAAAATGAATAAGTTTGAAGAGGAATAATAATAAAAAAAAAGTTTTTGATCATCATAGGCGTTTTAAAACTTAGGATGAGGAAATTTACGAAGTCAATAAGTGTTTTACATTAAATGTGAATTATGAAGGAAAATTTTTTGACCTAGGAATATATTTATCAAATAACTTAAGGATCTTTTGGCAGCATAATAAAATAATATTCTTCTCTACGGAGCTAAATATATATTTATAAATAATATACCTGTGCATACCTTTTCTTAATCAATGTTTTACTCTCTGATAAGATATAACATACATAAACAGTTTTAACTACTGAAAAATACGGAAGTGTATGTATAGGAAGAACGAAATAGTAGAACTATAACGGAATGTCTCATTAATTGGTATTAGGAACAAAATACCAATAATAACATTTTTATTTAAAGGAATATGACCGCGTAATAACTGAAACTTTTTTTAAAAAAATGACTTTTTATTTTTTGACAGCACTACTTAAGAAATTCAATTTTTATGGCCCACCAGTGTTTGTATATTAAGAACATGAACACATTTCATGTTCAACGTACGCAAATATGTAACTATCTATATACATACATATGGCCATAATTTGATGGCAACTCTCCAAGGAAAGAGACACGAAAAAATGAAGAAAAAGTTTCGTTTCAAGGTTTGTCAAATACTGGGCACATGTATAAATTTGATAATATACATATATACACGTAGATATTCTGAATATAATGAAGGGATACAAAATAGCAGTACATTTTCATTTCAAGAAATGTTTATTACAAAATAAAGTCAATCATTAACATGCCAAATGAAACACTTAATTCGTTGAGTTGACATTTTACTTATTATCAGGACTTTTTGGGCTATTGTACTTCTGTATTCAAATACAAAATAAACTACCTTGAATAATAAATTTGCAAAATCATTTTGATGTAAAACAAAATTAATATTTGAGTTATTAAGCTATGCAAATTTGCTGTATGATTACTAAATTATTTTGGCTGTTGCAAAATTGTGACTAACAGATATATTATGTACATCATGTCTTATTTCTACACCATGTAAATAAATAAATACATCCCATGCAATGTAATTAATTAATCAATCTTTTAATTCTAAAATTTAAATAGCTATGAATATTGAATTCTTATTCACCACTTATTTATCCAACAAAGGACATTAATACGGCTTCATCTCAACACAAAGCAATTTTTTGTTCTTTACTTTAACCAAAGTTAATACCCACCTGTCTTTACATATTGATATAACATGTAGCTATTTGCAAAAATAAAATTTCAATTTAAATCCATTTATAAATAATCTTTTGAATCAAATTAATAATAAATAATATTCTAATATTTCATTTAGTTCCATGTTCTATTCCTGTGAGGTATTATTAATTTTTTTTTTGCTAATTTGAGGAAGAGAAGATTGACAAAGATACTAATTCATTTAATATATAATATATATGTACACATACATATTGTGTAGATCAACTCAGAGGTAAAAAAAGGAACTAAGTATGATCTCATCAATTATCTTTATTGATTCGAAAACTAATCACTATTCTGATAGTCGATCTAAATACAATGTACATAGGTTGTATAATAAGAATGTTATACTATAATAGACACAATCAAAACAGCTGATGAAGAGGAGCATCCTTATAACTTCAACACTTGTATGTATGTGTAAATAACTTTGACTATATTTCCAAGTGCCCTCAAGTGGCAAACATGACTTCTTCTATCGTGTTATCTCTTCATGATACTTCTTATCCTTTCATGAAAAAGGAACTCCAATTGCGTTGAGAAAAATTGGAAAAAATCGATTTTTTGGGGAGAAGGGAAATAACATGTAATTATGAGATTCATTTTTTTTCTTAGTCATGTCGTGTTTCAATAAATACTTTTATTTCTTGGTAGATTTCGATTCCAAGAGAAAATTGTAGAGTAATACCTAGGTACATATGTATATAGATCTGTAAATGCCATAACATCATGAAAGCTAGTCGTCGTCAATACATAGTATATTGCCCTTATTTCGTGTATTACATATACATACATATAATTGAGTTAAAAACAACATTTCTTTGCAGTGCCATAAAATTATTCCATTAGATTTTTTCTGGTTTCAGAATATGAAGAGCCCAGTCAAATTAAGATGTGGACCGGGTCTTTTTGTTTGTCCAGCTGTAATTTTTAATTTACAACTTCTTAAAGGAGCAGGTTTTAATCGGGAGAGTGCTGTCCCACAATTAGCTCTGCCTGATAGTTTCTTCTCTTGAATGAAAATATGAGTAAAATCGTGGAACAAAGTATTTGATTCATTTGGAATATCGGCATTTGTAAGCAGTAGTGATGAGAAATAGATATTTTGAATATCTTAGAAGAAACATAACTTTCAAATTTGGGATAACCGTGCCAAGTTAATCTAGCAGTTTTACGTGAACATAGAGCAACTAGAAAAAAATATAAAAAATTGACAGCATTTTATTCATAAGTGATATCCAAGGGATACATTTTAATACATAGACATAGATTGTGGAAATATAAACTGCACCTTAAATAAATAAACAAATTACAAATTAGTGCATTGTTCCAATTAAGTATTGACAGTTATTTATAATTAAATATAGCAATATTTTTTGTTTAAATTTCAAAATTAAAAGATTGACGCGTAAAAGAGAAAATAATTTAAACAACTTACATTTTTGAAGTGATAGTCCAATATAGTTTTTTTTGGGAACAAAAATGAACTCCTTTGCAACAATGGAATTACAATATTTGGCCATAGTTTTTAAATTAAAATGATACAAGACGTCTAAAAATGACTAGTTTTGACCTAAAAAGGCTTTTTTTTTATTTTTAAAGTGCCGATATAAAAAGTGCCAAGAGTTAAATAAAATATTACTCAAAAATCGAAACACTGTATACATGTATTCATACCTTTAAGGCCATTATCTCAAAAAAAAGTCATAGAATTAAACCACAATCTTACCCATTCAGTATATTCAGTATTTATTTGTGTATATTAAAGGCCTGATTTCTCATTTTCAGGAAAATTCAGGATCCGAATTTTTAGAAATAAGAAGAATTAATAAATTCCTAGAATACATTATTAAAAATCCAAAATTAGTTCATGTTTACTTCATTGGAAAGTTAAGTATCAATCAAATACCGTAACCCAACTTGATTCACAACAAAAAAAATCTTTAATAGTAAATGATGATAGGCTAATTTTTGAAAAGATTGATAAGTAAGTGTGAACTGTCCTTAGAAAAATAACACAGGGTGACAAATTTGAAATGTCAAAAATCCTAAATGGTAAAAGTATAATAAAAGTTATTCAATTTTGCACAATGATTTCAAATCTGTATTTTTTTTTTTCGAGAGTCCGACGGTTTTTGAGAAATTGAATCCTACTTTTTCAGCTTTGTTGACCCATTTTCCAACTTCTACTTCAATTTAAGCCTGCAAGAATACTCATTTTGTTCATTAAAAAATAATGATCCGCTAGTGTATTTAATGTAAATTATATTTCCAGTCTTTTTTTTTTGCCTAAAGGGCGGGAGTAAGCCCAAAAGTCAACCAAAACATTTGTACTTAAATAAACCCTTGAATATTGAATGAAATGGATTAATGAGGAATATATTAAAGAGCTGAGACTCACAGCTTTTAAACAAGCAATTGATACGAATCCTTAACTAAGAAGAAATTGTCTATCTAAATATGTAAATTTTCATCCAATTTCGAGCAAAAATTCACGGACTCACGGTAGTTGGAAAATGGGTCAAATTAGCTCAAAAAGTAGGGTCCGATTTCTCAAAAACTGTCAGACTCTCGAAAAAAAAAGAAAAAAGAATACAGATTTGAAATCAATTAAATAGTAACTTCGATGTAACAAAATTTAAATTTATACCTATGTCCAATTTCTATAGGCCTCTTTGTGATTGTTTTTAAGCCGAAAAATACAGAATTCATTTTTTGTAAGGTACTACAATAAGAAAGTTAGTGTCCCAGTCGGGCCAGTATGTCAGAGAACAAAACAGGTACACTTCAAATCCATGTCTGGATCAATCCTCTTCAGTTAATTATTTTCAATCTGGTCAGGTTTGAATTGAGCTGTTATACCAAATGGCACAAGGACTTCTAGGTAGCAATAAAACATAGAACAACTAACAAAAGTTTGAAAAACTTTTTAAAGAAATGAATCAGGTAACTTTTTAAGTAGTTATTGTCTGTTTTATTTTATTACCTTTAACCCATCAGACTTTCATATAAAGGAAAAGTGCATTTGAATAGTATCATCACATCTTTTATTTTTTTACTATTTATTTGTTTATTTTATTTTATTTCCAAATATCATAAATACTGAAAAACAACTTTTAACAAACTTTATTGTAACATATAGAGTATGAAAATAACATGTTAAAGATTCCTGTTTTTTTCAACACTTAACTGCAACATATATGTACATAAATACAAACATATAATATATATGCTCTTTTCCAACATACATGACCTATTTAAGAAGAGAAGGGGGGAGGGGGGAGAAAATGACTATAAAAATGATTTGACATTGAAAAGTAGTCTGAATGCGTAGTGCACAGATATACATAAAATAAAAATAATTACACATACATTTACAATTAATGATGCCAAGTTTATTTTAGTGAAAAAAAAGTCAGTTTAAGTGTTTAAAGAAATTGAATCTTTTTTTTATTTATTAAAATGTATCTAACTGCATACTATTTAAGTAATTAATATATATATATATATACATACTTTTAAAAGACAAAATGTTATGAAAATACTAACCTAATTTTGATGGATGATCATTTGGAATAAAGAAGGAAAGGAAGGAGGCAGATCAAATGAATTACAGATGTACTCGTAGAAGTAGTAGTAATTCTTCAAAAGGTCATCCATATATGAACATATTTATAATTTCACTAATAGAGATGCAAGTCTCATTCTATACAGATATCTAGCTATTTATAATAAATTTATATTATATATATGTTGTGCCATATGTATAAGTTGGAATTTTTGTACAAGTCATAGCTACATGCAGCGTATAATGTGGCAAGTCGCATTAAAAAAAATGAGATAAAGAATTTTAAATGAAGAATTAACTACCTGTTTATGATACTTGTAATTTTAGACTCGTATGATGAAAACAAATTGGTTAATACGTTTTTTGAGGTACATACATAACAGTTCAATTTTTGGTTATTAAGAAATCATTTCAAAGAAAGTGTGCTCCCTTCTTATAGATTTATGTATTACAATTCAAATTCGCCTCAGTTCTCTCAGTTTCTATTAAATATTGAGCATTAGTCAATAGCTCATAGAATTTTGGTGTTGTGTCTACAAGGTCGAATCGAGAGCATTTTACTTTCACACAATCCAACGTCCTTGCCAATGTGCTTTCTTACGATATGCTTTTTCAGCTTTACAGGTTATACATAGACATGAACTGAATGCATGTCACTGAACAAAATATTGAATAAGTATCAATTTGGATCTGGTATCATTTCACTCGCACTTTATTGACATAATGAAGAATACAGGTGTGTTCGTTTAAGACGAGACACTCGGTTTTAGACTGGATAAAGGTTAATAAGTCGAAAAAGGCATTGCTATTCAATTTTGTACTCTTATTACATATAATCTACATAGATTAAGACAGAAAATTTTCACTCAATCCATCCACCGTTGTTGGCAATAATCGTTCCAGCTTTCCCCTGAACTTTTTACAGATGTTCTTAATGAAGCTCAGATCCAAGTTGACTCATGTGTCAAGTACGGCGGTCTTCAACTGGTCCTTCCAACTGAATTGAATGCCATTGAGACTGCGTAGTCCATTGGTGCAGCATCTGGTGAATGGGGAGGCCAACGCTCTTTTGGAAAATACCCGGAGCTTACTTCATCAATATTTCTTGCGTTACTTTGGAGGTGCGACAGCTATCACCGTCCTGCAGCAGCCACCAGTCCCCTTCGTAGGTCCTCCTGGTCCAGGCGAAGATATATTTCTCAAATAATTAATGTAGGTAGCTGAATTCAACTTCTCACCATGTTCAAGGAAGACGAGATAGCACTTTTGTCCATCTGGTCCACCCATTGCAATCACAGCATTTCCTTCCCTTAGTATGCGTGGGGGGAACCCCCACATGTTGAGTCAAGGTAACACCATGTCACCAAGGGAAAAGGGTGTTTCATTCAAGTGCAAGATGAAAACTCCAGGTGACCTTTTCTTCAGGCGATTTAAGCATTTTTTACTGCTATACCATCTTTTTGCAATCGATCGGCTTCAGTACTTGTCTCGGTGTCCTCTTGTTACTTTTAAGGCCAAGATGCTCCTGAACAAGCCTCCTCATGGTGCTTCTGTCTATGTTAAATTCGCGTCAGAGTCCCTTAATCGTGGCCTTCTTTCTTTCTCCTCGATGACATTTTTGCCTGCCTCCAAACTCTCATCTGGCCTTGCTGGACGTGGCCTAACCCTCTTAGGAGCCTTAACAGTCCCCCTCTTCTAGGTCCAGTAGACAGTCTGCCTGGAAACACCAAAATCATGCCTGATTTCTGTCGGTGTTTTGTTTCGGTCAGAAAGGGCTAAAATAGCTGAGTCGTTGGATTCATGTTTGCCATGATGATAATAAGGATTAAATGCTTAACCACTCTGGTTATAAATATTTTCTAGATGTCAATGGATTCACTGATTGGTTGATAAGAGCCAATCACAATGCTACATCATTATTAATGAGAAAATTAAAAGTGTCTCGTCTTAAGCGAACACACCTGTAAGAGATCAAGAAACTAAAGATAGCAATAAAAAAATAAAAAAAGTTGTTGCAAAATATTGCTATTGAACTAATGTTTTATCAATTCCATTATCTTGTTTTAGTATATACATTTTTTATATTGCTAAGTTTCAAAAACCTTCAATAATTTGGAACTGAACCCTTTCGGACCCAGAGGACACCGGTGTCCCAAAAAATCAAAATGTGCTAATGTGCTCCAGTGACAATCAATTTTTGTTCTCTTTTTTTTTGTTTGATAGCTAAGATGTCAAGCTATTATTCATATTTCATAGTTAGTCATATGAAAATTTGATTTGAATATTTTTCAAGGTACTAAGCATTACGATTTTTACACATGCAAAAAAATCATGTTTAAACCAATGTAACTTTTTTGTTTTTCTAGGAAAATATTTGTTAATATATACTTAAAGAATTACATGTTTAAAATATCTTTTAATTCTAACGAATAAATTAGAAATTATTCAAATCTAAGTTTTTTGGGACGCTAGTGTCCCTTTGGGTGTGAAGGGAGTTTTTTTTATTAATATTTCACAGAAATTGCTTCATAAAATATCACTTGTAAAATGCACATAACATATGATATACATATATTTTTTATTTAAGATTTTTCAATTTTTTTTTGTCAAGTAGAAAATAAGAATAAAGAATGAAAGTATGTAAAGATATAATAAATACGAAAAAAGTACTGATAAACAGTGTATTTTTAGTTATGAAAAAATTCCCTTCACACCTATAGGAACAACAATGTCCCATAATTTCTTAGAGAAACAGGTTGAATTACAATATTTTATAAAATCAAATTAGGTTAGTATGGTCATTCTGACATTAAAAAATATACTTTCTGATACTTAATGGGTTTAAAAGGATTGACAAACATGAAAAAGATTATGTATATCCTACAAATTGACGTCTTGAATGACATTTCCCTTTAATATATAAAAAATAGTATTGTAGCATATTTTGTATGATTTGCATGTAAAATTAATGAGTCAATAAATTTAATTTGATGAAAAACACAGCGTTTGATGCAATTGAAATAGCAATTAATACTCGCAAGGGGTATCAAAATCCCTGGTTAAGAACCTTGTACTAAATAATATACTACTTCGTTTCTAGTAGAGTGACCACAGTTCTATTAGTCGTAAATAAGTTACATTCATCCATCAAATAATGAATAGTTAGTAATTAAAATGACTAGTGTTATAATTAAATATGAAGACTTATAGAGAGGAACAAATTGTAAACTATATAATATACTTGTACAAGATCCCAATTTGTAAATTTACATTTCAAATAAATTTATGACATATGTCATTAGTCATATGGAGTTATCAAAAAGTAATAATTCCCTAAATTAATGATAATAATCAGTCAAATTACAAAAAATAATAATTAACATCATGCCAACCACAATTAAGGTGACTATGGCAAATTGCAAATTGCAAAAAAAAAAAATATCAATATTTTATTTGAATAACTTCTTTGATAAAGTAAATTAACCATGGTATTGCTACATACGTATATACACATATAACTATGTACATTCTTAGGTAGAGTTTAAGGTCATAGGTAAGAGAAGAGTATCCAGTGGTGTATTTAGAATCAACCAGGGATGCATAACAATATTTTCTGAGGTCTCCTCATTAATCTTGCTCACGGTTTCCCGATGCTCAGTAATGCCACTGACTGGAAATAAATAATCTCAAATATCTTGGAAAAAATTGGAAGAATATGCCCAATTTTAATTCTATAAAACGAATGAGTCATAATAATTACATAGAATGAATGATAAAGTTATTATGACGTCATATGTATGTACATATTATATTGAGAGAAAGTGAGCATAACGTAATTTGTCTTACTCAAAATGTCAAAAGATACGACAACAAAACAACAAAAGAAGTTATTGTTTCATTATAAATATATATTTGCATGCCAGTTCATTAGCATATCACTCATCATATTAACATAAGTGAAAATCAAAACAAAAGAGTTGAATTCCTGTGTTACTTTTTTTTTGTCAATGTTTGTTAATTTTAAATTTATAAAAAGAGTAGGAATCAGTGAAAACTTGAATTATAATTATATATTTATGTTAGTGATAAGATTAGTTTAAATTAATTACACTTAATTCAATCAATTTGCTTAGAAGCATAGAAGACATATTACTATACATACATAATTGCATAATTTGAGACATTTTTCATTTAAAAAAACAACTCAAAATGTAATGAAAAGATATTATTATTAAACAAAACATAGTATTTTTATAAAAAGCGGTTTCTTTCTGTATAATTAAAAACAAGGACTCGACATGCAGAATAATTATAATTATATTATTTGCAATTTTTGACAGAAAAACAAGTTACTACATACATAATGTAATCAAGTTAAGCTTTAGGTACCTACCTACATATCAACAGAAAATCAATCCAATAAGTTTGTTTACATACAAATACGTATGTATATTTACAAATATGTATGTAGTCACTAACTGCAGAGAAAGCTTCGTAGTATGTATGTATAATCCACTCTAATCCGGTTATTAATCGATACTAACTATTTAATGTTTCTAAATTATTTACATACAATGAATTGATAGCCATCTCCCATAGAAACAGTACCAAGGAATAATAGTATGTTTTGTGCTACCTAAAGGATTAATAAAAATGATGATTAATTTTTTTTCAATTAGAACCATAAACAAAGTTTGTGAAAAGGATAGTCATTATTTTGGATAGAATAGACTCAAATGACAGTAAGGAATATGAATAAAACTTGTAGAAGTAATTTAAAAGTTTGTATTTACAGCAATACCTACCCTGTTTAGTATGAACTCAATTAGTTTGGTTTTGCTATAGTATGGTATTTCAAAATATTTTTTAATAAAATCTATCATTTCGATGCAAAAAGAATAAAAGTTTGCAGCACTGAAACACGCCTTGTGTCTCAAAGAGTCTGGACTCAAACAGTCTCGTATATCTACAAAACCAATTACTCTGTTTATTCAGGGTATTGCTCAAATTTAGTTCGAGTACACATTTGTGGACTCTCAGCACGGCATTACCTCATTAACAAAAAAATTTACATTTTATTTTCTTGTGAGCTGTCGATTTTAAATTAAATCAGAGTTTTGAACGTTTATGGGTTCAACTCTAATATTCAGCTGTAAAGGACTAACTTCACTTACTGATTTTGTGCCTTTTATTTATGTTTCTTTTTGGGATAAAAGTTGCGATCCACAGTAAAGATAAGGACGTGCGAGAAGTCACAAAGCTGATAATTAAAGATAGCTATATATGAAATTCATATTTCTACATACTTGTATTATATATGAGTTTAATCATTTGACAAAAATACAGTAGAAGTTGTATATGTAGTTCGAATTCGGATCTCTTTAGCATAAGAGCCAAATCCCTTCCTCCATAGTAATAATAGTAAATGATTACCCAATTATCTCGAATTATTTCTTATAAATCGAACAAATTACCAACATTTGACTTTACATATATTCTTTCCCTTATTCAAGACAATCACAAGGATGGAACATTGTTTTATTGTAAACATCACACGCTGAATATTTCTATTTTTCCCCCAACTAATTTTTGTATCGAAATTATAATAACAATACAACGTTGCAAGTCAGCATTGCAAATTTTTCATTAAAACTCTTAGTTTATAAAAATATTTATTATTAAAATTACGCTAATAAATATTAAAAATCATGCAAGGAAAATACATTCCCGATAAATCAATTCCCTGTATTTTCATTTCTACAAAATCCATTCCTAGCAAAATTCATCCCCCTTTTTTTAGAAAAATATTTTGTGTCGTCATATGGTGTATGTTTCTAGACTAAGTAAGTTATATTGATCAAGGATTTGCTCCTCAGGTGAATGATTGTCAAAATGTATTCTGATATCCAAGTGCAGACATGCATAAATCATATTGATGCAGTAAGTGATGTGGGGGTTACAACCAGACATATCTTTTTTAGAAACAAAACATATGACGTCACAAAATATTCTCAATAAAAATAGGAATGAAAATACAGCGAATGAATTTACTAGGAACTCTTATTACGATTAAAAACAATAATAATATTAAGAGTTGATAGATTTTTCATCATATCTCAAACTAAATTATTTTGGTCACCTCAAGTTGGAGTTATATGACTTCTACTACTTTTATTTCATTTTTTATATATATTTTATTGTTGCCCAAATTGACCTCTTCTGTAAATACATACATATGTTAATACATAACTAAATATCCAAGGTCTCAAAATTTATAAATAACTTGATGTATCTTATTACTAACATATATAAATATATATTTACATATATGCACCCCAAATATGCTGCATAATCCAAATAATAATAACAAAACAACTAGAAATAGAAAATTGCATTTGTTTTTACTGTTGCATGTTACAATTTCTTTGCCTGAATATTGGCCTATCTGTCTCCAAAATATGAAAATAATAATAATATTACAGACTCTAAAAAAATTAATGACAGACAAAAAAGTATAAAAAATACATCTAAAGTAAGGTTTGTGCTTTTTTTAACTTTTCCCTTCTCTTCTTTTCTTGAACTTTTTCCAGATTCCTTAGAGAGTAGAGAAGAAAAACAAATATTATCTTTTTTTTTTAAATCTTACGGTTATTTTAACAGGAAAATTATTATTCCAATATGCTTGGATGACTTTAAAACATTAATGATAAAAACAAATAGAATTTACATACTTATATATTCCATGCCCTCTTTAGAAAAAACTTAATCATTTTTTTTCCTTATAAAGAAATTCTCCCCTTTTTAAAGGTCAAAATATAATTATAAAGCTTCTTTTTTTTTCTCTTTGAAGGTTACATTGACTCTGATGGATAATGTTGCATTGCAGACATTATACTAAAAAAAAAAGAAATATCAATGCTAAGATAGCATCACTTTTTTTTTATTTAAAAGTTTGGTCATTGAGCAGATCCAATATTATCGTTCTAACCGTATTTATAATGAATAATTACATAGAACAAATTATAGATGACTGAAAATAGTTGTTTATATGTCACGTCACATTTATTTGTAAAAGATATACTAATCAATAAATTCTGACTAACGTCATGTGGGCTGTAAAAAAATTGGTGTCACAGCTGTATGAGATACTGATATAAGAACGTAGAAGATCAATTATCATATCTTTTTCAATCTCAATCTTGTATAAAATGATAGAGGAAATCAAAACAAGGGTTCATTTTTCTATTCTAAATATTCAGGGATTTATCAACTCATTAAAGTTTATTTTTGAAAATTTCAAAGTGATCTCTGTTTTCCCCTCCTCTATCTATATACTTAGTTTATGCACAGATGATTAAATCTTAGGTAGGTATATAAACTGTCTAATAAATCATCATTTATTACATATATACCTCTTTTAGCTGATGTGAACATAAATATCAATTGTTTAAAAAAAAAAATATTATAACACTTGTAGTGTAGTCATTATTTTGGAAGGCTCAATTTTTGTGCAGCTGTGAGTTTCTAACCTGATCCATGCATCTCTTTATACCTACACATATTTTGTATGATTATTATTTTATTTAAAAAAAAACCACACATTTTCGCAGAGTACAAATCAGATTTTATTTTTATCGTATATGATTTTTAAAAATTAAACCTGAAATACAAGGAACATCATCAATTTTATAAAAATATCACCAAGAGATCCTTATTATATCTATGAACCACCTTTTTGTTATTCCTGATTGAAAAAGTAGAAGAATCTATGTTGTAGATAAGCAATTATTATTTTGCTAATATTAAAAATCCTTATATATCTATAACTCTAGAACTTAATGATATGTGACATTTGAACAGGTGAAAATCCCACTTATATACACCTAATGTGTGAGAGTAAATAGCTTTGTATTTTAAAACAAGTTAATTTCTAAATAAAAAATCATATTCCCCGGTTTGAAGACTGAAATACATTGTTATCATGAACAGATAATTACCCATGAACAGATACTTTGTACACCAGATTTGTAACCAATAGTTATATACGACTAGTTATAATTAATTCCCTGTTAGATACTTATGAAAATGATCAAGCTTGTTGATAGAATTCATTTTCTTCATTTTTTTTTTTTTTTGACATTTCCTTATTGTCAAATATAATCAATCAATTTATCATAATATAATTTAAATCATTGACTTTTGACGAAAATGTTTTAAAATCTATTGTTTTAAAACTGTGAATTTAATTTTGATTTTTTTGAATTTGCTACAAATCTATTTTTTTTACACCAATACCAGTAAAAAAAAATTTACTTTTTATTTTTGCTACAAACTCTATAATTATCTTGTTACTTCATTTTTACCTTCAAATTAATGCATGCATACCTATATGTTCTTTTGATGATTTCAAATCAATTCAAATTATGCAAATCTGCCTTTTTTTTTACTAACATTATATTATGTTTTTTTATTTGATTTTGTGTGTGTAGGTATTGATAGGAGCCTTGTGTTTAAATTTGTACACAAACATCAGATAAAAATATTTTTTTTACAATTCATAATTTGTATATTTTTTGAAAATAAAAAATAAATTGAACTTTTGCCAAATTGCCCTTAGGATATTCTACAATTATTTTACTTATCTTATTTGCATTTATTACTCTGATATAATAATAAAGGTAAGATTCGACAGTAAAATCAATAACAAAAATTATTCTTAGAATTGGGTACGCACCTATTATGAATCTAAATACGTATGATATTCAACCTTACATTCCTAGCAGAAAATATAACAAACAGCAAAATTTGTCTTCTCGAAACACTTCCTTTATACAAATTTAGGAAAGCAGAGCGATATTTCTGCCCATCAAACTATTCCTTGTTTGTTCATATAGTCATCACAGTGTTAAATATATTATAACTCAAATGGAACAAAGTCAAATATATATAAATTCTAATAAATCTTCTTTTTTTTTTAAATTATTAGTCTTTACATAAAAATAGTTGCTATTCGAAAAAAAAGAACAAAATTTAGATATTCATTTATTTGTCCCTATGAGCGTGCCGCTCATAGGGACAAATTCTAAGCTGCATCATTTCTCCTTCTCGATGTATTATATGTATGACATGTCATAAATGTTGTAAGACGAAAAAAAAAATCTTTGTAAGATTCTTAGACTTTCCATTATTCATTTTCTATGACAGAAATTCGATACCTGATAGCATGATGTGTTTGACTTCCAGGTTTACATAATAATAATAATGTTATCAAAAAAGCATTAGAAACACGACTAACAACATATCCTTTGATATGCTTCAAATAAGTTTCTTTTTTTTTTACTTCTTCCTTATAAATCCTTAAATAATATTTGACATCACGTACTGTGACGTCATGTGTACGGTTGAGGTAGTTTCATGAATGTAACTTGTACAAAATGTGTTTATATGTATGTATTTTTAAAAATGTGAGACTAACTACGTGTTTTTATACATATGTATGTGTAAACAAAATGAGACACAAGTCATGTACCTTGAAAGGAAATAAAAAAAGTATGCAAGGGCTTACCTACAAGGACTAACTTGAGTAAACAAAATGATGATAGTCCATTTACCCTGTATGCGCATTATATAATTTATTTCAAATAAGAAACCATCATTCTTGACTTTATAATTTGTGAGGTGATGGGGCTATTATTTATTAAATGGAAGAAGGAAGAAGATAAATAACTCAGGCTTCTAACACATACCTACGCAAGTACAATCAATTTTTGATATGTATGTATTATATGTATGTTTATAGGGAGGGAAAATAATAAAAGACTTCAACTTTGAAGTTCAAGTCTTTTTCTTTTTTTTTTTTTTTTCATATTTCGAAACCTTAAACTTACATCAATTTGTAAAATTATATTTATAGATATTATGTAGAAAATAGAGCCAATTTATCAATTCTTATAAATTACTCTTTGTGACCCTCTGTTCTTCATGATGAGAAAAGGAACTGTGTTTTCTTTTTCCTCTTATTCAGATACCTACAACATACCTGCAGGAGGCAAAAGGAAAATATAAACTAAAAAACAATTTTTCTTCATCATCTTGTATAAAAAAACCTTTTAATATTTTTACAATTAATTATTAATAATAATATGAATTCAGCTTTTTCGTTACACGATGATGATGAGGATAATTACTCCAAACCAAAGTGACCATAATATATTTTCAATTTAAAAGAGAAAAAAAAGTAACAAAAAAAATGCTTGAGGGATGAGTCTCCCTATATGTAGGCATAGCCACCACATCATTAGTCTCTCACCTTATTTTATTCAAAGTATAATTTTCTGACCGTCAATGCTGCCTAAAAAAAGTTCTTAAAAAAAAAACTAAAAAAAGTTTCCCTTTAATAACTCACTTCAAGGTAGAATTTAAAGACAGTTTTGATACCTTGAAAAATATATATGTATGTACATATCTTTATTATAATACTATATAGATAAGTCATACTTTAAATGTATGTACATACATACATATCAAAGCAACATTTATAATACTTAAACAAAAAAATTCATGCGATAAGATTCTAAGAACAACTTAATTATCCAAATTGAAACACTTGATATATCTATGTATATTATTTAGTTCATTGCTCTCCTTTCAGTGATACTAGACGTTGTGTTCGTTTTTTAAATGCATGGGGATATCAAGAGTTAATTAGAGGAAATATTCACTTGAATATGGATTATTATCTCTGGTGAATTGTGTTATGCATATTTGCTAATGAAGTAACTTTCCTTTGATAAGATAATAAAGATACTTAATTATATCAAGAGTTTGGGCTCAATTTGAAATATGTACAACATTTTTTAATTGATTAGGAAACAATTTTTGAAATAAATCTTCTATAGTAAATTTATGGCGATGTCAATTACCTATTGAAAGAAAGAAAGAAAAATGAGCTTATTTAATTCTCATTTAACTTTAACAAAGAGCATCAATTAATGTTAATTTTGTTTTATGTAAGTGCAAAAGTGTTGTTAGCTCTAAAAAGGAGATAATATGGTCAGTAGTACACAATGTGCCTATAAAAACATTAGAAGGAAAACTGAATTAAATCAATCATCATTTTTTTTCCACAAAAAAAGAAGAAAATCTTATAAAGCCCTCATCTTTAAGACATTGATTAAACTCTACACATGTATTAAAGTTCCTTATAAAAGTTTAAAATGATGTTTTAAAAATGTTTCACATTCCACATATATATGTATACATATAGTTTTTCAAATCCCACATCATATTGCATAATTTAAAACGACGACAACAACTACAGGAATAATACTAATCAAATAAAGGATATGACTAAGTTATGGGCCATGAATTTGCAGAGTGCACACAAATATGTGCCTAGTACATGCATATATATACCTACATTTATATATACACACATATGTTTTTAGTTACTACTAGTAGTGGTGTACATTTAATTTGTTATTTACGCAATTAAATTCATATTTCTACTACTTGCGTGTTTCACTTATATGTATTGAATAGAAAATGCTTCGCCATCCCTGCCAGTTCTACCTTAGTTTCTCATTCATTATCCTTAAAGGGCCTCATATACCTATACCTATGTGCTTATGTAGTCCTCATTTTCATATACATATCTATGTAGGCTCATCAGGAAGGACGTCTCACAATATACATATGATTGGATTTTTTTTAAACTCTTTATTTATTTCAAATGAAATTAATATTTCCCTCTCTGTTTCTCTTTTAATCATGCAATCCGATTTCGTTTATCATGATACTGACAAAGATCAGTTTTTGAATAACTATCTATTTATTACGTAGGTAATTATATCTACAAATATATCTAATGTATGTTAGTATATATCAAGCACTGAAACACCCCTTTCCAACAGGCAGAATAAAGGTATGCTCATATCTATATACATACTTACATATATACTAGATAAGTGTCTGTTGTTTAAATTGTTTCTCAGAAATGGGTGAATTATATGTGTATCTTCATAGAGGTAAGCTCTCCCTTCTACTAACTACTCCTTCGATATGAGTTTTTCGTTGGAGAGAGAAAGAGGAATTGAATTCCCTTCCCAGTGTTAAATAATTATACCCATTCTCTTATTTTACCTCTGAGGCACAAGACACAATGAAAAAAAATACACTCATCTCTCTTTTTCTAATGTAAACATGATAATTAATATAGAATTTTTTTGTACATATGTGTGTGTTGAAAAGCCTTAAATATACATACAAAAAAATGGCCGGGATAACTTAACATAACCAACTGAGGCTATTTGTAATTTTATTTTATGTGGAAACGTACCATTTTTTTAGAGCTCACATTGGATTATTAAACATTCGCAAATGTTTTTTTTTATCCATGTAAAATATCTTGTCACAACTTGTAAAACTCATAATAAATCCTCATTTTTTATCTGATTAATAAAACTGACTTATCAGAGGGGGAAAAGAGTAATAAACTAAATAAATATATTTTATTAATATATGTACTTTGATTATTTATTTGTTAGTTTTTAACACTTTTTTTGGTATGTTTGACCTTGATAATTTAAGCATAATTTTTAACATGTCTAGGACAATACTATAAGCCATAATTTTTGCCTTTATCTTTCTCCAATTATCTCGTAATCATTTTAAAAAATTTTATCGAAAAAAGATTGTTTGGTCGACGAATTTTATTTGGTTTTAATTTATTTTAAAGAATGATAAATCAAAAACTTTTAGAAGTTATAGTTAATATGTCTTTAATCAATATACTTATGAATTAAAACTAAGGCAGTTCAATGGGTTAAAACAGTACTTTTAAAACTTTTTGACTTGCGCTCTCCTCAAATAGCATTTCAATTTACCCCCTCCCCCCTCGGGAGATGTTTTACACTCCTTTATCAACTGGAGAGCTCCACAGTTTGAGAAGTTCGGGGTTAAGATATAACAATGTATGAAAATAACAAATAGGATTAAACGTCTAAATTTTCCATTTCCTTGCATTTAGTCATAACTTTTGATCACGGTCGTGATGTAACCTTACAATATAATCACATACTGTTAACTACAAGTTATATATATTTATATATACATGCATATATATATATATATATTATGAGTTAACAATATAGAACTATTCTTCGTTAACTGCTCTACAATTTGTATTACTAAATTTTTTCCATTTTTCTATAAAATACACAAATTAAGGTTAAATATTATAAAAATATCCATCTAAATCAGGGTTGTCAAACTCATTACACATTGCGGGCCACATACAACCCCTAGGTAGACGTTGTGGGCCGGACCATTAAAATTATAGCATACTTAGCTATAAATAACCAAAATATCATTTCTTCCCTTTGTTTTGATTCAAAGAAGAACAAGGACATTGTTAAATTTTATAATAATTTATTGAACAACACTTTTACAAAACATTTCGCAAAATTGCACAAACTTTAAGTAACTGTTATCAAAAATTATAATAATGAACTTTACATGAGATTACATGGTACTTATAAAGAAAGACTAACAAGCTCCCCTAGTGGATAATTCATGAATTACATTTAATTAAAAAATTTAATCCATGTCGCTTATGTATTTTTTCTACTTTCAAATTATCCTGCGGGCCTGATTGAATCTCCTTGTGGGCCGGTTCCGGCCTGCAGGCCGTATGTTTGACATCCCTGATCTAAATTATATTTAAGCTATAGTACTTGGTATTCCTAAATTTAATGGGAGGCGTTTCCTTAAATATGAAGAGTAATAACAAAACTTCTTTTTAAATTGAGTATAGTGGGACTATTGAAAATCTCCAAATCCATCGATTGATTTCTTGAACTCGCAAAATATATTTGTTCATCATTTTTCTTGTAGTCTCTTATGATTTTGGATAAAAACAATGCCTTTTACTCCTGGCACCAAGTCAGTTATATAAAATGCAGTCATCTACCTTATTATGTCTTAATATAATATGATCTTAACTTCTGATACTCAATTATCATCTAGTAGTGTTATCCTTATATTGAATGTTTAAAATTCGTAATAGTTATAAATAAAGTTTAATTATTTAAGATAAACGATTTGACTCATTTTAATTAGACGAAGGATCTCCAAATGGCTCTGAATTTAACAGAAAAGTCAATTTTAAAATCAAAATTCTTCATTTATCGTTCAATATCACTTGATTTTACAATAAACTTTTCTTAAAATGTGGTTGAAAAGATGATAGTTTTTGTCAATTTTGACAGGTTTTTTATAGCTTAATGTTTTAAAACATTAGCCTAAATTTTAATTTGTAATCGTGGGAATAATCATACCTTATGTTTTAATTTTCATGGATGTAATATACAACAGAATACTATGTTCCTGCAAATGGTTAAATGATTATTGGGTATAACTAAATTAACCAGGATAAGTACGTAATCAATACTACTTTTTTAATTCTCTATATAAGTATATCCCTACATTAAAATTAAAAAAAACCTTTTGATTATTAAAAAATAAACAAAAAATTACTGTTAGTATATAAACATTTCATTTTATTATGATCAACATTTAGATACAGTGAGATATAGAGGATAAATACTAATGATAACCAAATGACAGAAGAATTAAGAATAATTGTTATTCCAAATAAGAAAAAATATAAGTTGAACAATTCTTTGATATTTAAAATTAATATTGTTGTCTTCCATATTTACAATTAAGTGTAATTAAACTTAAATGAGGTTTATGAAAAATAATCTATCGAAAAGTTATATATTTCATGTATTTATGTGCTTCCGCACTTTTTGATTCCCCAAAAAGTTGATTTTTACTCCTAGATAATATTTTTCTACTATCAACAGAATATATTTTATAATAATATGTTATACAATCAAATTATTTCGATTTAAATATGTAAAGTAATAATAAAAAGTGTATAACCATCAATGAAGATAGCCTCTCAAATTAGTTCATGGCAATAACAATATTACACAATTTCTTAAGGAGCTTATAGGTGATGTAGCACAGTAGATGATAAAAAGCAAGTATGTCCACGTTAAGAGACGAGTCCAATTATTGGATGTTTTTCGAATTTAGGGGTGAAAGACTAATCGGACTGTCTAGTAGCCGGTTCCTTCCCAAGTTTTCCTCAGGACAGCTGGCACTCTTTATCGAGTTTCATCCGATAAAGTGGATGAAACATATTTCTTTTATGTGTAAATCTATTTTCTATATAATGAGCAGAGTTTCAGAACTAAGGATCCCCATAGCCAAGAAGAGAGAAAATATTGTCTGACAAACTCTACGTCTCACAATAACAAATTTCAACCTTTCATCTTCGATATTGAAAGCGGAGAATTACTCGACTGAGAAATAGAAGACATTTTAAAGCATTGGTCTCTTCGATAAGAAACTTCTTCATGGCTAAACCATTTAAAACAAGACGTTTATTCTCCAAATTTTTACAAGGGTCCCATAGAACAGGAACAACAATTATAAAAAAAATCAACTGTTTGTCTTTCTTGGTTGGATATTATAGATATTATTCACAAATGAGGAACGTTTAGAGGAATAATAGCAAAATTGCCAACAGAGTAATAATGAGGTCGTAGAATAAAGAAGAGTAGAGTTTGGGATGAACGAGTTAAAAACCTAATTCTACCAACCTAATATTTTATTCCTTAATATTGCGAAAGTTTAGTCCTTAACATATTTGAGAGGCATTTGCGTATTTTCTGAAGCATCATATTCCTGAAAAACACTATGAAATTAAACTATAGACTCTAGGCTATAATGCCCTGTTATTTATTTTTGGGAATTTCGACGAAAAGCACAAAAAAGAGTAGCCTTGTTTTTTTTAATGAATTAAAAATAGCTAGAAAAAGAAAATTTGATTTTTCTCCACTTTGTGTTTTTTATTCACACTCATTTGTTATTGACATGTTATTATTATTTTACAGTTCCTTGCCAAAAATGATAAAATGTTAAGACAAAAAAAACCTAGTTTTTTTAGCACAATTAATTAATTTTGAAAATAGTGGAATATGTGAATGCTATCAAGTATCAATAAGTGAATTGGTTGGATTGATTCTTAATATTGCAAATCTTTTTTTCCCATTTTTAAAAAAAAATATTGTAATCTATTGGAAACAAATATAAACTTCAATGAATCTACACATCGATATTTTTTAACATAAAATAAACATAAATGTTAATAACATACATTTTTAGTATATAAAAGCTAATTTTTACAACTTTAATTATACCAGAGAGCAAGGAAGAGTTATTTAATATATGTTTCATAAAAAAAAACATTTCATCAATATAATATATATTTATGTCATTATTTCAAGTATTTTTTTTTTCAATCCAATTTCCGTGTCAAAAACACTACACTACTCTACATTCAATTAATTTCACCCTTTGATCTGGAATCTATGAAAAAACTACTTTCAGTTTCAATATATACTTGGAAGAAGTAAAAAAATATATTTGGCATTACCTTGAATATTTTTACAATTTATAAATCAAAAAAACTAAATTTAAAAATTTGTATTTTGTAAATTTTTAAAAAGATGATTTATGAAAAAAATATTTTTTACTTATTTATAATATTGGCCAATCGAAAGCATTTTGTTTCATTTAAATCTAAAATACATCTATTCAATATAAATGTATAAACCTTAGGACAATTGCCAATTAGATAAAGTAGATGCAGAGAGGCCTCATTTTAATGATCATAATTTTGAGGAGTTTTATTATTTTCTTTTTTGCAACTAATGTTATTTAATGAAAAACGTATTTAGAATGATAAATGATATAATTTCTTATTAATAAGAATGAACAAACATTGAAAGTTTTGAAATCAATCAGTCAATTAATGTTTACTTATTTAAGTTACAAAATGATATATATATATATATTAATGATTATAATAGGAGTATTATATGTATTATTCAATCAAATATAATTTTTTCTTTCCTTTTTTTTTCAAAAGTTGAAGGCGATTTCCTTTGTACATTTTTAAAATTTTTCTGTTATATACTTTAAGTTTAATTTCTAAAGCGCTTATGAAGGATATTGAAGAGACAAATTGAATTTTTTCTATGTACAGATAATTTGGGCTCTACTTGTAAATGTGAGTATTTATTTAAATGTAACTATTTACCTACATATTCTTACATATTTTATTAAGGCATCAATTGTATCCTGTAACTTACATATTCAATGTTTCATCTAATGATAATTCACATATTTACAACACATAAAAAATTAGATGCTGATATAAAAATATTTCCCTTTCTCTGCCCTTCTCTCTCTCTATCTCTCTCTTTCAATATTATACAATATATTTTTGCAATGCATTAATCTACAAAACTTGGCTGCATTAAACGTGCTTCATTTATTAATAATAATAATTGAAAAACCATAACAATAACTCCACATAACTATGATATAGGTGTTTTAACTATACAAATACATACAATTACTTCCTTTGTTTTGATTCCACCAACTTTATATAAATACATATGTATAGCTGACACCATTATTATTATATGTATGTATGTGAAAAAAAAATCCTTAATTTATCTCTGTTTTTTTTAAGACGAAACTATGTCTTTGTGTGATTAATAGTTCTACTTGAATTTAGCTTGATTAAATTTCAAAGCACTACATATATATATATCTTTGTTTATGAATAAATAAACACATTTTTGAAGATAAAAAATTTGACCTGAATTTTTTATTTATTTGTCCTATTTAGACACACCTTATATAACTATTAAATATTATGTCTTTACAAAAGAGTTTATCATTTATTGAATTACTTTCAAGCAGAACATTCACCTCTTCAGATAAATATATGAATAATATATTTATTTTTATACTGTTTTATTTTAACTTTTTTGAAAAGAGATCATTAATCATAGCTACCTATACTAACATTGTAACCTTTATCATAATACTCTCTCTTTCTAAGTACATATGTTATATATATATATATATATGTATATGTTTGTAGAATTAAATAATATTATTCACTCACATATTAGAATTCATGATAAATCCTTTAAATCTATTGGATTTATGTAATATACATATGTAAATTTACATACATTATTATCTCTTAGCATACATTTTATAAATAATCTTTTATAAATAAATACATTTTATATAATCTTAAGAAAACATGATTGCAAAATTGTTATTATTTTTTCTATCTAGGCCACTTGCATCCTTTTAATTTAACTTTTTTCTCATATTTTTTATTAGTCAATAGACTCACAATACATATATTGTGTATCAATATTATTTCCATTGCTAAGATCACCTTTCTCGAGACCATGACATTGGGGTATAGATGAATTTGACATTATCATTATATTACCTACTTCATATGGTACATACCTTATGTATACATTTATCAATATCAAAATGTGTTGCTCTAATTAATAAGTAAGGTTTTGATATCTGAGAGCGACTATAAGTTGTGGCCAATCAAACTACATTGTGATCTTTAAAAAAAATATTTAATATGATTTTTTGACATATCCTACTACATACATATGTGAAGTAATTCATCCTTTTATATAGGGAGGATGTATCATCTTCTAAACAAAAGTAAAGATTATAATTTATCGTCTATGTTTATTGATCAAATAACTCACTACTAATGATTACATTATTATACAATAATATGATTAAATAATAATATTGTCTCAACTTCCATCTGTTATTTATTAGTTACTTTCACAAAAAAAAAATATTATAGGTAGAGACAGTAAAAAAACAAAACAAAAACAATAATATACTATCGATACTATAGTTAGTACAACCTCATCTCTTTGTCTATAGTCAGACAGAATTATTATTTACATACATAAATATATTCATAGACGAACCGTATGGACACACTCCTAATTATCTTTTTCATAGACACCCTTCAGATCATTCAAAAGATAATAATGATAATAATAGTATGTATAATATTTCTCAGTTTGACTTAACCATTAAGGTATGGTATCATATGAGATTTGTTTATGTGAGATGTACTCATCCATTACGACGTACCTATGTATACATCTAAATTTGTACAAGGACTTTTCATCAACAATGCCTTAATAAATTAAAGTATAAGTATAATAAAAGTTATTCAATTTTGCTTACTAATTTTAAATCTGTTAAAAAAATTATCGAGAGTACGACGGTTGTTGAGAAATCGGGCCCTACTTTTTGAGCTTTGTTGACCCATTTTCCAACTTCAATTTTAGACTAGAAGAATACTCATTTTGTGCATTAAAGAAACCAACTGAAATCCTTCTAGGATTTCCAGGGAATTTTTGGTCAAAACTGGATGAAAATTTATACGTTTAGATAAACTATTTCTTCTTGGTTAAGGAATCTTAGCGAGCGCTTGACATCTCATTTAGAAGCTGTAGGTCTTAGCTCTTCAATGCATTTCTTATTAATCCATTTCATATAATATTCATGAATTATTTCAGTACTAGCTCATTCATCGGTTTAAAAACTTGTTTGTACAAAAAAATAAATTAAAAAAGTAGTCAAAACAACAACAAAAGCCTATGCGATTCTTTGTATGGCATCATAATTTATGCGATCAAATCGGAATTGATGTAAGAATACATAGAGATACAAATCCAGATTTTGACGTTTTAGAAGCGTAGGTTCATTTATATGTATGTACACTCATAGACAATATTCAAGCAGAGAGAACATTTAAAATACATTTGTATACAAGCATATACATATGTATGTTGTAATAATCCATACATCAGTTGAGATATGTAACTTTACTGCATATACGTACTATAGTTGAACTATGAATTTATGTGTCATTTTGATCTGTTATGTATAACTCTCTATGAACTTGATACAAGTACCTACATAGTCTTCATTTATGGTGGATGAATTATAGTACATCTGTGAAGGTATATGACATACATATATGTATGTTATAGACTTATTTCCATTTGATGCATCTGATTGATTTATCGATACATGCATACAAATTTATCAAAAACTATCGATTTGTATTCGTGATATAGGAAAATAATTATTTCTGATTTGGCAAACATAATTATTATGTTGCAACATCTTTCCATACTATGATGCATATTTTGGTTAAAAAAATAGGAACAATTCAATTAATGAATGTAAAAGTGCCACAAATTGTTATGGGCAGAATACATGCATATCTGTCCATATTTTATGCTTGTTTGATACATAAAAATGATAAAAAAATAGCTTCTGTCTCATATCTTATAAATCATTATTTTAATTATATATAAAATAAAGTACGAACCAATTAAATAAAATCATTAAGGAGTTTTGAAAATTTGTTGGAAATAAAAACTATCAAATATGTTTGTATATAAAAAACACTTTAATTATACAGGTCAACAAACTTGAAATGTTAAAATTCCTGTATAATAAAAGTTATTTAATTTTGTTTACTAATTTTCAATCTGTAAAAAAATTTATCGAGGGTCCGAAGGTTGTTGAGAAATCGGACCCTACTTTTTGAGCTTTGTTGACCCATTTTCCAACTTCCACTTCAATTATAGACTAGAAGAATACTCATTTTGTACATTAAAGAAACCAGCTGAAATCCTTCTAGGATTTCTAGCGAATTTTTAGTCGAAATTGGATGAAAATTTACACGTTTAGATAAACTATTTCTTCTTGGTTAAGGAATCTTAGCGAGCGCTTGACATCTCATTTGGAAGCTGCAAGTCTCAGCTCTTCAGTGCATTTCTTATTAATCCATTTCATATAATATTCATGAATTATTTCAGTACAAACGTTTTGGCTGACTTTTGGGCTCCAGCTCCCTACGCCCCCAGGAGTCCCTTTAGGTCAAGACAGAACCTGGAAATGAAATTTACATTAAACACACAAGCGAATCAATATTTTTTAATGCACAAAAATAGTATCATTGTAGGCTTAAATTGAAGTTGAAGTTGGAAAATGGGCCAAAAATGCTGAAAAAGTAGAGTCCGTTTTTTTGAAAACCTTCAGACTCTCGAAATTTTTTTTTTTACAGATTTGAAAAATCTAAGACTCACGGTAGAGATATGTAATAAAAAACAAGGCCAATAGACTGAAGTAGTAGTGTACAGGAGGATTTCAGCTGATTTTGCAACCCTTCTGCACTCAACTACTTTAGTAGCTCTACCGTGAGTCTTTGATTTATAGGGAATTTTTATACCCCTTAGGATTTTTGATTGTAAACCAGTATTATTAATCTAAAAAAAATATTTTCAAAGGTGAAAACTATGTCAACGTCATAGTAATTTTTATAAAAACAAATTTAATATCAAATAGATCATCTTCTACTATCACTTTTCTCATTTGCAACATATTTGTATGTTTCAGACAAATGTATTCTCCGAATGGAGGGATAAATATTTTATAAAGATGTATATATTTAAGGTTCTTTCAACTTTCAATTTACCTCTCAATTTACATAGAACATCTTACAACTCAAACAATTCTTCTTACTTTAAAACGAAAAGAAAAAAGTTTTTAAGTTATAACAAAAATATTGTAAGGGTAGTTAAAGGTAGGACAAATGAATACTTACATGCATATTACTAATGATCAGGTTTTTAATCCTTCATACGTACCTATATATGTACATCATCTTAATTAATCTAAATTTATTTGCTAATATGTACAGAGGTTTAAAAAAAATGTTTAAGACCTACAAATGAATGTGTTATCACTTGTTGTATGAGCTGTAAGAACGTTGATTCTGAATATTAACATATGTAGGTCTAACATGTTACCTTAAGCTTGACTGATTATTGGGTTTTTGAAAATAATCGATTATTGGCAAAATATTGCTGATTTTTGCCGATATATGTAGATATTTGAATTATGAAAAATATATTTAAAAAAAGTTATTACAAATCTAAATTCGGGGCGTTATTGTATGTATTTGGAATCGGTTTTAAAAAATTTGGTCTAGCTCTTCTTTATACGAGTACATATTATCTATATGAATAACCATGAGTTTAAAAATCCATATCTTTCTATGTCTATCTTATATTTTTACTCCAAAGGCATTCAAATGTATTTGATGACAATTTACATATAATCGTACAAAGTTGAATTATCAAAATTACTTATATTGTACAATTATATTACGTTGATTTCTTGTACATACAGAAGATAGAGCCAATTCCTGGATAGTTATACATATTATAGAGGACATTATCAATACTTAAATTCATAGGTACCTTTTATAGTGACGTAGGTATAAGTAGCATTTATATTCCAAAAAGCTGTACTTTAGAGCATCATACATATACATACAGATATTTAGAAAAATATGCATTTTTCTTTAGAATAATTGAAATCAAAATGTGACATGTAATGATAATATTACATTTTAGTGGAAAGTAATTGTATCTCTAAAAGTGTTGGTATATTTATATACTAATATATATGTTATATGGTAATATATTTGGTTTACAATATTTGTATCCAGCTACATCAAATAGTAATCGATCGATTCAATAATTAGTTTAAGTTGGATGAATTTATAATTAGAGATGTGAAGAAGAGTCATTCCCAGTGTGAGTGTAAAAATGATGAGCCTTAAATAAAAAGAAGCTGATATTATTCTGGGGTGTCATCCCAAATTAGCTTTTATTTAATACACTTGATTACATCGCTAAAAAACGAAGAAAGAAATCACTCCCCATAAAATGTGAATTTTGCGGCATCTTTTCATTACAAATAATATGATTTACATAGGTAATTTTAACTCATGTATATGTAATTTTGATACATATCTAAGAAATATTGATGACAACTTCAAAAAATAATGAAAGAATATATGTAGTACAGCATCCCCACTCACACAATTTAAAAGTGATTGACACTCACCAAGAAAGGTTCTTTTTTAACATCTTCAATAAATTATGAATATGCATATGCATTAGCATACATACATATAAGTAATATTTAAACCTCAATATCAAATATAAATTTGGAAAAAAATAAAAAAGAGTAGATGGAATGGAATAGTAACGTGATAACTACATAATGCATAGTCCCGAACTTCCAAAGACAATATGTACATAATATTGAATACTCTTTAAATGAAATTATAATTTCTCATTCAAACAAGTTGATAAATGATATATGATAGTCAATAGGAATCGATAACACGATGTAAAATAATTGAAAAGTCCATTTTTTGTCAGAGTGATTTCGTTTAAGCAAAGTACTTTCATTGGAATCCACTTGACCAGGTCTCTAAAAAAATTAATAGGCTTATTTCCACTATGTTAATTGGAATCTTACTTATATATGTACTCTTTTTGGGTGAAAAAGCAATACAAAAAAACAACTACAATGAACATCGTCCATTTTTTTCTTCAAATTAATCCTAAATAGGGTAGCTTTGCATATTTGCAACTAATGGTTTTTAAGTACATTTTACTTATATACGCTAATCTCATTATTTGTTTGCTTTTGAATAGATTTTATGTGCAAGTTACACTATGTTAACATTTTGGTAGCTTGGCTTCTAAACTTTCGTGCATGTTCTTCACCCTTATAAATTCTTCAAAAACATTGATTCAGAAATATTTGAGTTTTATCATAATTTGAATATTTTTATGTATACTCATTGACATAAAAAGTTTATTTTATTTTAAATTAAAAGGTTGTATTTTATATTTTTGAAGATTTGTTTTGATCTTAAACAATAATTTGCAAAAAAAAATTGGAGGGGAAATCAAAAATTCATAATTGAAAATGATTGTATATGTGTAATGTTTTGTAATCATTATCCAACTAAGGATTATTCTTTCTTTTGTAATTTCTAGATTTTCAAAATTTAAACTATAATAGAGATCATAATATATACATATTTTACGATTGCAGAATAATCACAGTTTGAGGCGGCAACTTTATTAATTATCTTTGATTATCAGGAAACAAAAAATAAATTATCTCATTTTTATTATAGAAAGAAAATGACCTCATTGCAACATGGCTATTAATTTTTATTGCTATAAATTCTACTCTATACCTTCATTTGGACTTTAATATACATAAATATACAGAAATATGTATGTATATAGACACACAAAAAAAGCACTTAAAATCTCATTAACTCATTCATTCCTCAAAGGAAATAATTAATGTATGTAAAAAAGCCCTATAATGAGCAGTTCTGTTACCCCTTAATTAACGTGGCAGTAAACAATATAGTAAATTTAAGCTACACTTGTTTATACTCACATGCCAAATTGTATGTAATATGGCATTATACACGATGCACATTTTTATTAGTCCATAATTTGTACATGGTTATTTACAAATAACAACTGGTGTTCACTTCTTTTATTTAATAAAAAATATATACTCTTATTGGAGGTAAGAAGTTTCCTTAAAGTACAAGAGTGGTCATTTTTTTTATTTATAAAAGCTAGGGAAAACATAGTCAAAAAAAGTTTTTACTCATAAAAAATGAAGAAATATAAAGTTTGAGGCATAGTTATTAATGTTTAGAGGTTGCACATTGTCCTTGAATTTTCTTTAGTGAATATTCTTTTCTTTTTTTATATAGCATTTAACTAAACATGGTAATTATTAATCAAAATAAAGCATTTTTTCTATATAAAAAATATAACTATTTTTGATAAATCTTTCAAAAGTTTTTAAATAGTCCCCCCTAAAATGATGATGGTTATTATTAATGATTAATTATGTT
Source organism: Lepeophtheirus nordmannii (assembly GCA_963680855.1). Lineage (NCBI taxonomy): Eukaryota > Metazoa > Arthropoda > Copepoda > Siphonostomatoida > Caligidae > Lepeophtheirus > Lepeophtheirus nordmannii. The sequence continues at coordinate 14,987,020 of OY804525.1, forward strand.
TTGTCCTTTATATTACCTTCAAGATCAAAACATTCATAGATAAACATTTTTTAAATGATAATATTCATTGAAAAATAATGAACAAAAAAAGTTCAGTTACCTTGTAGACATCATGTGTTTAAATTAGTAGCCAGGCAAGGCAGTAATTATTTTAATTATTAATAAATCACGCGCTGACAGGGCCACCAAAAATTCTTTTTAGACATTTTTTTAACAATAAGGGATTTTATTGGGCACTTTTCTACGACAAGGAATTCAATTTAGCTATCCTGGTGCAATGCTTTGAGCAAAGTGGTCAATAGAGATATAACACGCTAAATATGTTTATTTAATGTTTTTATTAATTAAAAATGGGTTAGAAGCCTCAGTGTTGGTATAAACTTCTCAAAACTTCTAAAATCCATGTATAATTAGAAGGAGTATTAATGAAGATATTTCAAATAAAAAATAAGTCTTGAATCGATTCCTGAAATAAAAAAAATTCTGAAGTTACATAGATTAATAGTGCTCTAAAGAATATCAGCATTTTTTTTTCTTTCTTTTATCAATAGATAAAATTAATTTTTTAAGGTATTAAACAGAGGTGTTGTGATCTTGTCTTGACACATATCTCAAGACCAATTTTTGAAGGCCTTGGTCTCGTTTTATTATCTATCCCTCAAAGTATTGATATTTTCTTGGTCTCAGATTCTTCAAAGTCTTAGTCCTTGGTGATAGACAAAGGTAACAGAATTAAAAATGTCCTCTTCTAAAAAAAAAAAAAAAAGATTTTTTTTCTCCTAGTCTTGACCTGGTTTCGATCCCTTAAAATATTAGTATCATCTTGGTCTGGATCTCTCAAAGTGTTGGTCTCTATTGATGTGATATTGACCATATCAGTACTAGAAAGTATAAGATATATTTAGAGAATTGAAAGTTTCGATATTTTATATCTCGTTGACCCATCCCTTCAAGTTTGAGCTATTCTACTTCTACTGTCTATTTTTTTTTTGTCTAAATTATATAAAATTGACATATTATATTATTAGTAAAAGCCTTTTAACTCAATTTAATATTACATACCATGTATAAGGTAGATTAGTAACTATTTATTTTTGGATGTTTGTAACTACATAAGTATGAATATGATAACCAAGAATAAACACAAAACTTAGAAAAATATTATTATTAGATAATCTTATTGATTTACACATATGTACATAGATATAAATATATGTACTTAATACATACATTAGTTAAGTACTAAATATGTATGTATATACTAAGCAACTATAGTCAAGATATATAATTACAAACGGAGCTGTATATATTTATATATCAAGAATTGAATGATTAAATAATATATGTAGCATAATAATTGTTTCAAACTGCTATTGTGATTTACTTAAAATACATGAATCCATAACATATTATCATTTTGGTCATATTCAATTGATGTACAGTATGTAATTAAAATGTTTTATGTGTCTGTGTGAGCAGTGCACTGCATTTACTGTGAGTATCAGTACAATGATCCGAAATTTTATGGAAAATAAATGACTTGAATTTCAAACAACATTTAAACATATGTACTTTAATTTTGAACACTTCAAAATCAATCATTTCCAGTATTTATCTACCGATACAACAACAAAGCTGAATAAGACTCTCTCAAGCAAATAGAGCCCAATTCTTCGTTGGAGTTAAGACAAATACTGGAAATAATTGGTTTTGAAGTAAAGTGTGTCTAAATAAAAATATATTTATGTAGATACTGTCCGAAATTCAAGTAACTATCCTTGTAGCTAGACAATTAAGTCATTCACTACAATTGCCAAACTATTTAAGAATGGGTATATATGTATTAATTACATAACAAGATTACATCAAATTTCAGAACACTAAAGCAAAATAAAAATAGAGAAATGAACAGCTATCTAAAAAATACATAATAAAAGTTTATGTCCTCAAATTACACAATTTGCTGCTAGAATAATAAAAATATCAAGGTTTGCCTAGAGCTTTGAATCAGATTCAAATTAACTATCAGTGTTCGGAGGTTATTTTAAGAGACATTTAATTCACTATCTCTGGCAAGGTGATGAATGACTAATTTTCTAAAATCTATCTCCAACCCCTTCAAAACTCTTGTATAGTATTAATTTTTCTACTAATTTCTATATATACATATTTGCATACAGATGCTGGAAAACTATGTATGTTTGTTGACGGAATAATTTGCATCCTATTTCTAAACAGGTTCCAACATGGAGTTTTATATTCTTGTATTTTTTTCTGGATCAGTTTTATGTAGAATCTGATGACGTAGAGTACATCTGAAATAAAAGAAGGTGCACATTGTTCCTAAAAAAAAATTATTGAAAAGTAGTCCTCTCAAGGTCTCAACCTGTTCCTTTTAATAATAATAATAAAAATTAACCATAAAATTTCTATATTTACTGATTTTTAGATAAAACTAATATATTTCCTTCTAAATATCCAAAACAGTTAACGATGCAGCAATCACAATGAAATAAATATTTCAGATAAGGACTTTCCCTTTAAATTGTATTTCAACAACTACCTTCCTAAATCAATAACTCACTATTAAATAAGCCTAACAAATTTTTCGACATCTACCATCAATGAAGAGCATTATTATTTCTGGATTATTTATTGATAATTTAACTACTAACTAATAAAAAAATTTAAACTATAAATTAAAGCACTTATTTCTGAAACGGCACTGAATAACCTAATGTATTTTTACGAAAATCTGGGGGAAAAATCAGTTTTCAGACACAACTTGAAAAAATTAATTGCAGTTGCTCTTCGTCTTTGGTCAGAAAATTGGTGCATTTCTTAATTGGAGCTATTTTACATTTGTCATTATCATTGGTTACCTTAATGTTCTTGATAATATTTTCTGCCTTTTTAAAGTTATTAATGCTACTTTACAAGTTCAAGGACTCACATAGAAATGATGTTAAAATTTTCATTTTGTTTCAATAGGGATAGTTATTTTAGTAACGAAATCTTATGGATTATACACCTAACCATATTTTATTTTAATTCGACCATTCGTTGGTCGTTGTAGGTACTTGAGAGTTGAACAGACAATTAATTTTTCCTATACATAAATACCATAAATAAGAATTGTATTTTTTTAAAATAGATTTGACATTACTTCTAGAGTATTGCTGTATTCACATCAATCTCTTAGTAGATATAAATAATTTCTTGAAGCTGATTAGGGAATATATTGTTCATGTATGTATCGTTATATTCATATCTTTTAACAAGTACACGGACGTACGCGCACTTATCCATTTATCCAACAGAGTATGCTGATACTGATAAATAAACTGATACATGCTTATGTACCCTCTTAGAACCGGAATGCCAGGGCTGCAGGACAACTTTTAACATGAATATATCTTTTGGCCCAATTACCCAATTTGAACCTATAAATACTATTTAGAAATTAAAATTGAACAAAGTTTTTAAATAAAATAATTGCTTGATGTTCTTGAAGACTTATTTTTAAACCATGATCGATTACTCTTTGTTATTTGACCTTGACCCTATAAACAGAGATTATTATGAATAAAACTAGACTCAAATATCGCTTATAAAGACACCTATGTTTGTATATTTATGTAGGTATATGTGTATTAGTTATAAAATATGGAAATTTAGAAAGAGCTTTTTTATTGTTTTGTTATTTAGAAGTAAATATGGTTTAAAATACATATATTCACATTAAATTGCAATTAACTTAGTGTTAGAATATTTTAAACAACTAAAAGTATTCATTTTCAATTTGAATGACAATAAAACACACATTCGTCGATGGTTTATCTCTTTTGGTAACTCTAAAAGGTCAACCTTATGTATATAATAGCAATGGTATAAAAACTATTTATCAAGACACTTACATAATTGTGATCGAGTGATAGGTAATTTATTTTTAAAGTACAAGCTATCAGTCACTTTTGGATGACAAACACTTCTCTGATACGGATTTCAATCGTAATCCAAGGTATTAAATTAGTCAAAATTCCACAAAAATCACGTTTGAACGAGGGGGTCTAGGAATGAGGAATTTTTTCAGAAGTTATACGAATTATATCTGTTCTTAAAAAAATAATCATTATACAAAAAAACGAAAACACCAGATAATGTGACTCTTACATCGAACATTGTTTTTAATGGTTCAGGAATAATAAAAAATTGAGTAGGAGATATTATACTGACATTTATACATCCTCCTTGAACAAAAAAAAACAAATAACAAAAAAAGGTCTCTATTTCCTACTAATTATGAAAATAAGAAGAATACTTTGGTTAGAATCTCATTTCTTAATCTACCTTTAAATAGAGGATGCTAGAGGCTAAATATTTATTTAAAATGAAGAAAATGGATTTTGATGGATGATGTGACTGTTTGAGGATGTGAATGTGCTGGTTAAGTAAAAGGTGTATTTATAAATATATACATACATTAAAATAATGATCTACATACATAGGTGTATACGCGTCGCAGAGTGAAGAAAAATATTTCTTAATTCTTTTCAGTCATTTTATGCATATACATACATACTATATAGTAATTCATCAAAACGTACATATAAGATATTACACAATAATTGATTTATTTCTTCTCTTTTCCTTCCCTTGTATAAGCGAATGATTATGCAAATATGTACATACAAGCCTTGCAAATTAATGATGAATTGTTTAAAATATATACTCTAATAATAATAATATTTTATGATTTATGGGAATCAGTCTTTTAAAGTAAAATAATGGAGATTTTTATTTTATTTTTTTGCTAATTTAAAATTGTCAATAATAGAGCTAAAAAACCACTCCAATTTCAATTTTCATGACTATAACATCTTAAATTAATTTTCCTTTGAAAATATATAAAGTAAACATATTATGTCATGTAATCAGTCCTCTTATGACGTAAGTAGAAGTACATATAATATTAACAAATAACAGACTCCTTTCATTTTGAAGAAATCTACTAATTAAACTTATCGTTTTTTGTAACATGGAAAAAAGTAATTACTCTAGAGTTGGTTTTTTTTAATTATTTATGCTATTTATTTATGGATAGACAAAGAAGTATTTATACAAGTTATTTTAACTTCTTGATGGTAGTCCCTTAATATTGATTTTAGTATGAATAGCCATACATTAAAAAAAGTAGGGATTCTATGGCCTAACCTCAACCTTAAAAAAACATGTATGTATGAACATACTTTTCAAAGAACTGTTCGTAAAGCAAATTTAACACTGAGCTTGCTGATATAAAAATACATTCACTACATTTCAATTGCAATTTTTATCAATGTGCAAGGTTGTTAAAATATGAAGGAGGGAGAAGGTTCATCTAATAATACTAATATGCCCTTTGGTAAGGTGAAATGTTAAATCCTTATGTTATATATGAATCTCAAGCAAGAAAATTTACCCGCTATCACTCAAGGTATTACAACATAGTCATCATTCTACATATATGAATGCGGAATTCTGTCCCCAAAAACACTCCCTTAATAAGTTACTTTTAATCTGAGATACTCATTACTCTGCATAACAAAATATAAAATAAAAACCTGATAATTCAGAAAATGTTACATAAATGAGCTGAGTATATTTTTTTTAATATATAAAATCGGTCAAAGGCAAACGACGTAAAGAAGTCACATTTTTCTCAAAAATACGATTTTTGGCTCAGTATGTATAATTCTTCATACTTGGGAAGTATTCCATACCTTTTATAAGAATCTACGTTATATTAATGTAACAATAGTTATATTTTGGAAAACTTTAATTTGCAAGATCTCAAAGGAATAATATTGCATTTGTTACTCAAGATACCTATAAACTAGGTATACATATGTACATTCACCAAAACTTCCCAATTAACATTGTAAAAGACTGAGAAGTTACATAAATATACATAGTATATATGTTGAAGAGATGGAAGGTTCACAATGTATTGCAGAATCGAAATTTTTTAGTGTGTCATGTTGTTGTTTTATCTCCCAGAGTCCCCTATAAGGTGTTTTCTAGTCTGTATATTGAGAACTAGTGGTAAATATATATACATCAATATTAGATTGAAGGAGGACCTACAAAACATTTACATTGTAAGTAAACGAATGATGAGCCAATTTGATACTTTCTACATATATATCTATATACATTAATTTTTTGACCATTTCATTAAGAAGGATCTTTTGAACATTTTAAACAAACAAATATGTAATAATATAAAACTCTATATATAAAAATTAAATTACAAGTCATGGCAAAAGAGCAAAAAATCGTGATTATACAATATGTGAAGAATAGTCTCAAGGTTAAATTATTTTAAGAATGTATTTTTAATCATGATTAGTGAATCTCTTTGGTATGATATTAAATATAGGAAGTGGATATGTGAATTAAAATGTATCAAGTCTTTATATGTATGTGTATATAAGTATCCTTCAAAAAAGCCTATTATTATCCAATCATTTCACTGTTATAAGTGCCTATTTTACAATGAATGCAGGAATATATATATATGTATATATATTAATATAGGCTTATTTGAACTTTATGCTGGTGGAAGAAATGACTATGCCAGGGGTAAGAATTAGAAACGTTTGGAAAATACTTGAAAGCAAATTTACATAAATGAGCAATACAGTATAAAACCCCAGTTTGCGAACTTTCTGTAACTGACTTTAAATTATTCATTTGGATAGCATGTTACAAGATGTTATATCTACGAGTGGTAGCATCAGTTTCTTTAGGCAAATAATTTTTATTAACTTACATATTTCCCATTATAGACTATGACATTAATGATGCGGGCAACATTCAACTTTTTGCCAATGTCTAGTTATTAATAATAGCCCTCAAATGGTGGTAAATTAAGGAAGCTGTGATGATGCTTTGGTTAAAATTACAATATTTTGAAAAGAATGAAGAGTTCTTAATTCAAGGTATTACTTTTTTTTTTTTTAATATGAAAGTAAATACTCATAGATAACTCATGTATCTATATATATGTGCACAGATATAGCTACAATTTGTTCATTCAAAGACTCTATCTAGATATCAGATCGAACTGAAAGATAAAAAAAATATTTATCACTAATGTAGTGATAAATTAATTGCATGGATCATATATAATCAAAGGATCCAAATGATTTATGCTCAATAGTATGTAGTTATTTTAAATTCTTTATGATTTCTATTTAAAAATATATATTTATATGTACATTGTTAGTCATTACCCGGATGGTTGCTTGGATTTATTTAAAAATAAAAACTTAGTTATACATACATAATCTTTCAAAAGTCATATTCAATATGACTTTTAGCTTGAGGGCATTTTTTATAATGTTAAAGATAAGAGTAGACCTAACAACCATGAGACAACAAAGGTTGGGTAAAACGTACTGTGTGTTCATGTATATGTACATAAGTATGCGGTAAGTTGATATTTAGAGGATCACGATAGTTATAATAGTTATAATGCCCTTGAACTACTATTGATTATTATTATTATTATTAAATTGTTCCAAATATATTTTAAATAGGTTTTTATCTTAGTATAGGGAACAATATTTTTATTTTTATTCAAATAAAGAATTAATTTACTATTGATGTGAACAAATAATCTAAAGTTTAAATAATATGTGGAATCTATGAAATGTAAGTATATGTATGTATATTAAGGTATTTTGAAGTAGATTAATTGTTTTATTATTAGTTAGAAAACTTTTTTTTTCTATGAAAACAAATTTAAGCAAAATTCAAAAAAAGAAAAAAAAAACTTTTGAAAAAATGTATGTATTTGTTTAAGAATTTATTTACGTCCTCTTTAATTGATTTGTCCTTTAAACCTACAAGATTAAGGAGAAGTTTAAGGGTATGTTTTATTGTACCATGGTTCGTTTTATGTGCTTTTAGATCTTAGTTTGTTAAAAAAAATAACATTTTTTTTAATTTCCTTTAATTGCCTAAATGTAATTAATCCTAGACGGTATAAAGTAAAATTGTAAAAGTAAAGTAAAGTCTTTAATCAGTTTGTATGACATTGAAATTAATTTTTGATCCACTGATCCGATCCATAGACCAAAATAACATATACCCCCCTCCTCCCCTTGTGTTAACGTCACATTAAAGTGACCAATGAATAAATATCTACCGTAAACAAGAGTATATTTATTATGTGTACATAGATTGGATTATCAAGGAATAATTTGAATAATTATATCATTTTGATACAGTATAATAATGTACATACATAGTTGTATATAAATTATCGTAATTAATTATGGGAGGTGACCATAATTATTATTATTTATTATTATTACATAACAATTAATTTTTGTTATCCAGGATGATGCTAAATATTTACATGTGTGTGTCTATGTATGTATGTATGTATTCCACATAATAACCTCAAAGTCATAATTGTACATACATATAGATAGGTACAGGCCTTTCGTTGTTGGAAATAATATTAAGCCTCCAATTATATTTATGTAATCATCATGACCTTGAGAATATATACATAAATAATTAAAAAAAAAAAAGACTAGCGAAGTAATTTAATGTCGTGACTTCGAAATGTTAAATTAGATAACACAAAAACAGTATGTATGTATGTAGTAATAATGATTGGAGAGTCTTTCATATAACAATATATGTAGCTTGAAATGAAAATCGTTAAACTACTAGGATATATGTATCATCTAGGTATGTATGTGTATTACAAGAGTGGTATTTAGATTTTAACAGTCATATTAAAAGAATCTGAGAGGAGGAAAGATAATGTTGAATATACTTACATACTAAGGTATATTTTTTTATGTACCTAAGTAAGTAACTCCAGAATCTACTTAATTAACTTTAAGTAAAAGGTCGGATTAAAGCAGAAAAAGGGCGTTTATAAATGGAAACAGTGGTTGATGTAAATTGATGCTTCGTCATAGCTAAGAATGTAGCTATAAATGGGTAAAAAGACCACAAATGATCAATGTATACATACAATTTAGTTATAAGCTTTGTTTATTGTACGTTTGTACACATTTATACATATATATATATATATATATAAATATATGTATTTATTTGATAACCCTTATCCTTAAATCCGATTGAAGTAAAAAGGACCTCATGTCTAAAAGATGCTTGCATCAACTTTCCCTTTATTTCAAAAGATGCCTCATTTGTACTTATCTACCTACCTATATGATAATTTTTTTAAAGCGTAGTTAAGATTTTTTTGTGTTATTAACATTATCATCAACACAGAAGAAATTGGTTGCGAATAAGCTTCCTTTGTTTTTCTTTTTTTCTTCCTTTTTTTTTCTTGACTCAGAATCTACTCACAGGTAGCATGCCTGACTGACTCGTAGTTACTCACACATCGGACACACACACACACTTACCAACAAACACAGTAGGAGATTACGTAATCTCGTTGAGAAGGGGAAAGCAAAGCCGCATACCTTTTCACTTCAAACTTGCTTTACGTCTGTCCTCCAAAAAGGAGTAAAAAAAATGTGATGCTTGTGAATGAATATGTTCAAGTTAAGCTATAGGCTAAGTGTCGATGCATCATCACCATTACACAGCTTTGTACATACATACATATATACATAATAAGCAAGGAAATAATTATATACATATACATACATAAATCCCTGTTTGAAAACATTGAATGGATATGGAATAATTCAAGATGTTTGTATCATTTATCATATGCATATGGAATAGATATCAGCATTGTAGCTATAAAGACCTAATACTCTTTTCCATTGAGGATGCACATACATATATTGTGAATAATATGATTAATGTAAATTGTGCATACTAGTGTTAAGATGAGAGCCTTTTTTTCGGACTGGTCTTAAGCTATTCCTTCGGCCAATTAATTTTCTATCATTGACCGAAATTATATCCTTCTCAAACTATCTATTGTTATTTCAGGGGTTAAACAACATTGGAGACAAGGGGGCCATGTTTGTTTTAAGTACATAATATGCCATGGTGCAAAAAGCCAAACTTATTTATGAAAAAATATATCCAAAATTAAAATAAGAAAAAGGTCTTTGTATGAGAATCTATACATATACGGTAACACTTTTTTGGAATGTACAAAATATTTAAAAAATGAAAGTGTTAATGTATGACTATAAAAAAATATATTTATTTATCTCCAGTGGCCACCCTAGAAGTTTCTTTTCTGTCAGTCCACATTTAAAAACGGTGCAATATCCATGTATTTAATCGGCTTCGGACTGAAAATCGAAAATTTTATGGGTCACATATCAAAATGTGCCAATGTACATCTAGGGCTAGCGGCATGGAAGCAATATTTGTAAATTTGAACCCCAATTGACGTTATCAACAGTTCATTAAAATGTTACATGTGACTTATTTTCTCCAGGTATTGACGACATTGACAATGGATTATTATTATTATTTTCTAAGCACAGACGGAACAGTCTAGCTCTTTCACCTCCCTCTTTTTATCATCATTGCATAATCCAATTTGAAATGCACAATTTAATTTTGTAATTATGGATGTAATGTACATTTTATTTTTGCCTTTGTGGTTTTGCACTCACAACAAAATTATATTTAGAATTGTACTTATACCTATGTATGTAACTGAATAAATAAAGAGATGGTTGCTTCATTGTCGTTTAAATTACATACATATAATAATCACTCTTATTTTTTGATGATATAATTACGAGATTTTCGAATGATGTGCATATATGTAATTAAATGGTTAATCCATTCATGCTTTGATATAGTACATTGTATGCTAGTGATATATCGAATATTTGCATCACCAACGTTTTAATTGTATTCGCATCCGTATACGTGCGGGTACTGAATACATACATAAATACCCTCATTCACATCTCCAGTTTGAAATTATGGATATATTATATTCCTTATCTGATTTCACATTGAACAGCCTACATACATAGCTTATTTATATCCCACTCACCTTACCATGATGCTTTATTTATGTTAAGGGATGAGACTTTTGTGGAGAAAATTTACAGATTATAGGTTATGTAGAAAAAGAAAATCAGTTCGACGTATTGTTCTTTTTTGAAATTATGTTCATTCCTTATTAGATTGTTGTCTTCCTAATCTGTTGAAGATTTTGTTAAAAATGCATGATAATGTTATGATGTAACAACATATATGTATAATATTCTCCCTTCCCTAATGACATTTTAAGTACAAAAGGTTTTTTTCCCAAAGCAGTATGCATTTTTCTCTTTCCTAAATCCTTATGGGCAATTGATCTTAACAAAGAATCTTTCTTTGCACTCTACAAAGATCGCACCCCTTAACTACAACTGTTAGAAGCTATAATTTCTAATCGTTTACTTTCGTACGATATTTTTAGTGGTTGGCAATCTATACATGATTTTTATTTTCTAAAGTTCTTATCATTATTTCTTAATTATTGAGGGGTGAACATGTAGTACTAACTACGTGTCATGAACTTTACACACCGTCTAAAAATAATTATAATTAATTAATAAAATGCCTAATCGAGTCAACGTAGAATACTTCATATTATAAAATATTCCGATGGATATGAATTTTTATTATACCCTCAACAACACATATATATATAAATTATCGTACATAAATATGAAGTAACACTGATTGTGTCACTAATATTTTTTATTGTATGTCAAATTTTTAGAGTAACACCATTTCTTCGAGGTCTCTACTTTGTTACATAAGGAATATACACACAAAATAAAAATTAGTCCTCGTTTATATCAGGTCATTTCATCTACTTGATATTTTTTTATGTATATGTAATATTTTTCAAATAAAAATTTACTCACAAGGACATAAATCCTTAGCAAAATACCATATGTTTGTACGATGAAGATTTTTGGCATACTATTTTTTTTTTGCAATACGAAAAATATAAATAGCAGAAATAAACATATGTTTAGATTAATGACAGATAATTTTTTAATTATAATTTTTTATTGTTGTTTGTATATATCAAACCTTGTTTATACGAACTCCAATGTAAATAAAATGCAGTTAAAAAAAATATAATTCAGCAAGATTGAGTGCAATATTGAAATAATACACTTCTAGATAGGTATGCACGAAAAGAAGCATCTGAATAGTAAATCTAATTTATAGATTCATATCTTTAATACTATATGCAAGAGAGTGCATGGTGATCATGATGATAAGCTATTAAAATAAATATCACTTGTATGCATTTCGAGGATTACTTGTCTCCTACATTTGAAGATATACAATATGTATAATATTCGGTGTAAAATATGGGTGCTATTTTTTCATTGTAAAAGTATGGAAGAAACATGCTTTTTTTTTTCTTTGTAGTCGAATATGAGGCTATGAAATAGGCTTCAAGAACATATATAAACTTTAACATGACCTATCCATCTTTGAAGTAATAATTTTAATTTAGTAGATTTCCTTTCTAACGAGATCAAAAGGAATTCATTTATATTTTGTTTCCTATTTATCTTGTAATCACTAGCTTAGAGAATCGGTCCGAAATCTTTTTTTTTCTTTTTTTGATTCAATACTGTGTGATTTTTTCTGAATCGATTTGGACCAATATTTTGATCAAGACCCACTGCTTCAGACCGTGGTACGATTTTTTTTTGGTTACATAGTTTTGTACTATGGACACAATAATAACTGATCGAGTCGTGTATATGAAAAATACAATATGTTTTCTACAACGTCATTCTTCAGTAAGGGATTTTAAATATTGCACATTTTCATAGAACTGACCTCGTTTGTAGAGTTAACAGAAAACGCATCTTTCTGCTTTTATATAAATATGTTTATTTTAAAATCTATAAGCCTTTTATTCACAACTAAGTTCCTTATTAAGGACTCTTGTTTAAGTTTAGCTCATTGGTTCCCAAAGATAAGAAAAATTAGTTATTGATGTTGACATAAATTTATTTTTGTCATCCTCATCAATTAATTATCATTATTTAATTAAATTTCCACATTATTAAACCATCGTTTTTTAAATTTTATGTCTTTATAATTTATTTTTTTTGCACTAATTACATTTGTGTAAATATGATTAACTTTGGGATAGTTTAAAAGGAATAAGATTCAGACTCTATTGCATTTACTTGGATGCATAAAATTACTATTTACTTATACTGACAATATAAATTTTGAAATGATAGTAAATTATACTCACTTAAAGGTTAATTAACCCATTTATATTGATTCAGCTATTATGATAATGAATTAAGTGTCAGCCTTTAAAACCAGTCTTTTTTTTGAGAGGACTGAATTTAAAATTTTTGGGATCAATACAATCCTTTCATACATTGCAAAATACTATTTATCAGAATATAACAATGGATTTTCATTGATAATACATTTGGAGTCAATGTCAATGAGTGTGAAATGTCAGCTTTTCTTAATCACCTAAATAGTCTGTAAATTTTTTAATAAATAGTATCTTAGATTTTTGTAGAATATTTGTAAAGTATTAAGTCATACAGGGGCAATCTACGACTAGTAGTATGCATATGACCCTTGAATGTCTTTCATCCAACCTGTGATACTTAATCATAAAAGCATAATATATGAGCCTATTTAGCAATAAATTGAGATACCTTCAATCAAATATACACAGTGTTCTACAGAAGCCATATGAAAATTTCTAAAGTAGGATCACTTATCTCTTAATTATTTCTAAATAATTAGTTAGATGTTTTCATAAGGCTACTGGAAAACCATGTCAAATATAAATAAATTCAACCTACTTTGAAACAGGCTCACACTAATATTGCCATGATATACCGGTTCCGGTACCAAAATTAGTATCAGTATTTTGATACTATTTAGACCAAAAATTTAAAATGAAAATATCGTTAAGAACAATTCACAAGTAGTTACACAGGTGTTAGAAATGCTCAGAAATGACTTTTTATTAGTCCATTTTCATTCATATTTTTTTATTACGTCCATCAGTGGGACAAATATTTTTATGACGTAATAGCACCGATTCTAATACATATTTAGTATAGTACCGTTTTAAATGAGTTAGTACCTCGGTGCCATAATTGTACCGCTATAGTCCAGAACCATGCCAATAAAACATAATCTAGTCCACAAGAAAAAAAGGGTTGCTCATGCTGCAGTACTTAGTTAGTTTCTCTAAAACAAGAGTAAACAATAGGAGGATCCAGAATGTTATATCTACGTATGGCGAACCTTTTGATAATCACTAGTCAAAACATGATTTTTCTAAAGGGAAAAAAAAGTCAAAATTTATTTGCATTTGAAAAAACAAAATAAAATCACTTGTTCTAGCTGGAGACATTTTCTGCTAGACATTATGGAATTGTCGTTCTTAACAAATTGCTATATTTATGAATGTTAATATTTTAGTTTCTACCTAAACTCATAAAATTCTTTCGCACCCACAAAGTGAATTTCATAGTAGTTTGAAAAGCACCTCTGTAAAGTGACAAACTACATAGGATAGAACCTGCCGTTTCAATGTCATTAAATACATAAGTCAATTTTATATTTGTTTTAAAGGCAAAAACAATACTGCATACATAATACATATGATGATAATAGGAAATATCTTAATTAATGTTGTATGATGTAATAGTCCAGTCAAAGAAAATGTTGTTTCAACTTGACTGTGTATACATTGTACATACAGTCAGAAGTATATATTTATATGTAATTGTATCTATGCTACAAATATGTATGTACATATATTTCTTCTTCATCATCATCTCAAATGTGGTAAAAATAAAAAAATAAGACAAAGAGCTTTGTGTATGCCTTTATCACCAACAAATACCACCACATCTTTCTTCCATGCCATATATGTATGTACATATATACAATTGAGACATTTACGTCGTCTTCACAAGAAAGTCATGATAAACAGCACACTTTAAAAAGTAATTACATGGATTGTTTTGTCCCTTCCTTTATTTTTTTATATATTTTTTTATGATACTCAAACTGCCTTATGTATGTACATTTTACATTCCTTTTTCTTTCTTCCTCAATGTTAAGGAGCTTAAACGTCAGTCGGTGAAAAAAAAAAAAAAAAAAAAATACAGGATATAGTCATGACTCATTTTTGACTAACTATTAAAACACAGACACACTTGTGTTTACTCATATGTAGTACACACGACTTCAAACATTAGAAAGTTCCTTCCTTTTTCGGAATCGTTTGTTTTTAATCACTTGTATGTATGTAGAGGAAGAGTATTTTATAAGGTAGCAATAATCATGTTTCTAGCATCCAATTTTGTAACATGATTTGCATTTGTGTCACTCTCACTTCCCCCCCCCCCCTTTCCCTCTGAGAAGGAAAATAAAAACAATATAAAGTAGAGGATAAATTATTTCGTATAATATATTTGCAATAGAAGAAGATTTTTAATTCATATACTTTAATGCATCTATAATTGTACATTATATTTTTACTTTTACGAAAGTCTATTTCATATTAATTGATTAAATGATTACAAAAGTTAGTATTACTATAAGATTTTCTGATCGTGAGTGAAACTTAGTCAAACATAAATGTAAATAGCATATAAGTACAAAAAAATTCATCATGTCTTCATTGTATGTACAAAAAAAAAATCATGGGCTAAAAAACCAAGATTCATGTTCAAAATTAAAAGTAGAACATAGTTTTGACTAGTTATTTGATATTTTAAATGGAATTGAATTAAATGGAATCAATTACCTTTTTTTTTGGGGGGGGGGGGGTCCCATCGATCTTAAGGAGGCTAGTGAAGGCCAAAATAGCTTATATGAAAAATGACAATTTTTTACATGAAAAAAAAGCTGAGAAGATTTCAATTTACTTTTGTTTTTGCCTATGCTTAATTTGATACATTTTAGGTATGTCCTCAAAATGGGTCACAAAGTTTGATTTCTAAGAGTTCATTTTGTTGTGTTTTACCTAGAATTTGTCCCCTTCTTATATACAAATCAATATATTCTTCAATGGAATTCAATGCCTCCCTTTGCGCTGGATGGCGTTCAAAAAAGATATCTAAATGCTTAAAGGTTTATGATATGAAATTATGTTGGAATATTGTTTCTCAAAGTGTATTGCACTCTTATATGTTCAAGTATTGAAGAACAAAAGTCATAATACTTCATATTAACCAAGTAGCAACAAACAATAACAAAGATCAACAAATTTGAACTTTCAAAAATCCTAAGGGGTATAAGTATAATAAAAGTTATTCAGTTTTGCACACTAATTTCAAATTTGTAATGTTTATTTTGAGAGTCCGACAGTTTTAAAAAAAATTGAACCCCTACCTTTTGAGCTAATTTGGCCCATTTTCCAACTTCAACTTCAATTTAAGCCTAGAAAGATACTCATTTTATGCATTAAAAAATAATGATTTGGTAGTGCATTTAATGCAAATTCCAATTTCAGTCTTTGTTTTGACCTAAAGGGACTCCTAGGGGCATAGGATACGGGAGTAGACCCAAAAGTCGGCAAAATACTTTGTACTTGAATATTACATGAAATGAATTAACAAGGAGTGCATTCAAAAGCTGATATTCACAGGTTTTAAACAAGATGTCAAGCGCACGAAAATAATCCTTAATCAAGAGAAATTATCCATCAAAATGTGTAAATTTTCATCCAATTTTGACCAGAAACCCACTAGAAATCTAAGACTTACGGTAGAACTACCTAAGTAGTATCGTGTTAATCCTTCTGCGCTCTACTACTTAAGTAGCTCTACCGTGAATCTTAGATTTCTAGCGAATCGAAATTGGATGAAAATTTACACATTTAGATGGATAATTTCTTCTTGATTAAGAGTTCGTATCGGGTGCTTGATATCATGGGTCTCAGCTCTTTAATGCGTTTCTATTTCATGTAATAATCTAGGAGTTATTTGAGTAGAAATGATTGTTGCAATCTGGTTTCGGCACTAACAGCCAATCTAGCATATGCAATCTTATCTGGAATTCCTCCCCTCCCCCCCCCCCCCCAAAAAAAAAAAAAAAATGTGTAGTCTCTATAAAAGTATTAAATATTCTTTCTAAAAAACCATTTAGTTATTTAACATGTCCTATAAATTTTACTTGTACATAAATGTTAACTTCCTTAAAAATTATTATTATTTGTTAATACACATAAATATATTATAATATAATATAATATCTAGATAATTAGTATGAATATAAAAAAAAATTAATTTTTTTATTTCACAGTTCTTGGATACATAAAAGTAGAAATATTTGAATATAGGTTGAGGTAAATGCATAAAATAAAATATCAATAAACATTATAGTTAACTTTAAAATACAGCGCACAATCAATAATTAAACTAAAACATGAAGTCCAAACATAAATATAATTCCAAGTATAAAAATAGTCTATTAAACATTTTTAAAACAGTTTAAAATTCTTTTTATAAGTTTCCTGTGGCCGAGCAAAGCAGATGGAAAATACTTGATTTCTTTGAACGCCGTTATCCACGAATTGTCAAAGAGAGAAGGTACTTTTAGGTCCATGACGACATATCGGCCGCTGCCGACAGGATAGGCTCATAGGAAGTTATCTTTCTTGCGATCAGCGTCTTTGCGTTAAGAATTCTATTACTTATGGCTTTTGCAGTTGGTCAATCGGCACTGCTACTGATTCCAAACAGAACAATAGCTTTGCAATATTTGTCGGATGACTTCCCATCAATTCCTCTTAAATAAGGCCTCACAAATCGCTGAATTATTTTGATTGCTCGGCAATCGAAGAAAGCATGTAAAATGTCATTAAAGATTGTTCCATAGTCTTTACAAGGCCTGGATAATCTAGTGAAGTCTGCAGATATCTGAAGTTGGGGAGTAAACTTCTTACCGTTAACAATTCTTGTTAATGATCTCAGGATGTTCTTTCTTCAACTTTCAGGGAGATCGAGTTGCTCTAAGCATTTTTGACAAATTTTGTCAACCTTTTCGGTGTTTTGTGGTCTTGACGTTTAAAGATATCATAGACTCAGCAAGATATGCTTATTAGCAGACCTCTTCAATGAGAGTTTGAATCGATCATCCCCGAAGAACTTCGTGGCTCATCATGGAGGGTCAATATTTCATTTTCAATTGCAAATATTTCAAGATCTTGTGGGTATCAAAGATTTTTGAAGAAATATTTTTTTTCTACGTTTTTCCTGACCACATACAGCCGCTTCCCATACAGAAGACATACCAGAAGTAATTGCATATGTCATGTGTGAGCCCAACATATGCCACATAAACAAATCATTGCATGCCATTGATCTTCTCTACTCTATTAAGGGGCTCTTTGTTATATCAACGAAAATCAAAATTTGTTCCATTTGATTTAAAAATCTACCCATACTTAATAATACATTTATATGCATAAAAAATGTATCAAGATCTTATTAGAGTCAAAAAATGTCCATCACCCAAAAATAAGTTGTTATTATTTGATATCTAAAAAGAGATTAATGATGTGTGTCAAGTGGTTAATATGTAAAAATAAAAATACAACATGGCAGAATTGATAATGAATAAATGGTTAGGAAATGACTACTCATAATATATATATGTATTATACTGTGTAAGCTACTTTAAGGATAACATAAAAAAATGAAAGATGGAGGGGGGGGGGAATGACAAAAAAGTTAAGCTACTTTAGAACTACACTTAAATATTATATCAATTTTCAAAGATATAAAAAGCATTGTGTTATTATTAATGTTATTGGAGTTTTGAATTTTGATATGTCTTTGTCAATTGACATAAATTCCATTTACTTATTCAATAATTTTTGTATATAAAAAAAGGGAGAAAAACAGCTATGATATTCATCAATTAAATATTTTTTTGTATGATTAATGGTAAAAAAATTGTGTCAAATAGAAAACTTCTTTAATAATATAAAAAGTGGTTTAAAGTTAAATTTTGCTATTGAAACAAATTCCCAGATCCTTTTGGACGATAAATATTTTAGGTACACATTATATCACTTTTTCACGGCATTAAAACAGTTTCAAATTTGGCTTTAAAAAAACATAGCTATAGAATATGACCATATGGGCTCCCCCCCCCCCATTGTTGCATACAAAATTTATAGATAGGTAAAAACATTGAGGAGACTAGAAGTATGCTTGACAGAGCTATTGACTTCAACCGACAAAAGAGCCATGCTTAGTGATGTGAAAATGGATGAAATCCAGGTGAGCGAAAAAACCATACCTGACATAATATCATAAAAATATAGTAACTCTGAGATACAACATATCTACTGACTGAAATCACTATCTTTAGTGATCCTTGTCCGCGAGTCACGTTTGAATTTTCAAAATAATGAAAAATATTTAATAAAAGTAAAAATATTTTGCTGCATACAAATAATACTTTTTTTAAATGTACGCCCGCTTGGATTTCCACCTTTATCACATCTCCATTATGTTTATGAGATACTCAAATGATGACAGTTAAATGACTTTAGAAATAATTGAGAATAGAAGGATGAGAGATAATGTGATGGTACATGGAAAAAAAATGATAAGAGATTAAAACCTTTATCAAAAGAAGTATTTTGGAGTATTTTGACAAAGGTACGTTGAGTAGAGAATGGGATTGCTGTATTCTAAAACAGATACACGAATGTGAAAGAAAAATGATTCAGATACCAGGCCTGCACTGATTATGTAAATCAGCTGCAATAAAGAAACACTTCACGTCTCTTTATTATTATAAAAGAGTGAAGTAATTGTTGAAAATATTATTTTTTTTTGGGGGGGGGGGGAGGGGGGAGAAAATGCCAGATAAGATTGCAGAGGATGGATTGGCTCTTTGTGCCTAAAGTAGATAGCAACGATTATTTAAAGTCGAGTTATATCATGATTCATTTGTGCAGATCTTTTAAGCTGCTAGATTTTAACTCTTCTGCAAGTATTCGACAATTACGTTGATCAAATTATCCAGTTACTCTAAGCTTAAGATTGAGGGGGGTAGAGAGAGAGAGAGAGATCTTAATTCCTCAATCCTGGTCCTTGCGTGTTACTGTTTTTGAAAATTGTTTTTTTGTGTGTGTTTTACGTCCACTATTT
The DNA here is from genome assembly GCA_963680855.1 of Lepeophtheirus nordmannii. Lineage (NCBI taxonomy): Eukaryota > Metazoa > Arthropoda > Copepoda > Siphonostomatoida > Caligidae > Lepeophtheirus > Lepeophtheirus nordmannii. The sequence continues at coordinate 15,007,170 of OY804525.1, forward strand.
TATCAACCCGTTTTGCTATTTCTTTCATTAATATCTGTTTCTCGACAATTTTTTACCTTCTCTCTACATAATATATTTCCTTAGAAGTTAATTATACACACTTATATAATTTTTAACCTACTGCTAGATAAATAAACATATAGTAATAAAAAAAAATTGATGACGTCACAACTGCCAATATTTGCTAACTTCGGTAGGAATTGTTGTATAATTTATCCCTGTTCATTCTCTATGGATAAATAAAATTATTCAATAACTTCTTTAATAGCAAAAACAATGTTGAATTTGTATAAAAAAAGAAGAAGAAGGAATGGCTTTAAAAAAATCAAAAAAAATAACTTAAAAATCTAATAATTTTTATTATTTACATATGTAAGGTTAATTATGTACTAAATAACTCTTTCAATAGCATTAAAACAGATTAAAATTTGTAACAAAAAATTACAATCCCAATTTGGTTTTTAGAATACATTATTATGAATCAAATAATTAATAAAGAAAACTGGCAATTTAGCGTTCTTTCATCTATTCTTTTTTTCACTCCCTGTATTTTTAAACATACTATTTTCTTTTTTTTTCATAATCTTTGAATTAAGTTTTTTTATATCTGTACATATATATATATATATATATATATATATATATATATATATATATAAAACACTCCTACATTTATTTTTTTTATTACTTTCTTCTGCTATTCGTACGTACATATGTATATTACATACAGATTTCTTATATATAACCATATTATTTCTATTGAAAAGAAAGCACTTTCTGGGTTTGACAGTCAACATGTCATGTTCTCGTCATATTTCTCCCCCCCCCCCCTTCTTCTCTCCTCTTAATATTATTTTCCCCACTTTTGCTTCCGAAAAAAATTGCTCTTTTTATTTCTTTATGTAATAAAAAATACTGATTTTCCCCTTATTTTTTCATTTTTTTTTAATGCTGGTTTTTTGTCTTAGCACTCTTTTCATTAGAAAATGGACGAGCTAGGCAAATTAATCCATATAAAGAATAATAAATAATTGATTTCCGTATTTTGGAGTTACTTTGGCTAGAGGTTGATAAACAAAACATGATATTTAATGTTTGAAATCCTTACTTTTGTGAGGCTCTTCTCTCTACATGCATATGTTATAATATAAGTATGTATGTTTTATTATTGACTGAGTTATAATAAACATTTAGAAACTAACTTTTGTTTTCTTCTTATGAGTAAATATCAAAGTTTTGTCGTGTGCTAATGGCATGTTGTTTATTTGTTTGTTACTTATCTTGGCTGTAAGTAGCTTGGCTCTTCGGTTAGTGACTAGTATGTAGTACATATAAAAAGCTAAAAGAACCTTTGTTATTGTGTGAATAGGGAAACTGAGAAAGATGGAAAGGTTGGAGGAGAAGGGGAATACACCCGTCCATTTGGAATCTACTTAAAAATAACTCTATATATGGCATTGATGCTGAGGCAACAATTGTGCTAGGATACTCTAAAAAATAAAATTAATGACACTCATGAATACACTTTCAAAATACATTAAAACCATCAATGAATACAAGAGTCTTTTTTTCCATATGTGACATTTAAAAGTCAAATGAATCTAAACTTAGACTACATAGAACATCAATGAGCACTTTTTTAACGTAGAAACTATCAAATGGTTGTATAACGTTTACTAAAGCGTCATTAATAGAATGTACATACATATATATACGTAAAGTTCCATATATGTACCTCTCATATGGACTCTAAAACTGCTGTACATATGTACAGTTGATCTTTGACATATAATCACTCTTTGTTGTACTCTTGGCATTTTTGTTAAAATTAATTTTATAAAAAAATATTGCCCACATTATACATACACTCCAACCTACAATTTGAGGTGTCTAGTTTCATAAATACATATGTAGGGTATCTAAGTCTTAAGAATTAATTATTAAAATCACCAACTGAGTATTATAATAATTTTTTGTGCAAAGATTCACTCCAAATCAGAGCAATACATATATTTGGAAGGTTACGTCAACAAATATATAAATATTATCGAGTATAACGTCAATAGAGTATTGGTCGTTGATTTTTCTGCAAGCGCTAATGGCGTATAATATATGTAGTAATAAAAATAATCTTTTTAAATTTAGTTTTTGTTCAACTTTATGATATAAATAATAAATAGCGTAAATATACTCTTCAATATGATTTCTGAATTTACAGCAAAGTGCACTGGCTACTGAAGTTAATAAATTTATGTATATTTGGATGATGATATAAAAATTTGTGAAATAAAAGAATAAAATACTTTTCTGATAGAAAATACGTATATCCTAAATTGGTAATCCCGAACATTCTAGACGTCAAACTACACATTTTTTACTCTTTTTGACCTTCATTATGGTTTCCCAGAGCTGAATGCCAGTTTTGTGTGAAGAATATTAATTAAAAAGAGACAAAATATGACTGCGTCTGTATATCATTGGACGGTACAACTGCTCTTGTCTTTGTAAAACACGTATTTAAAAAAAGAAAGCTTTGGATCTATTTTGATTTGCATTTACATATTTTCGATTACTAATTCCCACTTTCAATTTAGATCATGTGCTATGACTGATATATATACAACTTCTTAGAATACAAGGTGAAAAAATTTACTGCCTCTAAGTAATTATTTCTTTGGATAAAAATACAGTTTCTCAAAAAATCTTCCGTGCCGGGCTACCATTGATTGACGGACAACTTCCTTATTTTAATGCCAACAAAAAAATCTTAGAAGACTGATGTACATACATAAATAAGAACCATTCAGCTTCTTCCCAAAAAGTATGTTCTCATTTTGAAATTAATTATGTATGAAGACAAATGGATGTCACTCGCTATATGTTCATGATTTGTTGTACATACGTTTAAGATTTGGAATGAATATTCTTAAAACCAACAGGAGTACTACTTAATCAATTAATTTTAGTCCACGAATGTAAAACTAAATTCTAAAGTTTATATAAATGGTACACTTCCAATATATATGTACACGTGACACCTTCTTGTCAATAAATTGTATGTAATTGTCTCCTACCTACCTATATCCAATCAATATTAGAAATTCATTCAATGTTCATCAATAGCAAATGCATAAACTACATACACTAGGAGATTGCTATTTGCCAAGGATTGCATCTACCATATTATATCTCTATGAGTATCTACATATACCTTATACCTTAAACTCATGCGTCGTAATGGAACTTAAAAAAAAAACATAATTTGTAATAATTGATTTTAGGTATAGGTATATTTGTTTCGAGGCATTAGAACCAATGATTAAGAAGAGGGGGGAATTACATACATAGATACCAAATATGGATAAACTACCTACAGTTTTGCATCATTTAAAAAAATAATAATGTATATATTAAGTCACACACCATATGAAAATATCAAATTTATGCTTAGTCGTTGTAATAATAATATGTACAAAAAAGAACCACAAGTGCAATTTTCCGAAAGTTTTTTTTTTTTTGTAAAATTATAAGAGTATAAAATAATAATACCGCAGTGTTTACCTACCTATTATTGATTCCTTTGCAAGGTTGTCAAATTACACTACACAAAGTGTATGAAGTTTCTATGTGATAGGTGCACACAATATAATTTTTATTCTGTATTTCTCAATTTTTTTCTTCACAAAAAGAGAGAAAGAAGGGGGGGGGGATTGTTCAAATCCATTAGTAATTCTTCATATAATAGTGGGGAATGATTGAAAGTTAAAAAATTATTGGATTTTAACCAATCAACACGCAGCAGAACACTAATAAGGGGCAAATACGACTTACGTTTTTTTTCGTATAATCACAGTCTCGACTTTTAAAATGAAAAATTTGACAAAAACATTGGGTAGTAGCTATATAACATAAATATATGTCATGCACCTTTGAGCGAGCGAAGAAGTATTAATTCGAAATACGCAGTTTGTTTATCCATCAAAGTTAGTGCTGAAGAGCAGTGGATCAATCGACAGGTGACAAATATGTTGATATTATGAAATTTCCTTGTTAGTAGAATAGAATAAAAAATAACTGACTTAAAAGTAAAAATAAATTTTTATCATTATGAATTTTAAAATTTGGTGGGAAAAATACTTACATACATAATAATTACTTACATAGAGATTTTGAGATAATCTATTTATTATGTATATTTATTTATATACATATATCAAAAATGAAACATAGTTTATTCCTTACAAGAGTTTTAAGGATCAAGCCCCTCTCTAACAAAGCTAATTAATTTGATAAAAAGTTGATGTATACATCTCCGCTTTTCTTTATTAATACTATAAGAAAAATAAAAAGAGAAAAAAAAATACTATTTATCTATATAAGCAACTATTTCTTTATAATCCCCATACATAAAAGCTTTTTAACAAAAAAAATATAAATTTTCTTATTAATATTGAAAATCTTTTGAACCAAGGAAAAAAAAATGAACTGAGCAATTCATATAGATACGTACCTATATATATATATATATATATATATATATATATATATATATATATATATATATATATATATATATATATATATATTAATGAAACAAGAGATTAAATTTAAAAAAACTTTTTTAAAGGTATTATGAAATACGTATTTTTTTCCTATCTTTAGTAAAATATGGGAATTTTAAAAAGTAATTAGCAATGATTGATCAAAGACACAAAAAACAAAAAAGAATTGCCTATACCAAGAGTTGTCAAAAAATAAGATATTTTTTTGTGAGGGCGGAAAACTCCAAAATCATGTAAGTTGCTAACCTGAAATAAATCTATATATTTTTCTTGAAAATAATAATATTATTCATGTTTTAATGGTTTAAATGTCGTCATCAAACATGTTGTTTCCCATGGTTACCATCAGTGGCAAAATATGTAAACTTATATCTGATCGGACATTCTTCAAATTTTGTATCCTTCTATAGCCTCTATGCTACATATATATATATAAAATTTGCGACCATATACATATATAAAAAAAAGTAAAAATTTGGATTTTATCATATATCGTTTTTGACAAGATCTAGGGGATATTTCTTTAAATACCTAAAATCTCTCTTTTTGAATACTCTAATGACGTCATTATGTTATATTGCTCATTCCATGGTTGCTCAGTACACTAGAAGAGTAAAGAACAAAATATGTTCATTGATATCAAAGTGATTATATATATATATAGGTATGTATGTTACAGTCTATAGACCTCGTTTACCAAAACATAATATTTCAGATTTCGTATAAAAATGTCCTTAAACACCATTTATAGTACCAAGACTATAACTGTGACTCAATACTAATTAGTTAGGCAGATAATTCTGATTGTGTTAACATATTAGAAGGAGATCATAATTGTGTCAAAAAATACATAATTCAAAAGATATTTGATAAATTTTGGAATTTGTTGCTTTCGCCAGTCTTCCAGAGACTTGTATACTTGTACAGACTTCTAAGGCAGGAAAGAGAACTGAATTAAAAAGTATCGAAGAACCAATTCTAAGGATCACCATAACTTCCAGACCTTCATGCTAAATGAATCCCGAAGAGGGATGATATCCTTGGAATAAAAACTGTCTGATCTTTATAAATGGACATACATATGTAGTATTACTAAATAAGTTATATAGGATGTATGTGAACTACTTAACCTAATATAAGACTGATAAATCATTAAATAAATTCACATAAAAGATCGAAATATTCATACTTTGAAAATTGCATTAAAAGTTTAGTACATTTGTTGAAATGAGAATAAACTGGCTTTGACATCTCCCAAGAGCTTCTTGATACACACCTTCCTGCTCTTGTTGCGTAATTTGTTTAGTACAAGTTATATCCTGAAATTAAATATTGAACATGGTTCCAAAGCCATCATTTTGATGAACAATATCTATAATGGAGGAAAAAATAGATAGCAAGTCATATGACGTTAAAACAAGTAATTTTTTTCTCCTCACAACTTTATTTGGGTAAAAAATAAGTACTATACATATGTGGAAAGTAAATGCATTTATGTATAGAATAAATATTTACATACAAAAAACAAAACAAAAAACAATAGCAATTAGGGGATAATTTGATTGCAATCGGGAAAAAAAACAACATGATTTGTCATGGTGCGAATTGAGGTTTCAATATATATATTTTTTTATGCAAAATATAATGTACATTTAAAATATGATCACTATATGTATGTGAAATTGTACTTTCTATGCATATGTTTCATATAACAAACTTATAATAATTATTAATAATAATATTAAAGGTACATATATATATATATATATATATTATGTAGACATTAAAGAAAGATCCATTAATGTTCCATTTTCACATAGATACAAATACAAAAATTGTGATTGAACATAGTACAAAGTAAGGCGTGTAACATAAAAAGACACCCTTTTTAAAGATTGTCATATTCATTTATACACTAAATATCTACAAAACCGTGAAATTAATATTTTTTCTGTCTTCTTTTTCCTCTAAAATATCCTTATTAACATAAAGTATTGAATATATAAATTATCATAAAATGGAAAGCAATGTCTATGACAGAAGCAGTATTTATAGTGTACTAAAAGTGAATATACTATGCTAAAATTACGTATCTCAATATATTTTTCGTTTTTTTCTCTTCTCTCTCTCTTTTCTTCTTTATAAGATGCTTAAAATACATTAATATTCTGCAGTCATTTTATCCATGACAATTGTATATTATTTTTTACCTGATAATGTATGAATAAGTATGATTTTTAGGAGCTATATACATATTTATGACTAAATGCAAGTAAATATCTACGATTATATACCGATTTTTTAGTGGAAAATGTGCTATAAAAAATAGGTGCAAACTATTTTTAAAAGTGATAATTAGTTATGTTAACTCCAAAACATGACTTGTGTTGTTTTAAAGTATACAAATACGTTGTGAAGATGTTAGAGTATAGGGTCAAAAATCATTTTTTTAGAGGAGAGTTTTTAGTCTTTTTTGAGAGATAATATTTTTTTTATTTGGAAAACTCTGTTTCTATATTTTTTGCATAAGACCAGAAAGTTTCTTATGACTAGTGTTTTTCAATTTATTTTTTACGGATAGTACATTTTTTTTAATAATCCCGTGGAAATCGTAGAAAAAATATTTTAAAAATATTATTTATTTTATTTTTTATAGAATACAAAAAAAAACTATTTTTAGTCGTTTCAATTTTATAAAAAGTATAATTTTTTCTTTTCTACATCTTTTTTCTAATACTTTTTATAACTTTCCATCCATGTTTGTAGGGACAGCACTTTTTTCCTCGTTAAAATAGTCTTGTGGAGCCCAAATATAAAAATTTTTGAAGACATAAAAATTTTTAAGGAAGAAATTTTCTCTTTCTTTTTCCTTTTTATTTTTTTGAATACATAAGACGATCTTTTACAAACAGTGCTTTTCAACTATTTTGAGGTAAGGCACATCTATTTTAATCAAAATAATGCTGTGAATTATGAAAAAAAAATACATTATTGATAATTTTGTCTCTCTTTTTTATTTTCATTTCTTCTCACATTTTTTGTGTAGAACAGACAAAATACAATAATACTCTAACGATTGCTTGGTTAGAAAAACTGACTATAAGTATTTTTGTTATATTTTTAACTTAATAACCGTAAAAATGGAAGATCTTTTTTGACTTTTTCACAATAAATCAAAAGCATTTCTCAACTCAAAAAAAACTTTACTTATATGACTAATATTAATTTTGCACATTTCTTTGTTTTTGCACAAAATATATTATAAATAAACAATTTCTTTGTATCCTTTTTTTTTACTAAAGAAGTTATTTCATACAAGTACTATTTTTTTACGTTATTCTCCTTTATCAATATTTGTGTGTCTCCCTCTTTACCGCTTATTTTTTTGCAAGAAGATAAAGGCCTACATAGGTATTATTATAGCATAAAGAACCAATCTATCTCAGGAATATATGAATGACATTTCTTGTCTTGGTAACACATTTAGCACTTCCTAATAGATAAATAAGGCAGAGGAATCTGAAAAAGCAATAGGAAGGGGGAAGTATGATCATTATTTTTTAACAGATTGATTTCATGTCTATTTTTTTTTTTTAAATAACTGAAGATATACCTCCATTGCTCTATTTTTCTTCTTTTTTTAACAAATATTTTTTCATTCCCTGAAAAATAATATTAATAATGGGTTGTTGAATCAACCTAATTTTTTTTTAAAATTATGGTGAATAATATTATATATATATATATATAGATACAATGTCATATCTCATTTTTATCATTCAACCCTTTATAAAATATTTTTGTATATAAAAATGTTTTTTATTCAATGTAAGACCAATCAAAAATTAGTTTATGGTATAATATGATTATAAGCTTATAATCTCAAGAGTTATTATTTATCTAAAAACATAAGTTTAAGTTTTTTAAAGGTTTATATGTATAAAAAAGTACATATAGATACTTAACTAAATATTAATATTATGTACGGTGATACCTTAGAAAGTGAGCCACTTTATTGATAATACTGAGTATCTTTACTTTAGTGACTCTTTTAAATGTTCAATCAATCTCAATTTTAACTGTGAAACCAGTACCGTAACTATGGGGGGGGGGGGCACTGGAGCCCTCATTTCAACTCTAGTTAGAAATTTGCTAAACTAAAGCACAAAATTGTAGTAATAATCTTATAATTCTGACCATCCTAAGTAATTGTTATTAAACTTGTTATTACTTGATTATTTTTTTATTGTGCTCCCTCCTGGAATTAGGAGCACCTTCTTGAGTATAAGCCCAAGTTACGTGACTGCATGACACTGCTGTGATAAGCTTTCTTCCGTTTCTTCCTACTATGTAAACACAATTAGATAACAATTTCCACCAAATGGTATACAATTTATTGTGACAAAAGTAAGCTGTGGGTCGGTTTTGGCTTGCAAGCGGTTCTTTGACTTTGTTGGTTGGTTTTTTCCCCGCTTTAGTCCCTCCTACAAAAAGGTCAACGAATTGTAACTTTAGAAAAAGGAAATGTCTTTCTGATTCTGAAACTATTCTGCTTCTTGTGATTAAAATCTTTATTTTAGTGTAATTATTACACCCAGATGTCCCCATAATCCAAGTTACATATTTTTTTTATCTTACATGATACGTTTTTCTGATTGCAAGGTTCTTGGTTTAATCGTGGATTGGATTACGAATGCTCCTTTTAAATTTGGATAATGTATTTGTTGTAACTTTTTGTCCCATTAATTATTGCTAATACTAACGATGATATGTATCAAGTTTTCTTTAGCTTTTATTGGCTAGATACGCAACTTGATAATTGTTATCAATATATTTCTAACAAAAAGCTCTCAATCCCTTTTAGTAAATGTACATTTTGAATGATGAGCACTTTTTTGGCACAAATATTGCTTGTAATCGAAAATATTTCTATAAAGCTACATTCTTTTTATTAGAAGAACATTTTCTAAATCATTTTGAATATCTACATAAGTATATAATTTGGGTTTACCGTATAAATGTATGTACAATTTTAAAGTAGATAACTTTTCATTATGTTCATAGTTACATATTTGTATGCCTCTGGAGAACCATCATAAATTGTTTTTAAAAAAAAGCCACAAAACCAGCAAATTTTGAAAAAAAATACATAAATTGAAATTATATCTTCTGACATGATTTTATTTGACATGCAAGAGATATATTTCGTTATGTACATATGTATGTTAATAGTTCTAAAAAACATCGAGTTTTTAGCTCTACTTTTATCTTACAATGTTTATTTTTTCTTTCTACTAAAAAGTATAAAAAATAAATTAAATAAAAGAAAGGTTTTTTATTAGAGAATTTTTTTGGAAATAAATTCAATAAATCATTTTTTACTTGGTTTCAGTACCCATCAATATTGTTTTTAAAAGATGTAATTTATGGTACGTAGTTCATCTATAAATACATATATTTGTGGATTTTGAGGGAAAATTAGCATTAGAATTACATATATAGATATTCAATACCTCTTCTTTTCTGAATTTAGTCAGTATATTAACATTTAAAGAATACAATTGACAATAGTAATGACAATTACCTTTATTTCTTTTCTACGTAATTGAGTATTTAGTGTTCATAATTCACTCTTTGAAATAAATGATTTACCTAAAAATCTTTCAAGTATTTTAATTCATCATAGTAGTGTGTTAATTTCAAACAAATTAGTCCAGGACAAAACAAGGCAGCTTTCATCAGTTTTAAGACCTTAAGACTTTATTCTTTATTATAAAAGTTGAATATACTTATATTGGTGATAATTTAACATATAATTGAGCGATTCAAAAACGACCTTATTAAGTCAATAGTAATTTTATACGTCATAATTAATGTAAAAGAACCTCTTTTTATCTTTGGAATTATGCCAAAATTAATCAATGTTAAATATAAATATAATAAGTTCAAAAAAACAAACAAACAAGGATTGTTTTGTTTTCTGTAAAAATACAAAACATAGAAAAGAGAAATGATGGTAGCATATTAATAATTGAGATAAGTTAAGTAATCAGAAGATACTTTTAGTTTGATGACTTCATCAGGGACTAATCTGTCGTATCTATTAGAACCAACATGTTAGATGGGAGAACTTTGGACCTTAATATCATTCGAATCCTTTATAAGAATTGTTCCAACTGCTTTCTTTGTAGTGACATTACAAAGAAATTATGTAAAATGCTTATATGTTTAAAGTTTGAACATATACAGCATGTATGTATGTTCGTGTATATTTTTGTCCAACTGAGTCTTTAACTGATTTATTTATTTATTTCATCTTAGTTAAGCATGATTTGCAAATAAATAAATCATAATATTCATACATATATGTATATTATATGAAGCCTTATTAATGCATGATTGACTGTTATTTCGCAAAAATGAAATGTGTTTAATTCTCAAAACCAAGTTGTAATTGTCATTTTATTTTGTTGAATGTATTCATTCTTAATTTAAAAGTCAAGTAGTACAGACCTACATACATAAAATCAGGAAAATAATAATATTGAGACCTCATATTGGGATATATGAATGTACAATAATTTGAAAGGTAATATGTACATTAGAGTTATAAACTCTCCCCAAATAATAGCACCATGTCATTTCTAATTTCGAATACAAACTATCAAATTATTCGTCTATAATACTTTCCTTCACACACACTACACACACATCCATCTACCTATGTATGTATTAAAAAAAGGAATTCCAATGTATGTATCCACATATAAAACTATGTACATATAATATGTATATATACATATGAAATACGAGACTTGACACCTTATTTATTGCCTCTTCTCTCTCCCTCAATGGTTGTTGTACTTATGTACATTCATAAGTATTCATGGAAAGAAGGACTCAGTATGTATGTATATATGGTTGGTTTATTTGGTAAACGCAAAGGGAATCCTAATGTTATGTGAGTGGTGGATTGGTGATGGTGGTAGAAGGAGTGTGTATATACATATAATCAGACTTATTTTGTATGCTTCAATGTTGTTTTTGTTCTTCTTCTTCTTTACAACAGATACATACTTGGGTATGTATCTTGGAGGCATCCTTCATTTTCTCTCAAAAAGAAAATGAATTTCATGCGTTTTATATGCGATACATTCTAAAATCATTAAATGAAAAGTTATTTATATACATATAAATAAATATTCATATACTTATTATATAAAAAATTTATACTGAAGAAGTAAATGATATATATATATATATATATATATATATATATATATATATATATATATATATACATATATGTCTAAACACGTAAAAAAATTATCATTTATGTAAATTTTACACATCTATGTATAATTAAATAAGAAAAATGAACGTTTGAATGGAATTCAATTATCAGATATCTACGTATACATACATACACGTCATTTATGCATATATCTTCCTTCTTTTTCTGAATAAGGAACTTTGATATGATGATTGAAGAAAAAGTGTAGATATGATTCTCTTATGTATGTATACTTTATGTCTAGTGCGTCAACACTAAAGGAATAATCTTGAACAAATATACATGAAAGGATAAATTATTCACTATTTCTTTGTTTACTACGTATATAAATTATGTGAACATCACAATTATAGTTTATTAATATACCTACTATCTATCTATGTATGTATATCAGCCAATTATGGACCTTATAAACAAATATGCGCCAGGATTGAATAAATAAATTGATGCCCAGGAATGTTGGCAAGAGTTTAAAGAGCTTTAATTTGATTTATGTGACTTTATTATGCTCCGATACAGCCTTTTAAATATAATCAATCATATTTTTAAAATATGTTATAACAGGGAATTTTTGGCGACATTTAAGTGCAATTTGCGAAACTTTCAATGGATAAATCAGGAAAATGTATAAATTGAAGATTAGAAAATGTAACCTAGACTAATTTTTTTTTAAATAATCATCCTAGCCTTTGATATGTTTGAAGAAGTAAAAAAATATGTATAGGTATTTATAAAACTTATGTTATTTATATGCTAATTTTCAATTTATGACTGTTGAAGTGTTTTGTAGGTCCTTCAATGGAAGAAATATTTTATAAACTATGCATGCCATAGATACTAGTCACTTATGTATGTATGTATATATTTATGTATATATATATATATGTATAATATTTGAAATAGTACATTGCAATGCTATAAGGACAAGCTGTTGTTTTTTCAAATCAAACACACATAACCTCATTAGACAAACACACACAAAACGAATCACATTTGCATAACAATTTTGATTCCTTATTAAAATAAGATTTATACAAATGCATGTATAATTTGACTCTTCACAAAACTTAATTCAAATAACTAAATGTTATGTACATATATATCTTCTGAACTCTACTGCTCAACTACGGAATTAAAAGACACACAAGTCATTATTTCAATGACTATAAATGAAGATTTATGAGATAATTATATCAGACACACTAATTATTGTAATCTTAGCTATCACTACATTATACGACATAGTAACTACAACAGGCCTTTTTATATATTTATATATGCTTTTGCATGCTTATAATACTTCAAATATTGGCATGTTATCTTTAAAGATATACTCGGATATACATATACAAAATGATCACAATGGTTATTTGGGAAAAAAATAGTCAAAACCTTTCATTAAAAGTCTGTTTAATATTTTATTAGATTTCTTACTCTTCTTTCAAAAGTGTTCTTTTTATGGATAAAAAAAACTAAGTTTTAAAGATTCATCATCCTTGTTGATTAAATTGCAATTTTGTAAATGTGTAAAATATATGATAAATTTACTGTTAATGTGTGGGCAAACACCGGCTCTTTTCGTGCCATTAAACAACTTTTTTTGACAAATATTTCATTAAGGAGATGAAATAACAACATTGTTTATTAGAAGTCATAAAAAAATGCAGCTTTTTTTTTCATTTTAAATGTGTACATATCTGGTCTATGTATGTAGTTTATCGACTCGTCTAGAAGGAGATTATAAATGATGTTATATGGATAAATAGTCCGTTATTGATTAATTATTGGCAAATACATAAATTGTCCTATAGTATGGATGAAGAAATAAAGACTCTCTTGTAGAAACTCCTTTTTTTACATCGTACGACTGAGGCATTATTTGTCAACAAAATCATCAAAATGACAAAAAAGATATAGATTTTTTGTCCTGTTCACGTTTTGGCAAGAACCCAAAGGAATATATTTCCTACTTCATTCTATACTTGATACTACTTTTTTTTTGTTTGAAAACAAGGAAAAGTTACTAAGGAAACATTTACATACTATTATTATTATCACCAAGATTTCAATGCATTGTTTTTTGTTTGAAATCGAATACCTTTAAAATATTGACTACATTTTGTTCTTGTAAATATACATACATACATCAAATCCCATTCGCAAATACATATTTGACTCTTTGATTTAAAGAATTTCAAGAGTTCTTTAATGAATGAATTTATTTTTGACTAAGTTGTGTACATTGTATGTATGTATTTTCAAATAACTACATACAAGGGAGAGAGATTACAATCATTCCACGCTAATCAATTAAGTTGCAAAAAAAGTGCATGTACAAAAAGAGTAGGAATTGCATCTAGGTAATGAGATTGCATTTTTAATATGAATATATACATAGTACATATGTAGGTAAAATTCCATACATTCACAAAAGTTACTTACGTAGACATGATGAATCCAGTGATGAAGTGACTTTTCACATGTTTTTCGTGAAATTTACAAATATGTACCTATACATGAAAATTGTTATATGAAATAGGGATGTTAAATGCACGTAGCATAGAAAAGATACAACCACTGTAAGCTGTTGATTTATCTACTCTTGTCATTGTATAAAGAATAGTTCAACAGTTGGAGATAATGACGTAATTGATTTGCTACCATATCCTAAATTCCCTCTTTTTTCTTCCTATTTTTTGTGATGGAAATTACTACATATGTGAGACAAGGTGGTGCAGTGGCTCAATTGACTTCATCTGATAAAAAATGACGTGCTATGAATGCTGAATGGATGACGTTACATTTATTTTTGAGTAATTTTTAGTTACATATTTCATATTGAATACAGTAGTATCTTTAACAGTTGGTTTTGCAGATATACTGAACTATTCTAGACTCTTCGCATCATCGTGTAAATGGTGGATTTTATTTAAAAAGTCGTATTGTTGTTTAAAATGTAATCCTGACTCAATGAAATGATACAATTCTATGTATTGCCCATTTCCTCTGCTAAATTTATAGTGCACAAATAAGATTTTTTATTATTCATTGTTAAGTAAATTAAAATCTGGAGTAATGACATTGTTGTAATATAAATAAACATTTTTTCTTAAATCTAAAAAAAAAATCAATACTAAAATGTGAAACGATTAAAAAATATTTTTAAGAATGTACTATACTACATATGTAATTCTGAAAATTTTCTATAATTCTACTAAAAACTTTTTCTTTATTGGAAGCCATAGAAGGAAGATACATAATCTTTTCACCAACTATGCATCATGAATTGGTTACGATGTTCGAGATTTTTGACAAATTCTAGCGAATGTCGTATAGATTATTACTCACACTTTTTCTACTCAAATAAGGTTCAAAAGACCTGCAATTCAAATAGGAATTTCCAATTTTTTTGAGTAAAGTCAATTCTTTTAGTCTCTGGGTGGGGTAGTTCCCTTGTTTCCTCATTAAATTTCAAACTACTTTGCAAGCATTGTCATCGCCAATCGACAAGTCTTTTACATTTAAATGTTTCACAAAATACTTTAAAATTTAGATAGAAGAACAATCCCCAAAGGCATGAATCGTGTTATTAAATAACTTCCACCGTCCATAAAAGGCCTCAAACAGCTATGTGATGATGCCAGTAGAACTCCCTTTAGCTCCTTTTCTTTTCTTTATATATAGTACGTAGCTAAAACATAACAACAATATCTCCTACTAATGAGGAGAGCCAAATAATGTATTATTATAAATAAGTACTATTGACTTGCTTTTCTGTGATTGGAATAATAACTTTAGTCTATAAATTATAATCTATTAAACATTGATGAAGCTACTTGTATTTTCTATTCAATGTAACTACAAAATATGTACAATAATTGACATAAAGCAATCCTCTGCTTTATGTATGTAGAAAAGTCAATAAAAGGTTTTGTTTAATTGCTTGTGTATTTGGAATATACATTCTACATATATTTTTTTCTTAATTATAATTTAATTAAAGAGCTGAATGCTTATAAACGAACATACATTTTTGCATAAGATAATAAATTATTGTCAGGCTCTTTAACTTATTTTTTTTTCAAGACAGCTATACAAAAAAATAAGAAATCCAAGTTCTACTTATTTATTTTACAAAAAATGGGATGATTATGTAATTTGATATGCATACATATTTATAAATTATAAACATATGTCTATACATATACACAATGAAATGTTGAGTTGAGAATGAATAAAACTCATATTTAAGACACTTTTTGGTTGATTTTTTTTTATCAGAAAAAATATGTACGTATAGTGACATGTTGCTTATAATAGTTACAATTAAACATCATTTTGTTCTTATTAAAAGCTTTTTCTTGCTATTTTTTGTTTTTGCAAAAAGTCATTCAATCCTATTTAAGACAGAAAGGGCATGACTCTGCAGAAATATACATGTATAAATACTGCATATTGTTTGACATACTTTTTTTGACATACACTTTAAAAATTGATTTGTTTGTTTTTTAATGCAATTTTACATTTATATATATACATATGTATTACCTACATATATATTCTTACTTATCCTAAAATCTACTGATTTGGGCCAGTTCATTTGCAGCTATTAAGTTCTCCTAAATTAATTTTGTTACGGACAATATAATTTCTAACCCTGATCTTTAGACAAAAAGAGCCATGCATTTTTTAAGCATTGTGATGTTTTTATAAGTGGGTATGAAATAATTCAACTGTTATATGCATAAGATTTATTAAAAACAAATTAATAGTCAAACATAATTGAATCTACTAAATCCAAAAAACCAAAATAATCCATTTTTAAATATAATTTTTTTTTGTATAAAAATACAATTTTTAAAACCTTTGACTTAATTAATGGATTTTTACTTATTTAAATTGTCATACATAAAATTTTAAGAGTTTAGCTTAAGCATTTTTAAAATTATAGGGAAAAAATGTAATGACTCACGTAGATATTTGGAATAGAAAATAACTCTAATAAAGTACTCATATCTCATGAATAACTGGTTTTTAAAACATGATTTTAATATTTGTAGAGTGTTTTTACTGACGTCACTGATTGTATCATAAATAGGAATGTAAATAATATGCAAAATGCCGCGTGCGAGACTTTGTGAAGTTGGCTCTTCGAACAGTAATTTTTGTTTTTCAAAGCTGTTATCATTTTTCCTTTATTTCTGAGGAGAGAACATCAACCTGATAGTAAAGATCTCGCATGAAATAATACATGCATTAAGGTTAATAAAGCAAATAAAATGTAAACAAAAAAGGGCTCAAGTCCACGTATAATTATTAATTAAAAATATATAATTTCCTGACATTAATTTGAGTTAATTTTCTGCCTCTCATCTATGGTATACATAATGTTATTATTTAACATATTTAATATATTTAGTTATTAATGTCTTCATTTTTATATATAAAGGAGAATAGCAGCTTGTGCTCAGTAAAACGTCATGAAAGCTGAAGCTGCTTTCCTCACAAAATTCATCAAATTGTCAGAGTTACCAGCTTGATTTTCTCTTTTTTTTTTCTTACAAGCCCGATTTGCATATTATTTACATTCCTAATCATAAAGGGAAGTGACGCCGTGTTGGAGACATAGAGTTTATTTTTATTATTAAATTAAACGGCAAAAGATCTTAAATCAAGAAGACATAATCAAATGACTTTAAAAATCAAAAATAAATAAATAAACAACTGAAAACTCCTCCATGGCAAAGAAAAATAGTGATATTTGAATCAAATCAAAAGAATGAGTGGTGAAAATCTTTATGAAATAGCTAGACTTTTACAATTAGATTTATTGTGAACCAATTAGAGACCAGTTGAGTAGGGTAATCAGATAAATGTATCTGACCGTCACAAAAGTACTAGTAAAAACTAATTTATTGGATACACTATGTAAATGTGAATGGTAATTTATGTACATATATTTGATGGACAGTAAGTTCTTCTATTTGTTGTTCCTACAGTGACATCCAAATTAATGACAGTGATTCACTATTATTATAAAATTGGGTAGTTTATGCCTCCAAGATGGCCGACTTCCAAGATGATAACATTAAGCGAAAATCCTCTGATACATGTTAATGAACGATTGTTGTGCTTTGGGGCGCTTTGGACGAGGTTCACCAATTGCTGTTCATTTAGATTACGATCGTTTTGATTCCGGAATGAAGTGATTGATTTAGGTTTCATCCATTGTCACATATCGTCGCAAAAATTCCAGTTAGGTTTGAACATGGCCAAACACTGCTCAGAATCATCAACACGTTCTTGTTTTGGTCAAAAGTGAGTAAAAGCGGTACCCACTTTGAACAGAGCTTTCCAATAGTCAAATTATCATGCAACATAGGGCCTACACATTCTTTTAATATTTCTATGATGTCAGTTAACTCACACAACTTCTTTTTTATTATTCAAAACGATTTTGTGGATTTTTTTGATGTTTTTGGGTATTACCACCTCATTTGAACGTCCACTGCGTTCTGCATCATTGGTGTCTTTACGACCACGTTTGAAGTCAACAAATCAATGTTTTATTGTTTTTTTTATGAAGCTGAGTCCCCATAAGTCCTCACTTTTTAAGTCATTGCTTCGCCTGAACGGTATTTTTCCCATCAAAAATCTGTTAAAAATTAAAACACTAATTTTTTTTATCAATTGTTTTGAAAATAACAAAATCAGCATCACTCTTAGCAAAATAACTCACAAACTAATTAATAAAATATCATGAAATTTTAACAACTGTCTTTTGAAGTTTAGTATTAACTGAAAAAAAGGGGAATGTAATAAAACTATCACCATCTATGTTTTAGGCCCAGGACTTTTCAGCCCATGTAATATATCAATAATAATCAATTTTTCATAATTGAAGGTCGTCCATTTGTTGATTTGACATGGAATGACTCACGAGTACTTAATTACACTCGACGTAAGAAATATTTTGGACTCTACAGCAAATTAACCCTTTCTCTCATGTTTGAATCCTAAGTATTATAGGAATCTACAGAATGAGGTTGCCGTGTAAATTACTATATCCATTTTGTATGTAATATTATATCAAGTAAGTATAAAATTATGATTTTTTACATATTTGCATATATACTCATATACATATATCCATAACAGTCTCTTATGGGGTCACATTATCCGTGCGAAAAAATAAATAGTAGCCAAATAATTGATGTAAAGAAACAATGTATTTTCTTTTACGATTGTGTCAATTTTTTTCTTCATTTCATATGACTCTGTTCAATCTCAAAATAATATTTTTTATTATAATAAAAACTCTATGAAAAAAAAGAGAAGATTTTATCTGCTTTTATCTAACAAATACAAATTCAATGCCATTTAAATGTACGTACTTCTTGTATTTTTGTCTCACATAATTGCAGATCCATATTTGTTCAACAACAAATACGTGGGTAGACTTTCCTATTCATTACGTAATGTAAATCCTAGTATAAAATTTAAGTCATATTAATAATGTGATTAACTTACAATACAGATAATCTTGTCGACAGTTGAATTACACAATTATTTTTTACCTTAAAAAAAGTTATGATTTTTCCTGTTTTCTCATATTATAGTGCTGAGACATATTCTGAGATAAGTTTTACTATTTTTTCCTGTACTTCAATCTTAGTATTAAAAATTTGCATTGATAGGTCCTGTTTGTTCAGATCTAGAGGTATAATTTTCAAAACAGAACAAACTCTATCTCTATAAGTTTTTCAAAGCAATATGGAGTCCCTTTTATTTAAAAAAAACAGACAATTCATTAATTTATTTTAGGGATGCATGAGCCAGGTCGGCAGGGGGGAGATAGAATCCTTACAACAAATATTTCAGGGAGTGGCGAATTTAAAAATAATAATAATAATATGAAAAAAATCATATTTTATAAAAAACATGATTAAAATTCTTCTCTTAAAAAATAAAAAAAAGAAATTATTGTAGTCTAGGAGTAGTAATATTTATATATGACCCATTTTGTAAACGTTGAACCAAGCCAGCACTGTACCAAAGGAATGACTGAAAATCTAAGTGAAGTTCTAGGCTTTGATTTTTCTTGTTACAGATGAATCTTTAAAGCTTCTTTATAATAATCATAGCTTTATACTTCGTTATTACCATTTTGGTATTAATTTACAAACAAATTTGTATTTTTTTACTAATAGGTAAACTAGTGGGTATATTATGTATTTATATAATAAACTGTATTTTTTATTTTTTATTCAAATCAAAATATTTCCAAAACAAAAATAAAACTTCTCTATATATTTATTTGTTTTATAACAAACTTAAAAACAATCCAATTGAAACAAAATAAATTTGATCCACATAGTCAAAGGATAAAGTATTGTTTAAAATAGAACAAATATGAAAAAAAATGTAAGAAAAAAATATTTTTTTTCCACACATTTATACTTTTCATAAATAGTTTGTTTATTGAAATTGGAACTCAAGTACAGAAGATATGATTATTTGATGTTTGGGAGTAAATTGTAGTTTTAAAAAAATTAATAAATAAAGGTCTCCATATCTCGGGAAACAATCATATGAATACAGAAATAAAAATAGATTTGATGTGAACAAGACAAAATCTGTACAAATGTACATTAAATTTTATAAAATTTTGAGCTGTTGAGGTAAAAGTACAATAAAGAGCAGTAAAATTTTGCTGAAGGCTCCACTTTTCAGGCACCATTACTAAAAGACATTTAAGATTCCATGACAAACTTGAATTTGATAATTCGAAGTCTACTGCATTTTTAATTGAAGTTCTAAAATGTAACTACATAATACAAAAACTCAACTACATATACCAGAATTTGGTGATTTTTGGTGTAGAAGTTCTTACTTATATGAAAAGAATTTGTGGCAAATTTTAAAATCAGCTGCACATGAGACAGGGGCACTTTATTGAAGTTCTTTTATTCTATTTAACCAAAATTATTTTATAAAAAGTTATTCAACATGTAACTCTGGGTAGATGAGTCACAAATGGCCTTAAATTTGGCAAAGATGCTTGATACAACAATAAGTAATGTTTGAAAAGTGCAGTTCTAAATTCTTGCTTTTTTACTGTCCCCTACTATACAATATGTATGTACATATAAAAGACTGTTAAACTTCATATAACATCATCATATGAACATTGCTCATTACTAAACACACTTGTGAGAAATTGGGAGATTTTATATAGAGTCAAAATATTTAGATATGTGTTTATATTTCGTATTGACCGTTTGATGTCTACTGTTTGTTTGTTTTCCCTAGTGTTATTATTTTTGTTTCATTATTTTCGTTTTCTTTTGATATATATATATGTATGGTTTAATATTTTGAATAGATAAAACGTACCTTTGAACTATTCCTTGGTTTTAAGGTTAGTTCATATATGAATTGGGCGCAGGGGTTTGACACCCTTTCAACACTTGAAGTCCTCAATAATATATCAAAACTTAGTTCCAACGGAAGTAACTTAGTTTAAAGAATAAATTAGTCTAATAACTTTTAGTCCGAAATGCAACACTAGTAAATATACAGACGTAGTTATCAATGATGGCATTCAATATTCAATTTGATAGTATGTTTATGGAAGCAATATGGACGTTCTATACATAGTATAACTGAACACAAGTTTGTAACAAATGCAAAAACCTATGTACAGTTTTATTTTATTTTTTATGAACACGCTACTGACTCACATCAAAACAAGTAAGGATTTCAAAGTCATGTAGGATGACAATAAAGTTTGAAAAAAAGAAGAAGCCTAATTAAGGATTGCAATCTACTTTTCCATCCGTTGAATCATTCAACAATAACATGAACAATACTGTTGCTACAGTGTTTTGCCCTTTTTCGACTTTGTTGATTTACTTAATGCATACTTTTAAACGGCTACACCGCCTAAAAGATCTTTAACATATATACTGAAAAATTTATGGCATTCCATATATAACCAATGTTTTTATAAATGAATGAGGTAAAAGTAGTGTTAGAATATGATTTATGTAGAAATATATATATTCCTAAAAAAAATTCATAATATCAGAAACACTATTTAATTGATAAGAATTTTTTTAATTATATCTTTTTTTTTGAATGTCTTGAAATAATATTATAATAATAAAAAAGATGAATGATATACCATATTTCTTTTAATCTCGATGATTTCTTTCTTATATATGTACATACACATGGTTACAAATAGTCAAAAGTTTGTTCGTAGAATCCAATTCTGGCTTATAATTCTGTATAAGCATATTTAAAACTATTATTAACTTTACACCTAATACATCTTGATAGCTATAAATATCTTCTACAAATATTATTATTTTTTTTGGTAATATTTTGACTTATAAAACATTTTAAATATGTCAGCATTTTTTTACTATATAATTTACTTCAAGAAGAGTTATCAGAAGGTCATAGCACCTTTCAAGATTCATACAGTATTTAAGTTATTAGGAAGAAGGACAAAGGTTATTGTGGAAGAAACAATCCTTTTTGTGTTGTTTAGCGGATTATGTCCAGTGAATTAATTGCGTACATATAGGCATAGTAGAATTCTGATATCTTGGAATTGAGTTCACCAATGAACTTTGCTTGAGATACGATGAACAAAAACTTACAGGTATATGATTTATTTTTTTTACTTTCTAGTATTTTCAATAATTAATTTGATCAACTGGGAGGTTGATACAAAAAACACTGCTTTGCTTCATAGGACAGAATTTCAGTTAATTTAAATACTTTTCTTCAATTAAAAATAAAACAGAAGTGATCACACTAGCTGCTCAACAGGAAACATCAGATGGCATGTCTTCTAATTTTTCTATAATTTACAAGAAATTCAAAATTAGTTTATCACTAAAAAATATGTTTCTTTATCTTTATAGAAATAATTCTTTAGTATCTTGTCAACCGACTTTCAAAAAGGTGTACATATCCTAGTTAGTTCAAGATCTCTGGCAATTCCAGTTATCCAATTTCCGCTATACTAGTATGTGTTTTTCTAAAGTTTAATTTATATTTTTTATTAAATCTTACTTATTTTTAAGTACATTGAAGGTCAAATTAGTTGGTTAAGCAATAAAACGTTATTTTCAAAATTTATACAAGGTGGGACTCTCAAAGTATAAATATTTATAGGTACTGCTGGTAAAGTATGCCTGTGTTTATGAATATAATTTTATTAGAGAATTAAATGCATACATGACTTAGCACAAAAAAAACTTCACTGGTGTTTTTTTTTAATTCTAATTTTACATATTAGCAAGTCACGTACTCATTATCAAATCTCTATTAAATAATAAGATCCACTTCTTTGGAGTAAATCTTTCTTTAAAAGATTTTTTCTATACTTATTTATTATTATCTATGTATATTAAATATGAATATATAATATTTTTTGAGTTCTAAAAATAAATGATTATTTTATGGCTATTATTATTCTGGTGGAATCTATATTTTCATTAATGTAACAAGCGTTTAAATATACTTTTGTTATTTGTAGTAGTATTATGTATACAGTTTTTAAAAGGCTTCATGGCTTTAATTCTCGTATTTCATAACAACAGTTGATATGAAAATTCAATCAAACTAACCCTATTGTGTATCTCTTATACTCTTTGAGTATATACACTAATATTATCTTCCTTTTTTTTTTCAAAACAGTATTGTCAAAAATCATAAAAAAACTTATAGTTAGAAAGATTATGACTAAATCTATGTATATATGTATATAAATCTATAAATGTATGACTATCTTGATTATTGATCTTTGCAATAACCAAAAATAATTCAAAGCAACTGATACTACATTTTATATACTTTATATTAATATAAAATGTCTAGAAAAAGGTTTAAAATTGATTTAGTCAGTTCCATTCGTAAAAATTGAATAATGTCATAGAAAATTTTTTGAAAGATGTTCTTGTGATACTTTTATTCTTATTTTATTAAAATGAAAATTAAGTTGACATTTTTGATGTTTTTATGTCTTAAGAAAATTATTCAGATAAATTTTATTCCCAGAGTTATTAATAACTTTGAATACTACTAAGTCTAGGTAGTCTTTTTGTGATCTTGTTTTTGTTTCTCTTGTTAGAGATCCTATCCTATTAAGTAAATATGTCTGCTTTTTTGTTTTTAAAAGAGAAATAATATTTTATGAGAAATTTTTTAACGATGATACCCAATAGATACATATGTATTCTTACAATCCTGTCCTTTTTCGAGAATTGAAGAGTATTCAGTCAAAGAATAAAACAAATACTTTTGGCTCACATATACCATTTATTTGGAATTGAAAAAACAAAAACAAAAAAACACCCAGGTTGAATTGAACATTCTTCTTCATGTATGTAGATATTTCAGTATATAAACAAAATGGTTACAAAATTAATAGATAACAATGTACATTTGTTTTATTGTATAGTACCGATACAGAATATAATAAAAACACATAGGAGTATAGCATGACACTCATTAATATAAAAAATTTCATACTGTAATTCTTGGCATTAAATAGTTTGAGATTGTCATTTTTTGTTATTGACGGTACGTATATCATGTTGGTTTTAAAAGGATTGTCAAAATTTTATCGGTCAATTTAATACATTAAGAAAAATGATGATGCATTTTTTTCCCCTTTTTTTTCTTAACAATATTTATACCCATATCATTTTTATCCCCATTTCTGTCCGTTAATTTAGTATGATATTTAATTAAAGATTTGTCAATTTCTTAAAAGTATAGTTGTTGTTTTTTTTCCTTTATAAAGGTATAAAAGTTTTTTATGGCAATCAAAAAAAATGTGGGGTTATCAGAACAAGAAAAAAAATGAAAACGACAGCTAAGAGACGGGAGAAAAAAATATATAAATAATTCACAAAAAGAATATAAAATTAAAAATTCTTTTATTTTATACATATATGTATAT
Source organism: Lepeophtheirus nordmannii (assembly GCA_963680855.1). Classification (NCBI taxonomy): domain Eukaryota; kingdom Metazoa; phylum Arthropoda; class Copepoda; order Siphonostomatoida; family Caligidae; genus Lepeophtheirus; species Lepeophtheirus nordmannii. The sequence continues at coordinate 15,032,008 of OY804525.1, forward strand.
AAACATTAAAGCCTCTAGAGAAATATTTTCTAATTCAAAGAAAGTTTCATTCTAATTATTCCATATTGGTCCAAATAAGCGTAGTTAATTTATAACAAATGAAAATTCCCTGTAAAAAAGTATTAAGGAAATACAATTTCATAGATAATTCATTATTTATATTTAGAAAATCCCTATACAGTAAGATTTTAAATTATTAGATGCCATTATATTTGTTCTTCATAGAAAATAAATATCTAGGAAAAATGATGAGGTTTTTTTTTAATTGGTTTATCATGTAATGTGATTATTTGTATTCTTCTCCCTCACCCCCCCCCCCCCAAAAAAAAAAAAAAAAAAAAAATTGAATAAAAAATAATAATAATATTGTTAATCCGTTTAGACATTGCTTATTAAGAAAAAAATCTAATTTTCTTCTTCTTCTTACTATTTAATATTTTTATTATTAAATTTAAATGCTATATGTTCATAGGTTTAAGTAAATAAATCTACTTAATACAACATCAATAATTTAATCATCTTATTTTTTATTTTATTTTTTTTTGCATTCCCTTGACAGAATTGCAATTTGACTTTTAAATTTATGCTTCAATTTTATTATTCTCTTACATATTATTATTCATTCTTTTCTCTTTTTTGAATATCTTATGACTATAAATATTAGTGAATACATTAAGAATATTTCGTTGAATTAGGAATATTTGTTGTCAAAATGTATTTTATTAGAAGAAAAAGAAGATTTGTTTGCCAAATCATAAAATAATCTTTAAAATTTACTATCAAAAATTTGTTCTTACAATTCATTAATCCAAGAAAATAAAATAAAAGTAAAGTAATATTCTAAGTCAAAGGTAAGGAAAACATTATTAAAACCATGATTACTTCTCAAAAAAGAAAAAAAAATCATTTTTAATATGAATTTAAACGTGGAAATTTTAGAAGTAGGAGAAAATTATTTTTTTTATCATAAAAAACTGTAAGAACAGCTTCTCAGTTACTTTCAAGAAAAAAAATTGTATTTTTGAACTAACCTTTGAAAAATTTATATTTAAAAAAAATCAAAAATACAGAATTTTGATCTCATCAAAAAGGATCTCTTTGTTCTTATTCACAAATTAAAGATAATTTTAAAAAATCACACATTTTTGTTCACAAATTAGGTGAATGGTGTTATATGACCTAACAAAAAAAAATTTAATCGTTTGTTTCTAAAATGATGGATACAATTTTTGCTTCTAGGACTTAATTGTTTTTTCCTTTCTTTTTCTGTTATTAGTTTTTTTTCCAATTACAAATACATAAAATTTTATTTATTTTATGTTTTTCAAAAATTGATTCAAAAGTGTTGCAAAATAATCACTTTCTTTTCAAGTTGCACAACAATAATGCATATGGTGCAGAATGACAAGGCCTGATTTGCATTTGATATAATGTGTATGCGAAAATGCGAAAATATTATACATATTTTCCTATTAGTCAATCAAATCATTATTTTATTAAAGTTATGATACATGTTTTCACTAATTAATCAATTATTATTATTATTTATTTTGCACTAATAGTCATAGAAAAATAATAAGAACAAAGCACGTGAAATACAATATATTTAATGTAAAGAAGTATGTTTATTGTACATATATAGTCATTTAAGTAATACGTTTGTACTTATGAACGATCGTTTTGCTTGAAATTTAAAACTAAAGCATGATTAAATTACAAATGATGGATTTACTGTAGAAATAATTGCAATGACACAAGTCCTTTTTTGACATTAAATGAAAGGAAATAAAGTAGTTATAGGAGAGAAAGAGCGTTTTTACTGACGTCACATATTGTTTCTATAATAAATGTTCAACACAATATTGAAGGTATATACGTAGATGATATGCTTATTAAATAAAGTTGACAAATGTCTGTAAAATTTCAAGAGAATTTCATCAATGGCTTTAAAAATGTAAGAAAGACTAAACAACTGTATTGAATACAGTTTGATACAAAAAAAACCCAGAAATTAAAAAAAAAATCAAATTAATTAGTGGTTAAAATTGGTTTGTTAAGAAGAGAAAAATATTTAATTCTTGTAACAGTAATAGTTAATTTATTAACTTATCAATTTAAACATGAATGTATAGAAATGCAATGACTAGAGCTTTTCATTTATACTAAATATTTCTATCAGCGAGATCCCAAAAAATTCCAGATTGAGATAGTGAAAAATTTAGCCATGAAATTTGAATAATTTATTATTTATTTTAAGAATAAAAGCTCAATATTAATATTTTTAATTTATTGGTAAGGTATTTGACTCGAAGTCACACATATATCGTATATGGTTAATTATAATAGTTAAGGTACACTTTTCAAATAAGTACGGGGTCACCCATATTTATTGCAGCACAATTTCAAGATAAGTTTAAATCTAACAAGTAATTTATTTAACACTTGAATTGATCCTTAATTATTCCATTTTGTGTCAGATGTCTTAAAAGTGTTAAAATTTACAATAACGATGGCTGTAAATAGAAAAGCTATCGGAAAACTTCCACAAATAAGGAAACAACTATTCAATCAGTCCAAGGAAACACTTTATTGCTCGAGGAAAGTTTTGAAAAAGTTCAAGGAAACTGGTCAAGGCAGGAAACGATCAGTTTGAGAAAAACATACTTTTTATAAATTAGATGAAAGCTGAGAAGAAATCTATGTCGGTTTGCAAATAAATTGGATGGTGAAGTATACTTCCTTTATGTAATTCATCTTTTCATTTAATAAATTACATAAAGGAAGTATACATTATGAAATAATTTAATGTATGATTCTTCAGGAATTTTCCGTGAGTGTAAAACTTCTGGAAATTCTGAGAAAACGGAATCCCAGGCGATCAATTAATAACATATTTGTGTCTAAGTTATAATAAATAGAGACAAAGAGATTTGATAGACGGTAAAGGTTTAAGTCCTTTTTTTTCTGTTGCTATTACATATATCATGCAAGTAAGTACACGATAGTAATACACTATTTGACTAAAATCGAAAATAAACAAGTGTCTTTATTCTTATTGGTTGTTTATGACTCCAAGATGGCAGACTTCTATAAAAATGACGACACGTGAAAATGTTTTATACCTCTATTAGTACCTCTCAATATTTTTAGAGTACTTCCAAGGCGTTGCTTGGAAGTACCCTAATAAGCCGAGAGTGTTGCACTGAGCTTCAAACATTCCATAATTAGGTATTAGAAATAATACTATCATCCACACTTAGGGAAATTGAGGAAATCGAGCCCACAGGAAGATTAGTAGAAGGCTCTGAGGGTTAATCTCATTGTTAAGTTTGATAAGCCCTGGTCAACGTACATAATTTTTTCTTAGCTATACAATATTATTAATAGAGAAATTACTTCTTAATTTCATGAATTATCCGTCTCTCTTTATAAATTGACAATTAAAAACAGCTCAAAGACTCATTAACCATTTGTTACTTTTAAAATGGTAAAAAATACCAACTTTCCTTTCATAGCAAATAAAACATAGAGCCTCTTTCTTTATTTACATGCATGTATTTCTTCAAATGAAGCTATTATTTTTTTAAATAGGTTTACTCTCTTCATTGGTCCTCATACACACATACATATACAGAGGGAAAGGAAGAAAAAAAAGTTTCAAAGTCATCGTTTATAATTCAGTGAAGGAAGGTAGATCATATTTGAATATATATTTTTTCTTCTTTAAACATACATATATGAATATATCTGTACCAAGAGCGATTGGTGAGTATTCGATGATATGCATGAACATATGTAGAAGCTGTGAGTTGAAAATGATGTGCATTGCCAAATAAATGTTCAATAAATAACCACACCTTACCAGAGTGCGCCCATGCTTTTTTTAAATAGATGTGTCTTTATGCCTACATATGTATATATGTACCTATATATATATGAATAATGTATCCCTCGGTCTAGACACAGATCCCCTTCCTTTTTATGCTATGCTGTTTGTTGAGGAGTATGTCCTTCAGTAGAGGAGAAGCGGAGATAGGTTTTGTTATACATAGGTACTGCCTTCTTTCAAGAGGCATACTATGTTGTGTTATATACAAAAACCAATGAAGAGGGATGAATTACAGATTATCAACGGCTTTTTTCGCAATATGTAAATAATGAGGAATACAAATTCTTACTCCTTCCTTTCTCAACATAACCTTATATGTAATATTAATAATTATCTATACAAGTATAACGTGTTAAATATTTTTTCCTCTTCAGTCCCAACTAAAATGACTCCAAAGATCCTTGCAACACATGCAAATATATGTACATTTATCCAATACAATTGTTAACGTCATGCCTTTTATATTAGTTAGACAGATATCAATTCCTCCTTAGTAACTAAATACATACATAAAATATAAAAAATGAAAGTGATTCTTCTTGCTGTACATACAACATACATACATGCATATATAGGTATGTAAGTCATAATAAATAGGTATAATTAAATAAAATGGCTAAAAGGAACAGACTCTCAGAAGAGATATTATTTGTCTGCAAAGTCTTAAAATAGAAAATGCTGACTAGACAAAGAATTATTGAAATAATGAGGAGTTGTAAATCATTTTAGGTATGTCCAATACTTAGAAGAACGAACAGAATGCAATTATGACACAAAATTGTAAAATTTTTCCTGCTTCTCTTCAAAGTATGTTTTGCCTGTTTTTTATATTATTTTTTAATGCCTTAATATTTGACCTCCCTCAAAAGCACTTACAAATGACTTTATAAAAAAACATGAGCTTTTAAAAGGTTATTTGAATATTTTACATATGTATACAAATAAGTTAGATTCCACAGCAGCATACTATTATAGGCACATGTGTTTAAGTATACAGATATATGTACATAAAAAAAATAATCAACGTCTGATTTGTTGTTGTTCCTTCAAGATTATCTCTTGTTTCTATTCTTTTAATAACTTTGGTTAATATCGTTTCAATGTGATTACACGTAGATTCATATTATGTATAAATATGATGATTATTATTTTGCATATTATATCTATTATTCTTATTCTTATTATATGTTTATACCAATAGAGATTTATGAAGTTTTGTCTTTCTGTTATAATTATTGTACATGAGATTTAAAAAAAAACTTCTTGTTGGATTTAAATGCATTACACATATATCATTAAAAAAAATTGCAGTAATCCTTTTTCTTCTTCTTTTTTCTTTTCTTATCTTACTCTTTCACTTTATGCATATCTTTATTCTGTCAAATAGAATTCCTCGCCGCGAGACAAGGAGATTTCAACTCCTTAAAAAGGTATTTATTATGCATTGCAATGCTCATGAATAATAATTATATATACTGCATATACATATAATGATTACAAGTACCAATGGTTTTAATTAAAATCAAGGATATGGATACAATTTTATGGATATCTCTGGCAGCGACAATGTGTTTAATCCTTGACATTTATTGATGTCTGATAAATTCAATTTCAGACGTCTTGCATCATGCAGTTAAAAACAAAACCAAAAGTAATAATAAAAAAAATATGCTGTCTGTATTAGGTTGGTAGGTAAGTTTAAAATCCAATATTCTCGAAAGGTTTTGAATTTACGGTCTATTGAAAGCAACTTGCACCCAGGAAGAAATTCTTTGTACATGAAATAGCACAGTTTGAGAGCCAACTCAATAATTTTCCTCGTTTTAAAAAAAAATTATGTAACGTATTTTCTCATGTATATGTAAGAGATCCTTTTTTACTCAAAATTTTTACTTTAAAAATAAGGGGTTCTCTTATACATGAGAGAAAGTGACTTTAGCATCAGTATGTATTTTTTCCAGAATTTTTGTTTAAAAATTGACGGGGGTCTCTTATAAACGAAAAATTTCGGTATATATGTATGTTGTCTACAATTTGTAACTTATATAAACAGATTATACATATTACAATCAAAAAATGAGACAAGGCCGAATTTAAGGATCTATGGATAGAGATAATTCAATGATTGAAATTATATGGGATCTTAAATATTTTAATCTTTAATTAAGGGTGTAATTTTTTTAATATAAATTACTTATTGATATGAAACAAATATTTCACTTTTAAATAAGTATTAGTAATACATCAAATTGTAATGATAGCATTAATCAATAGTTTGTAATTAAAGTGGCAGGTGTCATATTTAAATAATACGTTATAAAATGTACAAAATTGCAACTTGTACAATCAGCTTATACAAGTTGCAACTTGTACACAACATTCATAGAAATATTTATTAATCAATGCCTCCAAGGGATATTACGTTTTTATATTATTTTTTTACTTTTTTCAATAACCAGAACCCAATTTAAATTCAACACATGAGTTATATCAAGATTCAACTTCCTGGATCATGACACATTAAAGTTACCGAGAATTATTTCATTTCGATGAACACATATAAATACATACATACTTGAAAAAAAAACATAGTTTGTATTTTTGAAGTGAGGTAATTAAATAATTTTGATATGAAACATACCTTGTTTGAACAGGCATCATTCTTTCTGCTTCTTCTCTTATTATATAATGACTGTGGTATGTAGAAATCTTGATTGATATCGACAAAATGATTTCTAGTACAAAATTTATTAAATATTACGTCATCCATGGTTTCTAGATTTTATGGTTCATTTAAAACCATACTAGTTTTTTACACAATTACTTAAAAATATAATCACAAAAAATGACTGTTTTTAAGGATATTAAAATAGTAAGGTAAATCAAATTTACTCCATCTCACAAATTTTAAAACATGGATGTTAATTATATTCATGGAATACATATATTTCAAACAAGAACAAGAATTATAAAAATAAAAATACAAGTTTGACCTTCAAATCTTTTTCTTTTTCTTTTTAGTAATGGCTTTTAATAGTAATTGAATGACAATGCAAAAAAAATATCTTATCGCACTATTGAATGTACTTACGTATTTGGTAATATACATGTGTACAACAAACCACAGTGATTCCCATATAACCTTGACTGCCAAAAAGGAACACAAGCTGCAACTACAATGACGATTCCTTTACCCACCTATATATATGATTTTTATAATGGAATACTTTTGTTGAGAGATTGTAAATAAATCATTTTGTGAAGGGCCTGAAAGGCTTTGAGTTCCACAATATGTGTATGTACATACGCTAACTAACTAAGTAATAATAATAATTATAAATTACCTCAATCATATATATAATTGAGATTTTTATATTTTTTAATCAATTACCTAATTGCAAATAACTTGCGATAGTTGTAATAGTCTCTGGCATTTTTAGTGCTCTTCAATTCTCTTGGTTTAGCGAGAAAAACCTTAGTACATAAATAAATATATATATATTATGAAATCTTAGCAAAATTATAGAAAATCAAATTTGTAAATATTTTATTGTCGTGATTATAAAAATATAATAGCATTTATTTTTAGGGAAACTTTTGTATTATATCTGCAAAGAGAATCATCCTTCAATATTGTGAATTTGAGCTACCTACAAAATAAAAACAAAAACTAAAAAAACCTTACATATATCAAGACTTCTATATAATTATATTTCCCCAAAATTTGAAAGAAATGACTCATCATCATGTGATTATTTACAATAAAAATACTTTTAGCCCATAAAATTTATAATTTATTTTCTACCTTCTACTTATATCATAGAAATAATTACAATTAAGGTAATGCAATAGTTGTATTTACACAATTGTGGGTCATTTTCTAAAGTTTACAGTATTATTAAATGTTTATATACATATTTTAAAGACTTCTCATTAGTGTTGTGTTAGTGATATAAATATGTAGTGAATAATTACAAATTGAAAAATTGCAGGAACAAATTGACAATAATTCTAAGATTTGAGATAAACATATAATGACGCTTATTAAAAAAATACATATAAAGAATATTTGATTAAGATAACACATTTTGACAATAAATATTCCTTATTTGACGAAATTCTTATTTTGCAAAAGCTTTATAGTTACATCATTTATTATAATTTTTGTAAAGTAATGTTGTTATACTATTTTTTACTACATAGTAATCTATTACTATGTTTCATTAAATGATTTTGTCAAATCTTAGAATGATTGTCAATTTGTTCTTGCAGTTTTTCAATTTGTAATTAAATTTGCACATAAATCATAAATCCAATAAAATACAAGCAGTAGTAATATTTTTGCTTCTATGTAGTAATAATGATAATAATATGTAATAAGTAACGTATTACTCCATTAAGTAATACTACCCAACACTGCTCAAAACGGTTAATAGAAATAATTGCTTTGGTTTATTGTTTAAATATACCTTAGACGTAATTTTTTCATAATTCTTCTTCACAAAATTAACATAACTTTTAGATACATGTATACAAAGTATTATTGTTTTATTTTTTAATTTCACCTTCTCAGATGGAGTTTCAAAATTATACAATACATATACATACATCTACTGCCTCATATGATGAAGACTAAAAAAAAGTTAAATAAACAAACAAAGGAATGCTTAAATACCTTGAAGCATATCTTATCTTGATTAAACTCCAAAAGATGTCTATTGATATATAATCTTTTAATTTATGCAATTCAAAAAAAAGAAAAAAAGATCTCTTATATGAAATTTTATAGCTTTCAATCCATTTTAACAATATATATATATATATATATATATACATATATATATTGTTAAAAGTATATGTAGATCATTTTTTCTTCATTCAATTATTTAAGGAAGAAAAAGAGGAGAAATTGAATTGCATGCCAGTGTAAAAGAAATGCAAACTTACATTCATCAATGGGGTACAATTATATATATATATGAATATCTATAAACTAATTGACAATTTTAAAAATACAATGTTTTTGACACCTTCCCCCAGTTTTTTCTTCATTTATTTCCCGTCATTTGTACTCTTTGTAGAGTTTATAACTCTCAAAAACTGACGTGGCCAGTTAAAACAATGGTTCTTATCTTGAGCTAATAATATATTTATGTGTATATATTAGCCCTTTTATATTTTTACATATGTAATGTAGTATTTTTAATTCTTTTACATATGGATTTGATATAGAAAACTTTCAATAAAAGGAGGGGAAGTAACAAACAGCCCGTTTTTTGGATCCTCAGATCAAAAAATGATACTATTAAACACACAAAAATAGTTGAAATAAAATAACAAACAAAAACAAAACTAACAGAGGTATATTGGAATGTATGTATGTATATATGTCAAATCACTCAAATTTGAATTTAATATATTAGCCCATTAGTTTGATGCCATTAGAATTAGCATAAATAGCTACTCCTTTTTTTACAAAATTTTGTTACAAAGTTTCGTACGGTAGAAAAAAAATTAAAAATTTGCCCACGGGGTTCCAGATTGCATCATAAATTGAATGTAAGGGTCCATTTATAGACACAAGACAAGAATTCACCATATTTCTTAATCTTAAAGAAACATGACTTTTCATTTTTATAATATTTGATTGCTTAAGCCTCCTCGTAGATGACTGACTATGACAATGATGATTGTACATAAAATGGTCCACAGACAAGTTTAAACTACTTCTTTTTTAGAACAAAAGGCGATAATAGATCAACAACATTATACGTTTAACTCTCTCAAAGTTTATTTCTGAAACATTTAACATGACTAATTGAGAACCCATTATATATATACCATATAAATAGTACATAGTCCAACTTCCTGAATAAAATTACTTTATAAATATAAATAATAATCACCCAGAAACAGCACACAGAAACCTAGATACAATAGAGTTATATATCATGGTTTGAATACCTAGATCATTAATCAAAGCTCTAATCTGAGCATATACATACATTGTTGTATATAGGTATATGTACACATATGTGTATTATGTAAACAGAAGTTTATGAATAAGTATATAGATAGATACATAGTTGTAGTAGCAGGAGTCATATAAAAAATATTTTTTTGTATTAGTTAGTGTTTAATTATGTTGAAAAAAAAAGGAAAGACAATAACTAATGTTCTTGACTTGAAGAGTCATTCGTGTTTACCACTTACTAAGCCTATTTTACATAATGAAGCGTAAACTTTCAAGGCTTTAAAAGGTAATTAAGTATACATATATAAGTATGTATATGCTTTTAGAGAGGGAAATACATAGTCATGACCTTCGTACAGATATATATATTTATGTATGTATGTTAATATACATACATACATAGTTTAGTTCATTTGATAATAAAAACGTAGTTGATGGTACATATTGGATCAATCGTATTTTAATATATATATATACATTTATATAAAATAATAAATACGTAAAAGAGAAAGCAAATACAGAAATACATATAAATTATTTATCGTCTCAGCTAGAGCTCATAAAGCCTTGAGATCATTTTACAGAAATGTAATAATATACCTTAGCCAATAATGATATATACCAAGCTTCCTATCTCTATACATATATACATAACATAGGATAAATAATAATTACGATATCATAGTGCTTAAATGGTCAATATCATATGATGTATAGCCCATTAGAAAGAAAGCTCTTCCGGGTTTCTCTCTCTCTCTCTCTCTACATATACTTATATATTTATATGTAGAGTCCGAGAAGAGAAAGAGAGACAAAGGTTTTTGTTCTCTTTAGATACATTAACATATTCATGTAAATTAATGTAGCACAAAAAGATGAGACACTTCATAGTGATGTGCTCCTCAAGTTTGTTTGTTTAATTAATCACTCAATATCTTGGTCTGGGTGTCAAGGCCAAAGTGCCCAGATTAAATATTTTATTTTCCATTAAAAAACACAAATTTTTCCCTTATACATACATAATTCTGGGTTAAGGCGGTTAAATAGCATTTTAAGATACATATATCAGAGGCGTAGATAGCGAGGAGTTTGAAGGATACATATCTCTAGGATTTTAAATGGGGGGGGGGGGAGGAGGAGGTATGGTATAAAAATAGGTAATTATGTCCCTTTCTTAAGCCTGGAAGCCTAAATATGCAAATAAGATACAAAAAGTAAATTCCTATAGACAAAGACATTTCATTTCTAAAACTATTTTGAAATAAGTTTATATTTCATTTCTTTTTCTGGAGCCATATCCAAAAGATTTTTTTTTTGATTGACAAATATTTTTAGACCCATGGTTCAAGAACTTTCCATGCCAAGTTTCACTAATCTACTTCTGTACATAATTTCTCAGATTTCAAGATATTGAGTATATACATATTTTTATCACTAGGAGCCCATTTTCAAATAAGCATGTCTCAGCTATGAAATAAATTTACTTATTTTAATCGATCCTCCAAAAATTACCAAACAATTTCATCTCTTAGAACAATGATTTATAATAAATATGAAGCTTCCTTCCTCATATCTAAGGCAAAGCAATCCTACCTATCAAGTCAATTTATTTTACAGAAGCATGTGCATCGTCAGTTTTAGCTATTGAACATTATTCCCTCTAATAACACGGATGTTGCCCGTAATCTTAGTGTGATTGTAGGTATAAGTTAATATATACTGACCCATATTTTTTTCCATTTAGTTACGGTTCATGTATGTATAAGTTATTATTTATTAAAAATACTATTATACTTATGTTACATTATGATAGTACATAAACACAGAGTAGAATTCAAAATAAATGATTTTTAAACTATTTTAATTCTAAGGAAAAAAAATTAATGATGATTTTTTCCCCTCTCTATCATCTAAAAAATAACTAATGATCTTTCATAAATTGACTATATATATATATATACATTATTTATAAAACATCATATTAAAAGTATATTACAAGAAAGTTTTAAATATATATATATACATATTGACCATAACTGCAATTTTATTTATTTAGAAAAAAGGTAAGTCAATAAATATAGTTAAAAATACATTGAACAAATATGAAAATAAAAAGTTATGTATAATATTAAATCTTCATGTAACGGTTGAATACATACATATGTATAAGAAGAAGAACAAAAAATTGTTTTAAAAAATAAGAAAAAACAAAACAATATGCTTCAAGCCATGACCTCCACAATATTACAGACACTACAATATATATATATATATATGTATATATATACCTTAAATTCATTAAGTACTGACGTTAATACATATTATGTATTTTTGTGGCTATGATAATATTGGAAATTATTTTTTGATCATAAAGGCTTTTGTTTACTATATATATATATATATATATATATATATATATGTATACGCATATATATGCTTAATTTTTTCTTTCTGTAGTAGTTTTTTCTATCTTCGTCTATGTACATATATATGTACATATTATATTTATTCATATGTAAACCAAAATGCATAGGGGGTAGATAAATGTAATAAACAAAGCTTTTGTTTTCATTTATTGAAAACTGGCCCTACCAAACATACATACAAACATATATTTTCATTTGCTTTCTTTCTTTCTTTTTTTTTTTTTTTTTTTGATAAAGTTTTTTGATGATGTTCAGAAAATCTTTTCTTTAGACAGCTTGGAAAAGAAAACAACGGAATTCAAATAGCAATATCCAGCCACATATGTAGTACCTACCTATATGTATGTATATAAAAAATACTGGTAATTATAATAATATCAAATTAAAATTTGTTACTTTTTGAACTTTTATAAAATGTATACATAGTAATTTGAAATCAATACTATTTGGCATTTTGAGTATTTTTAGCAAGCCAGGAATTAACAACATTGAGCTCCTCAAATATGTAGGTACATATACAAAAATGCGACAGATTCAGTAAGAAACATCCAACAACCGTTCCATAAGTACCTTATACGAATATCCAATTATATATGTAGAGAAGAAAATTGATCTTATTTAGTGTCAGACTGTGACGTCTTGAATGTAATATATATGTATGTTATGTAGCACATAAGCTAATTGTTGATAATTCTTAGATTCAAGAACCTTACCTTAAAGTAAATTTGGCACATACCATAAAGCCCTTTAAGTCGATATAAAACTGCTTGTTCATGACAAACTTCTATTGTCATTATTTCTTTGGAATGTCATTTGTAATACATGAAATATAACATTATATCATAATTACTACGATGTTTGCTGACTCTTCAACCCATTAAATATATATGTGTATACATACATATGTAGATTGTTAATATCGATTAATAATATCCTTTAAAAACATTACGCAAAAAAATAATATTAATAAAAATGCTGGCAATTATATCCATACCCTTACCCATATATCTACTTGATAAATCTATTTCAAAATATGGAATTTAAAACGTATTAACTCTATCAACAATTGTAACAAAGTTGAGTAGTCACCAGTCAAGGTGACTTTATTTTTTAGTATTTGCAAAAAAATAACAGGCAAAAAGGAAAAGTACTATTACATGCAGTGGCAATAATAGAATATTTATGTACGCCATATTAATTTGCGTGTTTTTTTTCTGCCTTTTTGTTGACAACTCTAGCTGGAGTTTATAGATATATATATAGACTTCATATTTGATGCGTCTAAATATATTATTTTTTTGTCTACTTAACAAACCAGTTTTAATTGATTTAAATTCCTCAAAGCAACATCCATCTTCAAACATCATATTTGCTATTATATTATAAATATTTTTTTGCTGGAATTGTGTATAACTTAAATAGCTAACGATACAATTATTAAATAAATTAATAAAATTTGCGAAATATTTATTTTTTAAAACTAAATGGTTGTAGGTCCATCCATAGCGTACCTCCCATCTTTTTTATGACAATTCTTTACATAAATTCATTTTTCAATTTGACAGGGCACTTTTAATGAATAATACTCTTGTAAAGACCTTATGTTTGAGGATATATAAAAAATGAATAATGTTATTAGTACCATCATCTATATTATCAAACAAAGGTCATTATATATATATAATTATCATATCATTTTCTTGAACGCAAAAAATAAAACAAAAAAAACATACCTTTTTATTCTTCGTCCTCTGTTTTGATGAGAGAGCATAAAATATTATATTCACATATTATATGTATATCTTATGCAATATTTGATGGAACTCTAGACATTTTTACTATGTAGATAATTGGAATATTTCGTTTTATTTACAGGAGGGAAACTGATGCATTTTAGAACATGGTTTATGATCTACATATTTTGTATAATATGCACATATGTATTTATTTATGTAGGGTTAATTGAAGTCATGTATCTCAATTCGCTTCAACATGTGTAGGTATAAACCTAACTGCATTTCCTATATCATTGTATGCAAGACACTATATCCTTGAATAAGAAATGGATCAGAGTTATGTACATTAGGGAGCGTCATAGAAACCAAAAGTTGAGATATCACTAACTTAACCCTTTCAAAAGTTGCGTTTTGCAAAAATGCTCTCAAATTAATGGATTCCCGAGGACCCCCCTCTTTTCTTTCTTTCTTTTTTTTTGGTCGGGGAATGGTTTCTGTATAAGGTAAAACTACAAGTTACTGATAAATTTATTTATAATAATCAAAATATAAAAGTATTATTTAATAAAATTGTTCTAAAATAATTTTCCTGTTTTCTATGCAGCAATTTATTTTTGTCCTCCTCCTATTTAGTAAAAAAATCATACAAAAGTTTCTAATAAAAAAAATTTAGCTTCTTCACTCCTTCCCAAATAATTATTAGCTATATGTCATTTTTTCAGTTATTTATTAAGAAATAGTAACTTTCAAGTACTTATACATATTTTTTTCTTCATAATATATTAAAACAACATATAAGCTTCATATTAACTATTTTTGACAGCTATCCTGTCATCTTTATTTCATTTTCCTGATTAATATATACGTAGCCTTTCCACTCTTTCACGAGGGATCTTTTTCGTACAATACAACTTTTTTTCTAGAGATTTTTTTTATTATAACACTGGCATATGTATGCTAATTATTCTTTAAGAAATTTTTTGAACAGGTCATTTTCTTTGATGGCACCATCCTTTGAAAATCTATGAACAGTCTCATCTAGTTGTTTTTTTCTTGTTTTCCTTATGTCACACTATATTTGCTTATTTTTGGGTGATTTAAATTTTCACAAACAGAAATTACTAGATTTGTATGCATCCCTTTTAACCCATTTTTCAGGACGACTTTCATTAAAACTTCGTATTACTTTTAACAGGCACTTAAAGACATCCTTGGTTAATGGGATAATTACTTGATTCAGATCAAGAGGTTGACCAAATATAACATACTGTGTTGAACTTCTTGTAATCATAGTTCAAGGAAATTTTACGAGCATTCAAATTAACAAATATTAACACTAACTTTACTAACTATCTACTTACCAACACTAACTACAAAATATTGATCAAAAAGTTATTTTATTAAAACAAGGGAATAAAAACAAAGGAAATATCAAGAGCTTGCGTATTTTAGATGCAAAGTTGTTGTTGTTGTTTTTAACTTGAAACTTTGGTATACGTATTTTATTAAATAAGTAGGAGGGCACAAACATATGTATATCCATTCCTCCATAGAAACCAGGGAATTTATTTTAGAAAAAATGTAGTAAAAAATATTTTTATATTTTGATAAGTAAAAAAAAATTTTTTTAGTTTAACATCATATGAAGACCATTTTTTGACCAAAGGGGAACAAATTCATTAACTTGAAAGCATTCCTTTTTATCAAGATATAAGTTTTGATTACATTGATAATATCTTGATTTTTGGTTTGTATGATATATGTACATAGTTGACCAAGAATGGAACAAATACTTCTGCTCAATTAAATATATTTTATGTAATAATGGAATTGGTGTTTTATTGAAAGAAAAGAGTATTATTTAAGAGGTGTGGTGGATTTTGGTAAAAAATTATAATTTGCTTATTTATGTGTAATAGATATATATTAATATACAATATATTAATACTTTGAATTGCATCATATATTTGAGCGTGTACACATGGTACACGAGGCATGTCTTGACAGATTGGTAGGTAAATAATGCCTTGCTTTAGTCACTCCTTCAATAATACTCACAAATCAGTTCCCTTAGATTAAAATATTTATTTATTTGGTTAAGAACTGCCACAAAACTATACATAGTTAAGCTATTTTGAAGGGTGCAAGGAAACACTCACTTAATTTTAAATTACATGCACAATTCTTTATCTGCAGTAATACCTAACTGGGGTTGCAAGACACTGTGTTAGCGTGTGTTTAGTACACCAAGAATATACTTGTTTTCAATTTTAATTGCTAGACATGTCTGGGAAATTGAGCAGGTTTCCTTGCTTTGATCGCTCCAAAAAGGCCCACCCCTCTCACTTTAAACTTGAGCATTGATGTAAGAACTTTTCATTTAAATGTATATGTATATAACTAGGCACTTTGATGTTAAGTCCCATTGAATGAGTTACAAATCATTTTTAAATAGGTAACACTTTATCCAGATTGGATCACAAACCCTTTTCTGACCCGGATGTACATAGTTGAAGTTTATTCTCTAAATCAATTTTGAACCAAGAAGGCCTTTAGTCTCATAGAATTAAGGTTTATAAAATTGGATTGTGACATACGTACAACCAAAAGTTTATTGATATTCTATTTATTATTATTATTATTATTATTGGCTCTGTCTTAAATCCATGCATTGTCTTTCTTTATGTACATATGTAAATAAAGACGAGTGTACTTTATTGCAATGACATAAAAGACAACATATAGATGTGCAATCTTGACATTTCAACTTTTTTATTTCTTAACTACATACATAGACAAAGAAGGGATGATAAAGAGTGAACTCGTCTCTCTCTCTCCCTCTCAATTTGCAAATATTTTTTTTCTTTTTTGCCATTTTGAGAGAACATTCTTTTTATGAGTCAAAGAACTCGTCTCAAGTTTTTTATTCGTATTTTATTGTCTCTCTTTAAGTACCTGAATATATACGTACAGTAATGCATTGACTGTTCATGTATCAATATGAAAATAATGGTTTCATCTTTATTGAGGGCAAATAATAAATTACATATATGGGGATGTAAGCTTACAAAATGAATTTTTGAATTAAATAGCTATACCCACATTCATATGTATGTAAGTACGTAACCGGTAATTTTCAATGAAAAAAGCCAAAACAATTTCTTATTGTTACTTATTCATAAGAATGGACAAGAGAATTTTCAAAAATAAAATCAACTCATCTGTACTCCAAAAATCAAACATTTCACAGGCGCATAAAGAACTTTTGAAAAAACAATAATATTTCAATGAAAATCCTGTGCCCATTTAAAGATAATAGTGATATAATTTAAAATAAACTGTATTTAGCTGGGTAGTTACAAACAATTAACAGTTAATTAAAGAATAACCTAATTTAAATATACATACATATATCTCTAATACAAATGGTGAAGCAATAACTAAAAAGTATTTTAAGTTTATTTCAATTTTAATTATCCCTCCCTCGATAATAATTCCAACTTGATCATGGTACATGCACTCATATTCAGAATCCGTATCTACCAAGGAGTTCCTTTCAAAAATGTATACATAGTTGAAATTACAAAAATAACAAAAATATTTTTATATTTTATTATTATGAACCTCAGCATTTAGTTTTATGATTACTATTTTTTAATAATAATATATGTACACTAACAAAGTAACTCACTAAAAGTTTCGTAATATCTGTGATTCTTATTGAACAATCATCTTTAAATTGTATATTATACATACATATATACACATAAAAAACAAGAAAAATATTATTTTTTCCCTTAGAATTTGCCCTTGTTCCATATATTAAGAAAAAGATGCGTACCTTGCACCTTTCTGAATGATGATATTACAGTCATAATTAACATCACACAATTTAATATTTAAAACGTTTTATATGACACATTGTTCAAACGGTGTAATAGTAGGGTTTTTGAAGACAATGATGACCTTGAAACAACCATAATTCCCATTATGAAAACAATATCTTCAGTTATTTTCTATCATCATCAAAATATTATGTTGTGGTTCCTTTCTGATAATAATTTTTCTTTGACAGTTAGACAGAATAAGGAAGAAACCAGATGGCTATGTTTTTAATAGGCTAAAAAAACGATACTAAAAAGTTCATTTTTTTTTTTAATGTCTTTCTTTATTCAGATATTTGTTAATTACACCCAGTTCTGTATAATTCATCCATTTTCTAAGAGAACTGAAATAACTACAGACAGTAATTCCTTGGATTATGAGTATAACTCGTGTCAACAATATTGATCTTATTAACAAATAATTATTTATTGTTCGATGGTCAACAAGTCATTTGTGTTAGGAAGTTAAATGGTTCTCGTACCAGTGCTCTTGACTAAAATAGGGCGGTGAGAAGTATAAATCTTATTTAAAGGTATAGAAGTTAGAGAAACACTTTTATAAGGTCAAATAGATTTGTACTCCTTGTTGGCCTGACTAAAAGTAAGGAAGCTTTTGTTTTAAAAATACTCACTGATAAAGGTATCATTTTGTTTGGATTCGAGGGATTACTACTTTGTCTATATTATTAGACATGTCTTAATAATAGAAACAAAAGCTATAAATTCATACATATAGTCGTACCTACAAATTTTCCATCTTTCAATGACACACCATCTCTCTTTGTTCTTCAAAACACTATCATCAAATAGATTTATTTTGTTTTATATAAAAATTAAGCTCATGATATGTCGTTTTTTTAAATAAAATGAAGCAGTCATATTGCACCTACTTTGTTAAGTGGTTTCATTTTCTTTCGACAATGTATGTTTCTAAATAGTTAGTTAGGTATATAGCTCAAAAAAAAGTCATAGAATATGTAAGCTTCTATAGGCCTATTAATAAAACAAAAATGTATGAGAATAAATTTAGTAAAATTAGTTGGTTTAAAGAGTGTCCATTTCAAATATGCACGAATGAAAAAAGTATTTAATAATGTACGCCATTAGGAATATGCATTTTCCCTTGATGAGCTTATGAGCCAAAATAATGGGGAGGCCAAATATGCAACCACATCAAAATATATTATATTGCATTATACTCAACTGCCTTTACAAACTAATGGTTTGTTTTATATTTGTATCTAAATAGATGCAGATGTACGTAAAGTATGAATTTGGAAATTATAGCATGAATTACTTATATATCGATTTAATTTTAGGTCTTTAAAACATTGCACAGAATATCAAAAGGCATCCATCAAAATATTTATTGATAAAATAAAAGATATGCTGGAATATTTCACAGCTTTACATGATCAATAAAGGCTTTACAGTGAATATGACTTCCAAATATTTATTTTTAAAGCTGTATTTTGTTTTGTTAATTGGATTACATTGTCAAAAACTTCAAGGATATAATATAAACAGCTCCCATCTGCTAAACATACAAAAAAGTATTTACATATTTTATGACATACATTTTAAGGAAATATTTTATTAGCTTTTTTTTCCTCATAAATAAATGCTGAAAGATTATTAATATTTCTCAAAAAAAAAAAAAAAAAAAGATTGTTTCTTAATTAAAATATCAATATGTATATATATATGTTGATATTTTTTTCGTTTTGACAGAAGCAAAGGCTATTAAAAAGATTTGCATCTCTATATTGCATATAGTATACATATATACATGTAAGTCATAAATTTTTAATAATACTTATAAAAATCACAAATTTAAGAAAGGGACGAACGAAGGGCTATGACTTTTATGAGTAGTTAAATCCTCTAAAGATTCAACTTTATTATAGTCATTTTGTACCTTAATGCTCCTTGTACCTCGTTGTTATTTTTGTTTTTTCTTGCTGTTAGACTTCATTGCCTATCTTTTTATTTTTTTAGGCTCCATATATATGTATAAGCACCTGGTCTAATTCAATAGTAAAGAAAGTAATTTTTATCTTTCATCATTCTTTTTTTGGTTAAAGCCATAAATATCCGTATCGCTAATGAAAAAAAAAGATGAAAGGACAAAATGTTATAGATAAACAATTGCCATAAGCAACTTCAAAGTAACTTAAAAATGTTAGACACATAGATATGTTTGTATATTTTACATGCTTTAATCCTCTCTCGTTTGTATATAAAAATACATATATAGGTACATGCATTGAAATTCATTCTACATAGGTATTATAAAGAATATTTGTAGATAAAAGCCTACTCCATCAGTATAATATATAAAATACTTTGGAACGTAAGTCATAAATGATATATTGGGAGGGATTTTGGTTATTGTTTGTCTATTTGATTCCAACTATCAGATTAGTCATTCTACAAAAATTTGATATAAAAATGTGCTAATGACAATAATCAAAAGTTGTATGTATGTAGTGAGAAGAATCTGAATAGCTCTGAACACACTTCACCCGATACCAAGACTTTAGGGAATAGAGATTAAAAAAATCGTAGAAAATGAATTTTTAATCTAATCTTGGTTATGACACTGAGACCTTAAAGGGGCCGAGACATTGGACAAGAGATCCATACTTTGAGTGGTCTAGACAAAAATGAGACCTTCAAATATGACATATATTGAGAACAACCACATTACCAGTTCTGACATCAATTCCCTAGTCTAAAATAAGGGAGTTTGTTAAACTATATACATAAGTGATACAATTTGTACAGGAAACTTGTTGGATGTGAAGATAAGTCAAGTTGTCGACATTGAAAACGGGCCCTAGATGTGCAAAACACTCGCTAGGTTTCTCACAATCTCAGAAATTACATATTGTTGTACTCAAAAAATCGTACTCGCAATCCTTAACTAACCTACATAGAGTTTGTTTCGTATAAATAAATATATTTACTACTATTCGATGGGTATACATATTACAAGAAACTAAATAGTTGTTACATACATTAAAAGTGAGAGTGGTTCACTTTTGTATAGTGATCAAATCAGAGCTCTTGCTTAAACTGTACGAGTAGTTGCTCATAAAATTATATATAATCGTGATCATTAACTGACCAAGAGTTTGCCTTGTATGTATAGAGAAATCTTCCACCAATTGATGGCAAATATCAACGACCCTGATCACATGAAGCTTTTTGTACTAGTGTACATATAGCATGATTAATTTTTGGCCTTTTTAAAAGAGGAACTAAAAATCAGGGACACTACATACCTACCAATAACACTCAAAACATGACTCATTATTAATATTCAGATTGGGTATGTACATACTTGGCAATCTGAGGGTTTAACTGTGTCTATGAAAATGACAAAAAATTTCAATATGTTGTATCCCTTTATATGTATATATTTTTAAAAAGCCCTGAAGGAACGTACATATCCTGAGTATGGACACATCATATCTACCACAATTTCATATAAAACTTTATCGTACGAGCTTTTTTTATATTATCATTTTTGGCAGGCTCAGAGAAGGGAGGGGAGGAAGTATGTATTTACTCATATTCTTACGTACTATTAAAACATTTTATACATACATATAGTACATAGAATGATGGTTGGCCAAGATGAAGAGGAAAGTATGTAATAGTATCATCAATAAAGTTCCAAGAATAAGAAAAATAGAGTTGGTTCATGATTCTTGCACTACTACTACATATGTATGTATATAGGCTTATTTGCAAAGAAATTGATAGACAAGACAAAATATAAATATATATCTTTGGATTATAGAGTCACAAAAAAACCAAATAATCCAAGGGATTGATTTGAGTCTTAACTCCAATATTTGATACATTCGATAGGGGATATAATATATATATATAAGTACATAAAAAGAAGGAAATGTTGTGGTTTATTAATCTAATTCCACAATTTGTTCGTATAAGTTTGTTTTAAGTTAGAAGATGCATTCTATCGTTTTTATGGAGCTTTCACGTTATTAACAAACTCAAACAAAATCATCAACAATTTAATCCTAGATTTTCATAATTGAATATTTATACTACGGTAAATTATCAGGTACATAAACAAACTCTTCTGGGTAAAATTATCCATTTGTCACTTATTAAAGCTCATAAAAGCATATAAAAAACAAAAGAACATATACATACATAAAAAGTGATGCATTTAATATTCATCTGCTTAAAAAATTGATCACTGAAGATGTGAAAAAAAGTATGTACTCCTTACAACGAGTGTTGATCACTCCAAAAATCTTTCCAGTTGGCAAGTTGTAATATTTATTTGTTTCTTTTTCTGGATGCTCTTAGGACATATCTATTAAGTATGCAGATATATTTTGATATTACAAATGTGTTAGAAATGCTAAATTACAATGAAATGATGCCACAAAATACATATTTTATGGGCAAGGACTTCTTTCTTCGTTTTCGTTGCGATGTGTTCGAATGAAATAAATAAAAGCTGATCTGGGATAGATAAGCAACATAAAACCAACTTTGTTATTTACTTTACATTTACAATGGTATTTTCAATTACGTGCTACATGGAGAAGCACTCGTAAATCAAAAATGACTAAGAGACTACTTCTGTAAATAAATTACCTACCCATTGATAGCAACGTGTCTAGTGAAGAGAAGCTGATATCTTCTTGCAACTAGTATACATATGTAGATGTGTTAGCCTTTTTGGACTTATATCAGTAATAAAACTTAATATTCATCACATCATCAAGAATGAGTACTTTTTGTTGCGAATATAGTTCCAACTTGGATTACAAGCAATAGATGTGTGAAAAAAGTGCTCGTATAACAAAAAAGAAAAGAAAAAAAGAATAAGATGCTACTGCTTAAAAACAAGACTATTCGATGGTAAGGATTAACGTCTCTCTCTAATCACAAAAAGCTGAATGATTTTTGTGTTAGTATCTTAATTTATAGAGAGTAGCCATCAAAATTGATACTAAAACGAAGGCTGATCAATATTATGTATGTAGTTAGTTTGAACAAAACTTGTAGTTGACATTTAATACATTATTTGTATTGATTGGAAAATAAATCACTCAAAGAGTTCACCTATGATAACATCTTCAAATTTATGTAAGCACCTTTAGCGAAATTTGTCCCATTTCTGTTTCAAATTGTCGTTGAGACGAAACAAATTAGCTAGAAAACTCCTTTATTGTCTATTCATTTTCCTACTAAACCAAATTTATTTACAACTGTTAAAATTATTACACGGGAAAAGAAAATGTCCCACACCCTGTACCCTACTAGATACGCAGTAGCCCATTATCTCGTATGATGTATCTTACTATTAACTCATGGTAGCACAGAGGAAAACCCTAACTGTTTATGGTAGAGTCAGGAAATTTGGGAGTTTTACATATATTACGGATCAAATTGCTTTTTTATTTATTGTGGGAGAAGAATACTTTTTTTCTTTTGGTATAAAACTGTTTAATTCTGTATACTGATCAATATTACATTGAGTACTTTATATTTAACCTGCTGCTAATTTGTTCTACTTAAGCAACCTGCTACAGAAGTTTGCCCAGAAGATATATATATATTCTACAATTTGCCTGATAAGGCATTTAATGCATTATGTAGAGACTATACTGGATTCAATTTGTCTAACTCTTACAATTTTCATTAGTGACCACATATTATTTACACACAATGGTGATAAGGAACTCAACTCTTAATTATATAGCATATCTTAAAATTAGTACTTTTCTTTAGGTGATGATTAGGATAATTATATATTATAAATATTTATAAATCTAGAGAGGTGCACATTATACCAAGAACTACATACAATAGAAATAGCTCTTAAACTTTGCAAAATAGTGTATTAAGCTATTTTCAATTGTAGATAAAATAAGATACTGCCATTTCGAGAAAATTATAATCATTTTGTTTGTAAACTGCTATTATCATTAGTTCAAACTCTTTATTTTTTCACTTCCTCTATCAATGTCAGTTTGCACTCGGTGAAATCCATTGTGATTGCTATTTGTCAAATTTTGAAGGATGATAAAAAAAAAATCATCTACGTATATTGTAGCTTCATGTTACGTATATTGACTATATTGTATTCCTTCTAATGATAATTATATGGTCATTGTAAATATGCATATGTATTTGTAATAAAAAGTTTGAAGCTATAAATCAATGAACAATTGTATATTTTTCAATCATAATTAATTTTCTCGTTAGTTAGTTCTAGTTGTTGTTGAATTTCTACCGTCTGACCTCTTTAATAAAATACATGTATGTATATTATTGTATGATTGAATCATGATTTATTTGAGGTTCAAAGACAATTGTATAGCAGAGCCTTTTGATTGACGGGTGAGAGTGTACAGACACTCTTTATAAAAGTGTGCCATAATATTTACCTTATGACATAATAGAGCATTTTTGAGGTACCTTTAATTTTTTTTTTAAAGTGGATATTTGAAATTTGATATATTCGTAGTTATTTTGTGCTTGTTAGGCATTTCTTTAATGAAATATTTAAGGGAAAAAATCTACATCAATGAATTGATAAGGTTTGTAAGTGCTTCTTGTTGTGACCTTCTTCTCTAATACATATTGTACGAACCCGAAAAAATTAATTGTACAAGTAAATTTTTTAAAAATGTTGTACGTTCCATTTTAATACATACGTAAATAGTTCTTGACGCACGCATTGATTACAAATCTTTGATTAGTTTTTTATATGTATATCAAATTGTGTTTTTGTAGCTTTTTCTACCTTTTTTTTTTAATTACACAGGTCAACAAATTTGAAATATCAAAAACCTTAAGGGGTATAAGTATAATAAAAGTAATTCAATTTTGAACACTGATTTCAAATCTGTATTTTTTTTTTTTTTTCGAGAGTCCGACGGTTTTTGACAAATCGGACCCCTACTTTTTGAACTAATTTGGCCCATTTTCCAACTTCAACTTCAATTTAAGCCTAGAAGGTTACTCGTTTTGTGTATTAAAGAGTAATGATTCACAAGTGTATTTAATGCAAATTTCAATTACAGTCTTTGTTATGACCTATAGGGACTCCTGGGAGCATAGGGGATGGGACTTGGCCAAAAGTTGGCCAAAAAGTTTGTACTTAAATAATTCCATGAGTATTACATAAAATGGATTAATAAGAAATACATTAAAGAACTGAGCCCCACAGCTTTGAAACAAGATGTCAAGCGCCCGATAAAAATCCCTAACTAAGAAGAAATCGTCCATCTAAATGTGTAAATTTTCATTCAAACTTGACCAAAAATTAACTAGAAATCTAAGACTCACGGTAGAGCTACTAAAGTAGTAGCGCGGAGAAGGACTACGAAAGAAGCTGAATTTCTTCTACACATTACTACTTTAGTGTATTGTAGCTATTTTTGTAGCCCTATCGTGAAATCAAAGATTCTTCTTTTTTATAAATATATTGTTCAAAAAGACCTCAGTTTTGACCTCAGCGTGAGGAATTGTTTTTTCCTATACAAGTAAATACTTCTTTCTAAAGGATTGACCAGTTCAGCAAGCAATATTAATTTAATTTCAATTCTCTTGAATTTTGTTATTGGTTTAGTTTCTATTCGATAAAAGTAAAAATATCTCCCTTTTCATTTTGTCAATCTTAAGTGGTACAGCAGTATTAAAAATTTCATTTTTCTTTTTAGAGTCGATACTTTTTGTTCCTAATAAAATGTACAAATATGTAAGTAAGAATTAATGATAAAATTTTGCATAATAAAAAGGTAAAAAAGTCCTTGAAATCCAGTCCAATCTTGACAAGCTGTTTGTTCATCAGTTTTTATTTATTTTAATCATTTTTTCTTTTTATTTATATATGTAGGTACATATTTCCTACATACGTATGTATATAGAGTGACTTTCAAATTAATAAATAATAAGACCGGTTTTTTTAAAGGAACCTTGATTTTTTCATTTTTTTAAAGAAAATCAGAACCACTTAAAGAATCAAAGTAAAAAAACTTTTATTTATTGCACACATAAATCAAGTCAGCGGGAAGAAAAAAAATTACAACCGGATTTCCATGTCAAAAAAGTGTACTTATTTGTTGTATATAAATAAATATACCACTGAAAATTATCTCAGACTGGTGTGTGCAGTAGGTCTCATGTATGTACATCTATAATGTCTGAAGGAAATCTTTGAATCAACATAAATGTAAATATACTAACGATATTTGCATTTTCTTCCCGACCTACTAATGCAAATTCAATCATCTGATAAATAATAATACATATATCCCAGTTTTTAAAGAATAAAAAATTTGAAAAAAATGGCTTAGTTAACCATAACAGTCATTATAAAGAAAAATCTAGTGACTTTTTTGGGACCCAATAAATGTATTTTTTTTAAATAGGTAGACGATGAGCATGTGTTGTTACAAGTTGTATGCTGTGTATAAGTTGTAACTTGTACAAGTGAATTGTATAGATTGTAACTCAGAAATGAGTAGAAATATGTATTTAAAATGCCGAATTAGGGGAACTTATGATAGAGATATATTTTGTTATTAAAATGGAATGAATTACTATATCTATACATATGTTATTAAATATGTCGTTATGAAACGTAAAAATTGCAATTTATACAGTCTGCTTAAACAAGTTACAACTTGTTTAAAACCCTGACTTGAATACAACATTTATGTATCTCTACAGACGCTTAGGTTAACAAAATTAGTAACATACACTACATAGATATAAGAGACTTTTGACTGAACAAGTTTTTATTTTATTTTGTAATCCTATATTTTGCTCTGTTTTGAGTTGAATCAATGAGATAGATACCTTTTTTCTGCCCCAAGCGCCAGGGTGTCTGCAAATTCATTTTTTTCATTTTAACAATATAAATTAGGGACATATAAGAGCTCTGGCACTTGGGATTTAAAAAAAACAAAAAAAACAGGGGCTAACGCTGTATGACACTAAACTAGACAACTTTTATTTATGATGAAACCCTCTATCATGCTCTGTTTTGTCGTGAAAGCCCCTCCATAAATTATCTATTCAGACCTAGTGACTTCATGTTCGAGCTAGAGACCTTAAATTTCAGGCATGAATCTACTCCCAACGTTTTTATTTAAAATAAGTACATATTTATATAAACACCAGTGTGGAAAAAAATTTGAATTAACCTTGGCTCTTGGGGTAGAGAAGTTGTCAATGTCCTTTGAAGTGCCCTGAAATGTCAAAAACCAGTTTGATGCATTCAGTATTTTTGAGATTAATACGTTGCATATAGATAAATAGAACTCTAGAAGTATAAGTACATATTATATACATACAGTAAAATTATATCATGTTTGCTGAATATAGCAGGGATAGAGAAATTGGACTTCAAGGTAGAATCATTTGATAGCACCACAGACACTATGATATCCTTTTCCTATCCTCCAAGTACATATTAAAACTAATAAAGGCCTATTGATGTACATATATAAGAAATAAATATAATCGAATAATGAGAGCTAACTTACAAATTCTGCAAGGGGAATTGAATTGATTCTTATTTTCTTTTCTTGCAATTTACTCTCGATGAGTATTTGGTATAAAAACATGAAAGTATATGTAGGTAAATACAAAGTTTTTAATATTCCAAAAATGACCATGGGAAAGAGAAGGAAGGAATGGAACTCGGAAGTAGATAAAATATTTGTAGGCATACATTTAAACAAATATATAACATTATATTTTTATAAAATTGCCTATAAAAAAAACGATTTAAAATTAAACGGATTTTGTTCTCATTTATTTACAACCCTCATCTTTTCATACAGATTTAAGTATTTTGAGTCTAAACACTCTTCCAAATTAAATATATTTGATCAAAAGAACACATTTTTGTTTACCTACTTATATTTTAATTCTAATGTGTCCACATACATAAATGTTTTATACACATTCTTATCTATCCTTGTTCTAAATGCATAACTCAAAATATAAGCATTTGCTTGTTTCTACATAATACTATTATTATTGTATAATCTTATAGATCAAAGCAACTGAATCTCTTAAATTAAGTTGAATTATGTTTATGAACTACTTATTTTGGCATGTACATTTTCAAACACTTTTTTTTTAGAAAAAAAGACCCAGAATAAGAAAGTTTTTTCTTTTTGTTTTAAAATTATAATTGCTGCATAAATCACAAGTATTTACATTCCCTATTTCACATTAAAAAAATGTAAAATAATAAAAATATAAAAAATATGTAGAACTGAGTATTTTTATTATTTTTTTTTTAATTGAAGACAATTTATATTAACAAATCAGAATCTTCAATAGTTCAATCTAAATAACAACTCGATTCCATCAAAAAGGTTACTTTTCTCTGAAGTGTATTTTATTTTTTTCAAATAATTACCTACTTACATGCATACACTTAAAATCAGTAATTTGTTTATTTTTCTGTGAAAATGTATATGAAGAAGCGGTATGCATCAATTGTATAAATTGTCATAAAATCATATTATTACTTTTTGTGAAATTGAGTTTTAATGTGTCTTTAATATGTACTATCGAGTTGTAATTTTTAGGTTGTTTTGATAAATGCAATTATTCTTAGACTGAAAGTCAAGTAGTAAAGACTTGAAATCAAAGAGATTCAAATTTTAATATTTGAGCATTGGTGATCCAATATTCTGTATGGCCTCACTTGTGTTGCCAATATTCATGTATGTACATCTAATAAATAAATATACATGAATTTGTTTAATTTTTTATGTGTAAATACATATTTTTAGAATTGGTGTGTTATAACAATAAAAATGTCCGTAATATCAAATATATGTTACTCTTATTAAAAGTAGTTTCAGATTTTTTTTTTCTTTTACATTTTTCAAGTTGCTATCAAAATAATTTTGCTTTTATTTTCTATGTCCATGAGACAAACTGTATGTATTTTTTTTGTGTATGTATACGGAAAATTAGAGATATGTAAAGTTACTACATGATAAGTTCTAATCAAGCTATGATTAATATTTTTGTTTAAAAAGAAATTGTTATTAAAATTAATTAGTAAAAAATTAAAAAAAAAAAATTCTTCAAAATAGATAAGGTCAAAAAGTTATAAAAGAAGTTGACTTTACACGTGTACAACTAAAATATGTTATAGGAAATTAATTATTACAAGATATGAACAAAGTACATTTATGCATACTTTTTATACATATTATGCGAATGCATTTGTAACTTTTAAAACTTACTCATTAACCTCTTAATAGGAACTTACAAGTAATAGACAATGCATTTGCAAAAAAAAAAAAAAATCTTACTACATTAACCAATATACATGTACGTACAAATATGGTTAAATTATTTCTTAAAGAAGATGAAAAACAGGTTTTTTTTGTATGCATAGGGAATGTTGAAATTACTGCATAACTGTCAGTCATTTTTTTTTCTTATTAAGATCAGATCTAAAATAATATGAGTCAATAATAGTAATACTAATAATTGGATCGTCTTGCAATTTGCAAATCATTGTCCAACAATTGAATATTAACTAATAAGTTATAATTTATTTGCATAGCAATATTAATAAAACAATTAGTTATAAATACAGTGAACCCCCTCTCAAAATACTCATGGCAAAAACAAATAAACTGACCAAACAACATTGCATTACCGAATAAATAGAAAAACACTAACAAATGTTTGTTTATATATTACAATTTGCATAATTGCATGTCTTTATTGATGTTAGAGAAGTGCTCATCATACAAAATGATCATAAAGCAAAATAAATTCAGAGCTTTGTAAGCATAAATTACTTAGCATTCGATAGAAGTGATAAATGTGCCTAAGAGGTAAGAAATAAAATGATTTTTTTCGCATGTTTCTCAGTCTCAGAGGCATCGAAGCTTGCCAATTCTTCAAACGGCTACAAAATCCAAATTGAAAAATATTGATGTATAAAATACTCACAAATCAAATGTATCACAATCCTGAGGTATTACTGTTAATGTCCAATTAATATTTTTATCCCTCCCCAAAAATTTGTATTTAGATACTCAAATTATATTCAATCAAATCATTAATATAGAAACAAGTAAATTAACCGATGATAAATATCTCGCTATAAGTTCCTTTAATATGAAGAAAAAAATTGTGTTAAGACTTATATATAGGAGAAACTTAGTGTAACACACTCTGAAACACCACATTAAAAATATTTAAATCATTTTTTTTTCTGAATGTTGTTGAAAAATGGCAAGAAGAGTTTTTTTAATTTAATTTTTTTGTTGAATTTGTTTTTGTGCATGTTTGGCAAATGGGAGGTAGAGACAGGAATCAATTTGTCAATATGTATGATAGCATCATTATTGTAATTTCATTTTATGTAAAAAAAAAAAAGAACTTAAATGATCCGAATGACAAAAAAAATATTCTTTATACTCCCTGAAAATATTGAATTTACAAAAAAAAAAAAAAAAAAATAATAATAATAATCAATATATACAGACAGTACAATTCTTTTTCAGACAAACGTTGGGAAAACAAAACATACTGATACAAAGCTTTAGTTCAGTCCACACACAAAAAGTTCATTTCGTATCCTGGAGGTCAATCCGTTTGTAGATACTTTATAATTTTGCCAATTATATAGACATGATATGTATGTCATAGTACCAGACATCACGGCGAGTTCTTTCAAAGGAATATATACATATATAAATATGATGTAATCTTTTATGTCAAGTCTATAAAAAAAATCATTCATTGTGACGGGAGACATGTTTTTGCCTAATCCAATCACTATACATAGAAACAAAAATATATTATATAGATACTTCCCATGAAAAACAATGTAGAAAGTCAAATGCACATCAATCAACCTACATTGGATTCTATGTAGATAAATAAATACAAAGCATAAAATCGCACAGAAACAGCTGAGTTTTGTTTATACATAATGTATATATGCATGTAGACATTTTATGTCATCAAAATAACAAAAGGTTCCATGTTAACATACACACAAAAAGATATTTTCAATCATTGATTGTCAATACTTGACAACTTAAAATGATGAGTAAATGGATAAAGTGCCTTGTTCTAAGGATTTAGTATAATTTGTTCAAAATGTATATTTCAAAACTTAGTTTTTTTTTTTGCTCATGATAATAAGTCTTTTCTCAAACATATGTATGTAATTACCACTGACGAAAAAAAGTTATGAGTCATTAGTCATAATTGACCCTCTAGCAATTTTTTTTTTCAATTATAAATATTTTCACCGATTACATTCAGATATGAAGACATACTAGTGCATTATTATTATTTTAGTTTTGTACATTTTAATTGCCTAGAAAGATACATAGAAAAAAAAATGCAATATTGTGCTTGCATATAAAAGTTAAAAATTATGTAATATATTATATAGTGGACTTTTGCAATAAAGTTTATCTTTAAAGTAAGAAAAAAAAGGCCTAAAATTATATAAGCTGCACTTTTTTTTATTTATTTAACAAATAGTAATCTTCTTTGCAACTTTCAACATTTTTTCGTAAAAGAAAAAGAAGAAAAAACCCAAAATCACATGTATGTAGTTCGGTAGTAACGTCATTTTCTCCAACTTTTGGATTATTATATTTAATAGTAGAACCTTTTTGTGTTTAGCAAAAAATATGTAATTTGAGTTTAACAAATCAAAGTTAAGAAAACTAATATCGAGTTAACAAAAGATCAACAGCTGACAAAAAAAAATTACAGTGGAATTGTCGATATTGTGGATAGATTTTGGACAAATTACATATTTGAAATTATAGTGTTTTCAAAGGTAATAGAATTTTTTTTTTTACAAATAATATGTACATACATAGGCAGATTATGACATCCTTAATAGAGACTGATTTGTTTATATTGAGTTATTGCACAAGCTTCTGGATCAATGTGCAAAACAACACAAACAACAACCCTCCAATAGAAGTGCTTATCTACGCCGAATGAATCCCTACGTATGTGTGTGTGTGTGTTAACTTAAACGACTTGTATGCATGCTAGAATACCGTTAATGAGCTTTTTCAAACAACAACTAGCATATTATTGGATCAATAAATCCTTTGCGTGACGTGAAACATACATATAGTTGTATCATAGTGTATCAAAGTCTCCCTTTAAAGTGTATGTATGTACATAAATAGAGTTCAATAACACTTTATAATTTACATACATAAGGAAATTACCTTGCGAATAAAATTTGATTATTTTATTAATGAAATTATATGTAAACAAATATTGTTATTTAGAAAAAATACGTTACAAGTGGTACAACTAACTCTACTAATAACATTGTCATCTGAGAGAATTATATACATACATACATATACATATAATAGTAAGTATTTTGTTCTTAATGCACTTTCATTCTTGTCCCACATAACTACATGAATGCCTCGTTCTTTTTTTGTTTCGATGGCAATTTTATTTTTGCACGCACATATCAAAGAATGACTTGCAATAATTTCTTAATTTTACACCATTAATTTGAAGAGCATTATGTATGTACCTTACTACGTAAAAATTAGCAAAACTAATAACGATTAGAAGAGAAAAATAAAAACTTAATAGACCTCTGTCAATTTGTTTAGTGTAACATTATAAGTTATGTATGTAGGAATAAAATTATGAAACAACTTTGTTGAATGTTGGTCAAATATGTTGTGCTGATTCGTTGTACATTAGGGTGATCCGTCTGCCCCCTATCGCACGGATTTTTCTGGCTATTTTTTCAGTGTTGAGGCTACTTGTGATAAGCACCCCTGTAAAATTTCAAAGCGATTGGTCAATGATAAACCCATGCACAAATTGATTGAAAATTGCCACTTTTTATGATATTTAAGATAAAGTTGCTTATTGCTAGGCTATCCAATACCTTGAACAATTTTTATTTTTATTGCATTTTCTTAGAATTTTGGTACTTAGATTCGCTTAATTTTTGATAAAACAATCCGCTGTATATCCGTGTATATCCGCTTCTCATTTATCCGAACCTCTTTTATCCGTCACATCCTTCAATTTAGTGAAATTTCATGAATATTGTTTTAAAAATACACCTAAAAGATTTTGTCAAACTTCCTTCAAACTTGTTGTAATAAACTACTCTTATTTGTTATTTATGATCAACTTGAGGTCATTGCTGGGAGCAGAGCATATCTGGGATGCGGCAATCCACCAGGGGATATAGCAGTACACAACAAACTGTACGAATTCGTTGAGTTTTTCTAACTGCTTTTTTTGCAACATCACTGGCTTAAATGACTCAACCTGATTTGACAAAAGCACGATTTTCATAGAATACAGGATTTTTTCCATCCATCGTGCGTTGCTTATTGCTCCTGGGACTTGGAATCGGTTGAAATTAGCTGGGGCTTCACCTAAATATATTAGTGTAAGCGTTACCAACTCTTTGTAGTCTCCTCTAACAAAGCTTTTATTTAAAGCTTCTTTGCACAACACGATTACTTCTTCTTTAAGAATTCGTAATGAGCGTCTAGTCTTCGGAATGAACAAACTATACTTCGTATACTGCAACTTAGAAAATCCATTCTTGAAATTTTTGAAAATAACTGTTTGAGGACCAGAGGAAGGCTCAATGTTCAAGCACTCCCAGCAATGTGCTAGAATTCTTTCACCTATATGTCTTCTGCAAGGTAGCCAGAGCAACTCTCGCTCCAAAATGTTCTGAACAGATACGCATGCAGCAGTAAGGGATCCGGTGTTGCTGGCTGTCGTATCGAAAACCATGGCACGCACCTGATCTTTGCACTTCCAGTCATCTAAAAGATCAAGCGTTGTAGCGGCAAGTTCTGAGCCGATTTTTGCACCTTTCTCATGCTTTAGTACTGGGACACCAAGCATCTTCACTCCGTTTACACTTGATACTAGTACTGGCAGCCTTTCATCATTTTCAGGTCCGTGTTCCAAACATTTCATCAACTTCCCGTCCCAGTGAAGGGCAAGTATTGGAGACGGCTTCCACTTTTGCTTGAATTGAATATGCTATCTTTATATTCTACAAAATATAATCTATTTTGGAATTACTCATCAAGGCATCAAGTAAAGTATTCAATTCATGTAAATGTACTCAATTGGGAGTCCTTGCTTATAAGGAATAATCGTCAGGAAACACTGCTTAAAAAATCTGTTGTTCTTATAGAATTATTCTAAAGTTAAATTATCAAAATAAAACTTGCTTCCTAAAATGGCTTTAAGATTTTTTACTGCAAAATAAACAAAAAGAAAAATTGCTCAAACGATCTTTAAAAACTACATTCGGTTTATATTAACTTAATTAATGTGACTGGCTGCATCTTAAATAGTAGAAATAACACCCAAACTGAACGTAATCATTAAGTTTTAAACTCATCATTTTAAACTCACTTGTGGATATAAACGCGGTGACGGATAAAAGAAATTACGATAAACGAGGGTTGATTACCAAAGGATACACTATATTTAAAACAACTTGTTATTAAATTCAAAGTTTGAAAATAAAAATTTTTATTAGAGTCTAAAGTTTTAAAGATATTGTTTGACTTATCTAAAGATATAATTTAGCTCACTATTTCTTAAAAATCATCAAAAATTGAAAATTTTCAATCAATTTGTGCATGAGTTTTCCGTTGACTAATCGCTCTGAAATTTTACAGAGATGCTTATTACAAGTAGTTTCAACACTGAAAAAATAGCCAGATGTCTAGCTTGAATTTTTCGTTTTTGAAGGGCAGACGGATCACCCTATTGTACATATATTTAACATTAAAAAGTTACCCTTCTATAGATTGCATATAAGTACAAAATATTGTATATAAATATACCTAATATTGTGTTTAGTTAAACCATTCATATCTTAATATTTAGGTGGTCCTTAGAGAGAGAGGTCAAATTATAATAAAATCAATATTTGCCAATGCCATCACCATTGTAGACATTTTCTAATTATTTTAGGCATACTGGCAATGAAAAATTCTACAATATCATATATGCATAAACTGTATCAGTGGTGAAGAAAGCAACTTTTGATTAGATTTTGGACAATTGCTCAAAGATTTTCAATCGGTAATGGACCATTGCTTAGTCACATGTTTAGTCACTCTTCTCCCAAAACCCATACAAGTGGATCAAAGTGGGAGACAGGGTATCTAAATTTTTTAATGGATTCAGTCACTCTGTTTGGAATTTGAATATCTAAAGTCCTATCTTACATAATTCATGTATTGTGTGTGGAAAGTTCCTGTGTTCTTTTCACCGGCAGAAAGGTCATCTTAAGGATGGTTCACCATGAAGAACGTACACGATGAGATAACTTTACTTGAGGGAAAATAATATTTTACTTTTTTTTAAAACAAGTTAATTGTGAATAAGTAGCTATTTCCATAAATGTATTTAACTTAACTATTCACTATGTTGATTCTCATGTTAAAGAGATAATTAACATGACAAGAATTAAATTATAATAATGAAAAATAGAAATTGTTCGGAAGAATAGATTGTTGACAAAGTATTCAATTTTAAATTTATGTTAAACAAGATTTAGTAGCAATTTTTAAAAATTATTGTTAATGAGATCTTATAAAGAAAAAAATTATCTATGTACATATTGTCAATTCGTTGGTGTAACTTCAAATAGTTGCAACCCCCCCCCCCCCAAAAAAAAAAAAAAAAAAAAAAAAAAAAAGAATCAGAATTTATGTTTTGAGAATGATGAATATTTTATAGATAAAAATAAAAAATTCTCCAAATACATATGTATGTGTTAGTTTTTCCTCCTGGGTAAATTGAGTACGGTGAACTTTCCTATAATCGTCAAATATGAGTTTGAGAAACATTATCAACAATTGAAAACTATGAAAGGTTTTAGTATTTTGAGAGGCTTACATATATGAGAACACGTTGATCTAAAATTTGTAACGAGTCATTAAAGAGATTTAATATTCAATATATATGCAAATAACTATATAAAGATTGTAAAAAACAACAGCCTTTGTTACTATGGACAATAAGTTTTGAAATATGTACATACATGTATGATTGATTCATTTATTCAGATAAAAAAGGCGTGATTACATATTGATTGAGTAGAAAAATCTTCAACTAAATTGTTGTATTGTACATAAATGTATAAAAAATTGATTTTTGTAATCAAAACAGAACAAATTTATATATGTATTATTCAAATACATGCACATACAAAATTTTTTATGTATATTGTGAAACTTATGACAGAATAAATACGTACAATTTAAGTATGTATGTTATTCGGATTATGAAGATTTAATTATAAAAGAATAAAGTTAAGATTGTCTGGTTAAAGATATTCCTTTCCTTTCAGATATTGAACTTTTGAAAAATCTAAAATCTAATTTAAATAATTTCAGATTAAACCTTACCTAAATATGTATACAATCATATTTTTTACAATATATTTAAATAAAAATACATGCGCTTGAAAATTTCCATTTACAAAATTGAATTATGTACGTATTTTAAAAAGAAAAAAAAACTTTTTTCATGTTTTTTATTCCAAGAAATACTTGGAAGCAAAGGACGACGTCCGTACTAATTAAGAGTAATAATATTTACTTGAAAAAGGTACATACTTCCGCATATATCCCCTTGACTTGATTATAGTACAATTGACTAATCAAGACATTTAACAGGTATATATATATATATACCTCTTCAATGTCTTATATATTCATTTCAAATACATTATTGAAAAAATATAACAACATATGTAATAAAAATATTCTTAACTATCCCTTATAGTTACTCATAGTGTTAAACCAAGTTAGAAAGATACTTTAAAATTGTTATAACAACTACATAAATATTTTGCAAAAAGAAAGGAATGCATTCTCCCCATACACAGATACATACTTACTTACTTATATACATATTATATGCATTTAAATATCAAGTATGTAATTTTTAAAATTTAATATATATTCAAGAAAAGTAGATCATGTCTAATAAATAAAAATTTAATTAAAGAAAGCAACAGTTTTTTAATATTAGGTTTGACAATGATATAACAAGTAATTTAAAGATTCAAATAAGGAAAAAGTGCAATTTAAATACATATGCATGTATAACTAAAGATTTGACCCTATTTACATAATATGTCTTCTACTTTTTTGCACCAGCTACAAAAATAATAAATAAAAAAAATATAGTGCAGTGACCTTTGGACTATTATACATACATACTAATGTGCTAAATAATATTTTTTTAAAGGTTGCTACGTACAAACTGTCATACATATATAATTTAATGTGATAGCGTTCTTTGTTTCATAAAAACACAAAAATATATTTCAAAAATAATAGAACACAATTTTAGATTTTAAATATGGACAATTTTGTACTTTGTATGCACATATCTTCTAATAGTGTTGTGATTCAGTTCAGAAACCTGAATCAATTTTGTAACTTTTGTTTGTTTCATTCTAATTCGGTCTATGAACAGATTCTGAGTAGAAGATGGGTCTCATAAAATTGTCTTAGTCAATATTTTAATAAAGTGCTTTTGATTAATTCAAACATATTGGGATTTTAAAGGAGCAAATATTGCATCTATAACGTCATATGAAGCTTTACTTCTTTTGATATGAGACAGAATATACAGTTTTCGGTGGTTCACATTTTGATTCAAAAACAGCCAAATAGTCGACGGCTTAAATCCCTCAATATATACATAATTATTATACATTGAAAACTTTTCTTCAAGCTTAGCTAGATTATGTATTATACATATGTATGCCTATACAGGTAAGTAGGTAGGTATGTGTTTACTTTGAAACTTAAAAAATACTTCAACAACAACATAAAAAAGAAGAAGCTTTCTTTCATGTTCAGTTATTCATTTTTTTTCTTATTTCTCTTTTAAGATTGTTGTATGTTGTTTAAATCCATTTTCTTATATACATATTGTTCTTTTTTTATATACTGTATGAATGGTTAAATTACATATGTACATATATATATATATATTCATGTATTTTTTTTGTAAAAAATGAAAAAATATTATAAATGTACAATAACAAAATGTTTGTAGAGAAGGAGCCAACCATATATCAATGCTTTGCTACAACTCTTTATTTTTTCTCCTACTTTAAATCAAAACTTTACGTATTATTTATAAATGTTTTACCTTAATTCCATATATATTTATATACATATATAGAACAAATTGTTAATCGTTTTTAATTTATAAAAGTAACTTATTAATTTTTTAATCTATTGAATGTGACAAAAAGATTTTTTTTTTTCAAATTATTTTGTACCTGCCTTTATTTTAAAGTCATAATTGTTTGTAAATACATATACATATATGTATGTTTATAATATATATACTTATATTAAACATGAAATGTCACAACTTTAAACAAAAATGAAATATTAGAGACCTACTTATTCACTCATGGAAGTAAATTAAATATTAGAATTAAGTCTTACATGTTGGCTGTTTAAAAAACAGAACAAAAATATGTAATTTGAGTCTAACATTTGTTTATTAAAGATGAGTTTAAAGGCAACTTTTAGTAACAGAACGATTTATAAAATATGTACATATAATGATGTCATCATGGGTAGCAGCTATGTTAAAATTGTAATCAAGTTGACTTGTTGGACAAAGAAGGAGACTTGATCAAAAATACATTGCCAATATTAGGAAATTGTCAAAAAGTATATTTTTAAACAACAGTGTTAAGAGAGATATGTAGACATCAATTATGCTCAAATCCATTGTTGCAATATCAATTTCATTTGTATACAAAAAAATTACAACCATGGTAGAATTTCCTTTACCAGTAACATGGAGCGTTCATCCTTCAACTGTTATACTTATCAAACATACATACATAAATTTTATATTTATCGATTGATGTTAAAATTTTGTCCCTTTTAGAAATACATACATAGGATCATGTCATATAAATATTATGATCATTATTCTATCACCACACCTTAAATAGATATATGTGTATTGAAAAGATCAGTGTCAAATATAATCATATATACAATTTATGAAAAAAAATCCAAGGAATTTCCTCTTGAATAAATGTACCTTGACAATCACTTATAAAGGTATATACATACGTGAAAAAGCATTTAAATATGAGGTTTTACGGAGACTTTTTTCTATTTATTACTTAATGTGTCACACATGTTTTTCTATATATTGATTTTTCTCTAAATGTTTTATTAATAATAGCCTTTGTTTGTGATACAATGAGTCTGTATTATTAGGTTTACATATATGTATAATTGTTCTCCTTCGATTTTTTATATGTGTTGTGTACATGTTGTAACTTGTTTAAGCAGATTGTACAAGTTTCAACTGATGCGTTTCATAATGTCTCATTTAATTATAGCAACGTCCATTTTAATTACGCACTGTTAATTGATGCTATCATTTCATTTTGATCTTTTAATATCCCTCAAATATTACTTATTTACGAGTTAAAAAACAATTTAATATTTTATTGTCAGCCATAAATTATTTATTAATTAGTAATTTTGATTTTTTTTAGATATATAAATTGCACCCTTGATATTAAATTGAACATTGAATATCATTTATTGTATTATTTCTATCAAAAGGTTCTTAAATTCGGCATTTAAAATGCCTCATTTAATTTTTAATCTAAATTTGTACAATATTCAAGATTCAACTTTTACACAATATATGTATAAATACATATTAATAAAAATATGAAGCAAAGTCGTCTATGAACGTCATAGTATTTATCAAAAATATTTAAAATGTAATGCATAAAGTGAATTTGCAGATAGTGTTTGTATTTCTACGTCTTGGCATTTTATGACATCATTTCTACGTCATATTTATACGTCACTTGACATTATCTGAAATAATATATTTTGTTTGTTTTGAGTCAAACATTCATGTTCACATTCATACTATGCAAAAATGATGCCTTCATAGTAGGGAATCCTCTTTCAAAATGAAAAAAGGCTTTTCATTTAGCACCCTTGGAACATTATGTTATATACATACATCAAAAATGAAAACCTCATCTTCCACATACCCTATAACACTTAAGAGACTATAGGGTATGTATATTCTTTATATTGTTTACTACGGCAGTATTGTATGTCCCATGCTATTTATTGGTATATCAATATACCAGATTTTCTAACACACCGTTACTTCTTATCCTGACTCTAGGTATACTTTCTAAGACTTCCTTAGTGGCTTGAATTATATCCACTAGCTACTTAAAAGTTCCTCACAGATTGGTCATTTTTCTGCCCATTTTTTGAAGGTATTTTTCTTGTCTAAAAGACTAGTTGTCCACTTAGACCAATACTTAAATCTCTCGATTAAACTTTTCCTTTATAGAAATTGTACATAATTGAATTTGAAATGATTAATCAATTATAAATATTTTATTTAAACCAAAATTGTAAATAACATTGAAAACGAAAGAGCATCTCAAATATGTATATATTAGTCACAATTTTATGTATGTAGGAGAGATTAATACATAAATAATAAATATATGTATGGAAACTCATTTTCCAAAAATATAATTCACATCATAAAATGAGTATCAATTTTTTTTTGTTCATAGTAATAATAATAATAATAATTTATGTATGTTCTAATAAACAATCTACTTACGTTTAAGTTCTCGTTTCGTGAGGTTCCATTCAAATTGGAGATTAAAATTTTTTATACTTTAAATTAATGACGATTTTTCTTTGTTTATGTGGAACATTACATTTTGTATACATAGCACAGCTACATTTATATATATAAAATTATATGTATGTTCATATGTTCTCATGACATCATATTGACTTCAAGATCTCACTCTCTCTCTTTTGCTCTTTTACTTTGTTTCCTCTTTTTATGAACTTCCTGTCTAAGAATATATGTATATACTTAAATACAAATCATATTCTAACACATACATAAATACTCTATTTATATTTATTTATGTGTGTTTAAATTAATGAATCATTAGGGAACACTTAAAAAAAAATCATTTGATGCACATACAATAGCTATAAAATATTTAGAATTTCATCATTCAAATTACAATTAATTATATTTCAGTTAATTATATAGTTAACAAACACGAATTATTTATTTATTCATAAGAGCAAATTATGTACGTAAAACCAGAAACAATTATTCAAGAACATCTAATCATGAATACACCGACAAAACATGATCCATCCACAAAATAATCACGTTTGAAACCATTTAAATATCATTATATTTATTACTGAGCTAACATATGTATGTTCAATTCTGAGTCACCATGATCCAAGTCCAAAATCACATGTTTTCTTGAGTCTGAGACAAATGTCAGTCCATAAAAAATGGATCGAGTACTGGATTTTCTACAACTATAAAATTATGTATATAAATACATTTACATTTCATGAACTATTAAAAACTGTACCTATCTGCACCCCTGATTTCAATTCCAAGATGAGTCTATAAATAATAAACCCGAATTCTTGAGTAACAGCTTTGACTGTGTGTCTTTATGTTAGCTATTTTAAGAAAATTCTGATTTCACATGTATTCATTCTTGATACCAATTGTTAAAGATCTTGATCTCGAACTTTGAAAGTCCTGACTTCGTTGTCAAGTCCTAGAACGAAGCATTCATATGCATAATATTTTCTTGTTCTTACAAAAATAAGATCAATTTTTGTCTTGCTCTCTATCACTCAAAGTCTTGGTCATGGGTAGTATGTTCTTCTTGAATAAGACACAAAGCACCATTCTCTGAGCTCATAGAAATGACTTGAAAGTGTACAATGTGCAGTTTTGGTTCATTCCTAAAACATATTATACTCGTTTAAGCAAGTACATATACATACATATATGTATGTTATGTGAAAAAGTCTTAAGCAAAATCCATTTGATAGGTCAAAGACAAGGAAATTTTAACTATATGTATAAAAGCACATAGGTAAATATTTGAAATGTCAAAGATCGACGACATTTAAAAAGAATTTTTTCATGTCTTTCATTACCTATTCTCTCTTTCAAATCTCGTTATCATATTTGTTTAAACCAAGTAAGTGATTTTATAGCCAAAATGCCCTTAACATTTTTTTGTAAATATATTCAAACACAATGCATGAATCCAATGTATACATACTTCAGGTAGCAACGCATTTTTCTGCATAGTAATGTAATGTACAAGTACATACTTCATAATATATACAGGGTGAGTGCGATGTTTGACAACCAAATTTACTTTTTTTTAAAACTTAAATATCTCAAGAACTAATGAACCGATTTTGATGAAACTAACATCATTTGTAAGCTGGACCATCAAGCCCGTCGAAAAGATGTAGGGCGGTATGACATAGCCCTCGGAGGAGATGAAGCCAAAGACCATGATCGTGGCCGGCATCTTGGTCTACATGACCCAGGGAACGTCCTTGGGACTGTAGGCTAACCAGCGGTTGTTCTGCTTGTTGATCTTTTGATCCTGACAGAAGTTTTTCTCATCAGAGAAAAATCAGAGCATCTCAGGATCTATTGGATGCTTCAATTTGTTCAGCAGTATCTTGCAGTGCTTCAGCCGTTTCTCATTAGCCTTGGGTTCAACATCTTGTAAGACTTGCACCGCAAGTTTTCATTCACACAGTGTGATACCCCCATTTCGCGTGTAATGGCCCTCATGGACTTGCCTGGATCGGTGTTGATCAAACCTGGTAATAAAATGGGGGTGGGAGGGGGTCCTGAAGCAATCCTTACGCATTTTTTGGGCTGTCCTTGATCCAATCCCTTCATAGTCTCCCCCAAACTCCTTCAACTCTTTCCTGACCATCCAGACAAAGCTCCTTTCCAACTTTAGGAAGTCAACAATTTCTTGGTTGTCTCTTTCGGCACGAATTGAAACAGTAACACTTTGTCTTTTCCAATCTTTTGGCACTTTAAAATCTTCAATTTTAGCCATTTTTTTAGATGAAGCTAAAAACATTCAGCTTTCGAGGAAACAAAAAATTTAATGCCTAACTGCAATAACAGTGAATCAGCGCGCACCCGAAGTTTGTTG
The DNA here is from genome assembly GCA_963680855.1 of Lepeophtheirus nordmannii. Taxonomy (NCBI): domain Eukaryota; kingdom Metazoa; phylum Arthropoda; class Copepoda; order Siphonostomatoida; family Caligidae; genus Lepeophtheirus; species Lepeophtheirus nordmannii. Next base: position 15,075,046 of record OY804525.1, read on the forward strand.
TCAAAGAGCACATCCACCCTGTAAATGATAAATATATTTTTTTCATTTTGTTTAATGCACAAACATTACCTTTTCGAATCCAAATGAAATCATTTCTTCGATATAAGTATAGCTTCTAATAACTAAAGTCTTTATCAAAAACATAAAAGTGGTAATAACCATTTTTCATACTACATATTATTTTTTATACTAGTAAAAGTAGAAAAAAAATATACGAAATGAAAAATTAGGTACCATTATTTAATTTTGACAATATCATTGCAATTTTATATTTCTTTTCAGCAAGGATGAATGATTATGCTGTGGCCCTCCTACTTCTCATCTAACACTTATATATATATATATTTATGTATAGAAAAATTGATTCCATTTATCAGAATTTTGCAGACCCATGTTTGGCCATTATAGAATGATATTTTATAAAAATATATTTTTGAAACACTCATGCATATAAATGTACAAAAAGTGAGGTGGAGCATTGCAAATAGAGAATTTGCAATGCTTGTGATGAGTATTATGGGATTATTCAAATTTAATTCAATGTTTGATATACTAATTTGTATTTTGATAGTATTTTATTAATTTTCTAATGAAAATTACAAATTTATAAGTAGGTGAAATCGGAGATAGTCGCATACACGTTTCGTTTTCAACTCCATTATAGGTAGTTGATTAGACTTGAGAAATTATAAATCTTTATTCTTACAACCGACCCCCCATTTAGATTTGATTATAGCCCCCTTACATCAGTCTATTAATGACTTAATTTATTTTTTAGACTATACCAATCAGAAATTTTTTTCGCAAATTGTATTGGGATATTGATCGTCAAATGTTGTAACTGTCCCAAGTTTCTCAATTATATGCAAACAAAAACCAACCTTTGCACAGCATATTATATAAATATTATATAACACACACGTGTATATGAAAATATATAAACAAATTCAATTCATCACTTAATGCATAGAGGATATGGAAGACACCTTAAACACACACAAAAAAATTAAATAACATTTATTCCAATTTTTTTTTTTAAATATCTAATGTCATTCCGAGAAATTAATCTTATAACATATTTTTTTTTTTTATTTTAACTAACGTCTCTAATTTTTAATGTTAACAATTAATGACACTAAAATTACATGATTTATAGTTGGCAATTTTCATGAATTTTTGTTGCAAATACTTTCATATGCAAATCAACAAGAGTGTAAGTAGAATTCAAACGGCAAGATAAAAAATTGTATCTTTCAACATGAATTTTGTATACATATATTCATATTAATGTAACTAATAAATTGCAATTAATGTTTTTGAGTAGTCAGGACTGCTCCATAAATGAATGTAAATATTTTCAACTGTTTCTTACTCTCCGTTCTGATAGTTTCATATATAGTTTTTAGAATTAAGAATTGAAAAAAATTAAATAAGAATAGCGTTCCATTATACAACAAGGTGCTCATAAATTAGGGGTACAACTGTTTCGTTTTTTGTTTTTGTAATAAGAGATTGAATAATACATATACTGTACATATAGATATACAGATATTCTATTAAATGCAGACACAATTAAGGATAAATCTAATTCATTGTGTGATATTTATTATATGTGTACATTTATTTTAGAAGACTCACTCGTGATTTTTAGCTTTATTTTTGTCCTTTTAACATGACTTGACAATTTTATTTTTTTGTATGTCGTGTGTGACAGTTTTTTTAAGAAAAAAAAGTGGAAATAAAATTTTGCAAGCATTGCTTCTAATTATGTATTATTAAATTGAACAATTCTAGGAATTTGTGGGACTTATGTATGTACTTGCATATATATATATATATATATATATATACCTACATACATGTTTTTATACTTAAAATAAATGAATGCATTGCTTGTTTACAAGCTTCATGCAAGTATTTTATAAATTAAGGCAATGGAATTAAAGCAAAGTTAGACAAAGCAACATTTACAAGGAAAATCGGGATTTTAATAAATCTTACAAAAAAAAATTAATTTATACTTTAAACTTTTCACACAATCTAAATATATCTCAAATTGTTGAGCACGCCCCAACAGGAGTTGTGAAGCAACTACAGCAGAAAGGGGGGGGGGAGAAGGGTTTTTCAGAAAATCTACATAAAAAATACTAAATAAAAAGTTTTTAGTTAAAAATAATAATAACTCTTTTAAAAACAAGATTTTAGAATATCTAAGAGAGAGTCAGGTGCCTTGATGCTATCTTAGTGAGTTCAAAAAGTCTGAAAAACATTTTCTTAAGTAAATATTGATATAATATACGAATTCACATTATTCAAAATTTATCTGATTTAAATAAAATTATTGTTGTGCCAAATGAAATTTTATATAGATTAGTAACTCAAGCCTCTTTTTTTGAATATGTAATTTGATCTGTGGTTTGGATATTTTTGTATTTTTACAAACAACTACATACTTCATTGTTGGGATTATATAATATACATGTTGTTGTATATGTAGATATTGAACTATGTAATAAAATTCTGACCTCTTTTGCTTATACCATAAAAAATATCATCAACCTTGACCTTATTTTTGACCTCAAATATTTCAAAAGAAATTTGACAACAACCAGTGCAACACCTATTCTGTTGTATAAAAATCTGTATTATGTATAGTAGCAAACCAAGGGATATCAAATATGTACATATAATGGATTCAAATAGATTATGCAATCAAATCTACATTCTACATAAAGATAATGCATTTAATTGAACGGCCTGCTCAAACTTACTTTAAGAAAATAATAATAGTATTATAATATATTGGCTCTTAACCTAAAAAGTCTTATACTAATCCACTCTTTATAAAATAAAATGGAATGACATTTGAACGTAAGTTCAAACCAGGTGTGCATATTAGATAACGATTTTTACCAACACAAAAATTGAACTGTAATCAATTACTGATTTTCATAACTCAAAAATTAGCTCATACCTTTAAAAAATTCGAAAAAAATTACTTTGGATCTGTATGGTTTGTATGAATTGAATAATGAATATATTCCATTCATATATCCGTTTGATTGGAAGTGTAATAGAAGGAAATACCTTGCTTACAGAACCAAAACTCAGCCAAAGCACTGTCACAATGAATAAATTGTAGCTTGAGGGATTCATTTATTCTCGATGAATTATGCAGCATATGGACTAAACACAAGTTGAACAGAATACGAAAAACATTTCAACGTAATGTTGATCAATTCAAATGAAGCTTCTGAAATTTATCATTCAATTTCTTTTTATCGAGAATTTTCTTCCTCAGGTTATCCATCTTGAAATATTGAAAGGAATAAAGATATAAGTTCTTAAAAAATCGACTGTATCACGCATGGTTTGTAGGAATGAATGATGAATACATCTATTCTATGTACAACAAATTCGAACAATAAATAAATATAAATAATAAAATGTGGAAGTATAAATATAATATTTATTAATACTGATACGGAAAAATCTAATCACAGATTAATTATAATCGATAATCACATCAATTACTATTATCATTAATAAGGCTTGAAGAAATTTTTATCAACTTGTGCGATTTTTTGAGCTCAGAATTTTACGCTTTCACTGACGTCATAGATTGGATATTAAATCGAAGTGATGTCATATTAGGGACAGACATAGAGTTGATATATTTATTAAATAATATGTACAAATTTACTCAAAAAGAAAAAAAAATCTTAACAAAACTTAATCAAATGGCTTTAAAAATTATAAAAGATCAAATATCTGTACAGAATATATAAAACTGTATATATAAAAAATCAATTGGTAGGTACTAAGAAGTGGCTAAATTTTGACAATTCATTTTGTTTTGAACAGATTAAGGACTAACAAAGTAGGATAAATGGTAAAAATTATCTTACCTTTGCAAAAATAATAATTATTAATTTATTGGCTATACTTTGTAAATTTGAATGTATAAACAAAGCTACCATATTTTTAATAGATATTATTAGGGTTTGATACATAAGGAGATACATATAAGTACGTTCGATAGACGGTAAATGATAAAGCCCTTTAAATTTTGTTTTTAATTTGTTCTGTTTAAGGTTCTACAAATCGTGACATCCAAGTAATTCACTATACATATATTCTTAATTCTTAAAGAAACATGGATTTATATTTGATTGTTTGTGTCTTCTTCAACATGGCTGACTTCCACGATGAAAATGCTCCGTAGTTCAAATATATGTAGATAGAAGAGATGTATGTATGTATTAAGTAGACGATTATTGTTTAAATTCTTCATCCAAAAGGGAACCGAACAAAATTGAATAACATATTTACAATTAGTTTTTTTTTATTTCTTAGTTTCTCCAACGATTTTTATATGGAGATATGTACATATATATGTAGTATGTACATTTCTCTTCCCCTCCCCCCTCCCTGATAAAAAAGTCCACTGAAACCCATTTCCAATAAATTAGTTCTTCCTCCATTTTTTATGTGGTTTCCCTGGTAAGCCTTTGATTATATTGAATATACATATATATAACGATGAATTTATTTAACTCATTTTCTCATTGTTGTAAGCCTAGTAATCCGTGAAAATTCTGCGCATAGGATTCGCTCCATTTATTATCCGATGTTGAAATCAGGCAATTCCCTCAAAACACACACTTCTTAAACTACATAAGTATATATATATATATATATCTAAATACATAAATGTATTATTTGTAGGTATTTTTAAATTACGTTTAACGTAGAGTAATATTCCCCATAGAGAACTCTTTTTCCTACTCGTTATCAACTCTTTAAAAAAAAGAAGTATGTAGAAGCAAATACTCAATTATGTTTTTAGTTGGAAACATTAATTATTCCTTTATAGCCACAAAAGAAATTTTTTACAAAATTCTTGTGAAAAAGTTTTTAAGATAAAGAAAACTCTATATACTCTGGATGAAGAAAAAAAAGAGTTGTATCCTGAATGAATGATATCTGTACATATTATGTATAGCAACATACAATAGTATGTGATGTAATAGTAGTGATGCGTGTAAGTTGAGAGAGAGAGTACAGAGAAAACCAAACCATTAGTTTTGCTCTAATATATGAATCAAAAATCAATATTGATAGTTATTAGAACAAATAAACGTACAATGAAAGCTAAGAATATATTCAAGTCTAGTTTTTATTTCATATTGAGTTCAAAATAGCATTTTAAAATTAGAACTACCGTATTTTCCCATGTACATATAAGAGTTCCTTTTTTGCTCAAAATTTTCACCTTAAAAATAGGGGGTCTCTTAAATGTACATGGGAGTAAGTGTTTTTAGCACCAGGTTGTACTTTTTTTCAGAATTATTGTTTAAAAATTGACGGGGTCTCTTATACACAGAAAAATACGATACTTGATTCTATATATGTAAATATATTTATTCCTAAATTAAGTGCCCTTAAATGGTCTAATACATCAGAGCCGTGAAAATAGGGAGGGAGAAATACGGTGCCCCTCCAATAGTGCTAATATTTATACCCCTTTTTGATGTCAAAAATACAAATATAAATGCATTAATATGTATGTATTACCTTTTGGTGGCAAGTGCATTACTCATAAAATGTTAAATGACTATAGCACCAATTTCCTTGTTACGGGCACTTTTGGAAGGTACTATACTAAAAAACTATCTACCAATATATTTTTTTGTCGAATTCAAACAATACATTTTTTATATACATATACCAAACGTAATTGACAATTTGCTTGGTAGTCATAAATTTAGTGCCATTTTGGATACAAGTATTACGTATTTTTTATTTCGAATTCGAAAAATAAATTTTGCACATAATTGTCAGTTTCATTCGTAGAAATACATAAATTTACAGCCCTTCGATGACAATAATTTGTGTTGGTTCAAAATTAAATTGTACTAAATGATATTTTTACGTTTGCAAAAGTATATATGTGACTTTAAATGTAAAGTCAGCTGTAGTTCTTGAATACAATAAAGTTGCAGATATAAATAAATTCAGGATGATGAAATATCGAATTTGAAAAGAAACTTAATTAGATATAATAGATAGGTGCTAATATTCAATTCACAAAAAAGTGTCACTTTACATACATAATTTGACTTTGAACCAACGATAGGTCTGTAGTTAGAGGAAGCTGAATGCTTCTCACATCAGTGTTTTGATGTAAACCCGTTTTCCTGTATAGAAGAGAGACAAAACGAAAGAAACTTGTTAGTAATATAAAGTAATATATGTACATATTGAAAACGGAGGCCCATTGCCCATTACAGTGACAAGGCAACTGCCTTGCAATCTAGCTTTTTTTAAAGATTTAGTCATACCTTATATTAATTTTTATTAAATAAACCACTCCTGAGTTGATGTTAAACTAAATATGGTAACACTATCTGCTAATAGAATTTGACACTTCAAAATGGGAAGACTATGTTTAAAATAAAAACAAAACTTTGGCATATATTTGTCGACTGACAATTTTTTTGATAGATTATCTCAAAAAAGGATTCCGGCAAATTTTCCATCTTTATCAATATCATTAGAGAAATGAAAACATTTTCCAACCCAGGATTATTGAGAAGAAAATGTGTTTACGAGTGAGTACGTAACTTTGATTGCTAATACTAGATTTGAGTGCAAATTAAACATGTACCTATGTAATTAAAGGATATGAGGGTCTACTCGATTTAAATCATAGGTATTATAAAATAATTAATGAGTTTGCAAGTCAAAGTAATAGAAAACATTGATTTTTGTATTTTTGTTATTTGAAATAACTAGAGATATTTATGTATGATGACATAATTTGTACACCTGCTGCAAACTCTTGTTTGCAAATATTACACATACATACATACACAGGCGCACTTCTGTCAATTATGATCTACATAGTTCTTGAACATAAAGAATATGTACGTATGTACATGTATTAGTTATCTACATATGAATATTAATTCTACATACATACATATATTTTTAGTTCGTAGCAATAACTTCAATTAATATTATTTTGAAGAAGACGAAAAACAAAAATACGAAGAGAATATCATGTTACGAACTCAGGCTAAATAGATAGAAATATTATTACATACATACATATACAAAATAAAAAAAAAAGGTAAAAATACTTTTAACAGCAATATTTAGTGAGGTACTACAATGTACGTATGTATAGATAATGCATTCACTTACTCACATAAATGGGGGATGAACATGATGACTGAATCTTTTAGGCCATTCTGGGGATTGTAAATAAATATCATAGGGTGTGTGCAAACTCGTGTCATAGTCAAATGTGGGGAGGGAGGAGGAGGAAAACACAAAACGAAATAGTAATGTAGTACTAGTTGTCAGGAGCTGCACATTTTTTTTTTTTTTTTGTAAGTGGAGTGGCCAGTAACTAGAAAGAAACTTATAGAATAAAAAGATAAAAAAAAAAACATGGACTATCTAAAAATTTCTTATACTTAATGCGTCATAAGGAAATTTATGAACAAAGTGTTCATCAGTTTGTCAAAACAAAGATGCAACAACGTATCAATCAAGAATTTTTTACTATTAAAATAGTCACTTGACATGTGAATCAATTTCGACTACGACCTCAGAGGTGATTCAATTTCTAGCTATTCATAGAAGAATCCTAAATGAGGACCTTCTACCGTTTTATGAGATAGTAGGTCCAATTATCATCTGTTTTTTCACTTTTTTCCATAAAGTTCAATATCAATTGATGCTTAGATCTGTCTGCTGTTAGGTGGTTGGGGGTCTTACCATTAATTAATATAGATATAATAATATAATTTTTGAATCTTTCATTTTATTATTGATATATATAAAACAGGTGGAATATGCCCACAAAAGAAAAGAGAGGGGTAAAAAAATTTCAACAAATATATGGTTTTTAATTGTAATTTAATTGCGACTCCAGATTTAAATAGAATGTTGTCACAGTTTGATAAATTAAATAGCAACTCATATTGTATGCAGGGCTTCCGAAAAGTAAGAAATCTTGTTCTACTTCCTATTATTTTCTTTACAAAATATGACAAAAGAACCACGATAGCTGTTTAAGGAATTAATAAAAAGATATAATTCAATACAATTACTTATTTTTTACTAATATCATACATACATATTTTGACTAACAAGTACCAGATGCCAATATAACCAATCTATGCATTCAACACATGCAGTAATTTTTTTGGACAATCACTATCACAATAGGGTTTTTTTTTCTGGCTCAGTCTCATGTGATTTTTCTAGACTGCTAGTTCGGTTAATTTAATTCCTTACAAAACTTAGATTGATTTTTTTCTCACTGTCACATCGAAACAGAATAATATTTAATCAAAATATTACCCAGTCATACGTGTTGTACTTACATATTATGTGACACTTTAAACTTCAAATTTGGAAACACATCTTTATAATCTACAATTCATTTAAAAAAATCGATATAGAACAATTTTTTTGCTAGACAGATCTCGATCAAATTTTTTATATGACTTTTGGAGCGAATGGAGACATACCCTTGGTATATTCAAGGAACTCCTTTTTTTATAAAAGAGTATACAATATGTACATATATAAAGTACTCTAGAGATCGTGTCAAAAAAGGTAGGGTGGGATTGTAAATTGATATATGTAGTAATGCCAAAATGCCCACACGGCTTTTTCCAAAGGATCGATTTGAAGAGAGCTCGGAAACAACATCTCTAAAATCCCAAAATTCACGATTGTTAATCCAGAGCTAATCTTGGGGTATTTATTTTATGAGGACTTGCTTCATAGTGAACGACCATGTCACCGTTCCTCTCCCTACGCATTACTTTAAAATACTTCCCCTCTACATATTCTTAACTTCATTCAATTATTTGCCCTCAGTTCTGAGTTAGACGAATATTAACTTATTGAATTACATAATTACATTTTTAATAATTAATTTTCTGTCAAGAAAGAGCTCAAAAACAGAGATGTGGGGGAAAAAATATCAATAATTGTCATCTATGAGCTGAAATATTAGTTAGTTGTTGTGTCTAAGAATTTCTGGTGCATACTGTACATAAATGGTTACCATCTCATTGTAACCTCAGGTCCCACACTCATAAATCATTATCATTCCATTAATTTTCGCAAGTATATGACTCTTTATTTTGCTTTTATCGCCTATGTCCATTAACAACAAAAAAAAGTAACTTATTTTAAATAGATTATTATTATTAAAGAATTATTTGCACCAGCAAATAGAGAGAGAGAGAAGAGGGGGGGGAGAGATAGGTATATTATAGACCTTTATTTGAGAGTCGTATTCGTCCTTCATATATTTGACTGCCCATTTCTACAACCATACATATACACACATACATATAAATTATTACAGCCATTAGAAGGAAAATAAACAAAAGCCCTTTTTTGATGTAGCTGAGATATGTATAACATTTAAAATTCGTCCTTTAAGCTATTTAGGAAGGGACCTCTAATCGAACATACAGCATATGTACATATTTAAAAAAATATTGTGTAGTATTATTATGGTTAATCATGATTAATTACCTCACCGAATAAAAATCAATCCACCTTCCATCCTGACTTTGTTACAGGAATTGCAACTTTTTTTATATTGTAATATCAAAAAATAGGGCGTTTTCCACGAAATGATTTTACATATGTACCATAAGAAGTCAAATAAGTCAAACTTAAAATAATAAGTATTCGACATAACAAAATTACATATTTCTCTTCATTTCAATAATTTTCTTCAATTTAAACTATCCTGGCACTATTAATACCTACTATTAAATTCAATAGTCACTATGGACCTTTTTGAGACTCCAATTACCTCAATAGCAGCTTTGTGTATTACATTTGCTTGCCATCTAAGTGTACAACGTATGTGTGTACTTAGTGAAAGAATACTACTGTGATTAGCATAAATACGATAAAAAGTGCTCTGTAATTGAACGAGTTATTAGACGAAAATGACAGGTAAAAGGGGACAATACATATTTTATAAAATAATATGTAAAAAGGGACTGAGCTTTTAGACTGGAATTGGATAGACTGTATTGTATGTATATATTATGTGTATTATCGAAGCCATTTTTAACATTAATTAACTTGAAGCATAATTAAGAAATGAATGCCAGTGCCAAAAAAAAAAAAAAACTATTCCACAAAAATGTATGCACCTAATGTGTCTGACAGTTTTTCTAACATATGTATGTTTATCGCATAGAATTTTTGTAATATGAGGTTCGATGTTATTTTACATCCATTCATAAATTTATTCATTCTCTAATTATAAATGAACTTATACATCAATATACTTATAAATTGTTCAGAAGCAGATATACATATACCCAAATAAATATGTAGGTTCAAAAAATAAAATATACATACGTACATAATTTTTAGAAAATTAAATCTGTATTAGGAATATTGGTTTTTTTAACTAAAAAGTTTTTTTATTATTTATGTATACTATTCAATTGAAGCATTATTTGTATATTTTTTGTTAAATAGTATTTAACATGATGATTATCAATAATAGCAAATGTCATTGATTTTTTTGTTTATCTCTCCTTCTATTTTTGAAAAAAAAAAAAAAAAGGCTCCAGTCTTTAGTTTCGTATTTGTACAGTCAATTTTTGTTGTTGTTCATTCCTTGATGTAAAGCTGTCTATTCCATTCATAATAAGGTATAAAAAAACATGTCTTATTTCTATTATGAGATCCAAAAAAAAAGAAAAAAAGTTGATTATATAAGTTTATAAATAACTGATTTTTGTGTTAAAAAAATTGTTGCATTCTATGTTACTTACATACTACTCCAATGAATGGCTTTCCATATCATTTCAATCAATATATGTTTAGGGTACAAGTACAAAGAAAATATTCCAGTCTATTTGTTAGTTGTATATCTAGAGACAAAGTTTCATTCTGGATCCACTATTTTGAAATAGTATGATATTATTTCCGTACGACATATGTATGTACTGTCTTCCAGCACCCATATGCAAATATAAAAGTGTTGTGAGATGGGTGTCTATGACAATTTGTCCTTGGATATCCTTTAGCGCATGACTGTTGTAAAACTATGTATCACATAAGTACAGTCAGTTATTTTTTCCCACTGGAGAAGCAACTGCCTATTTTAAGGGTCATATACCCTATTACAAATTTATAAATACCGTTTGAAATATATGTAGATCCTACAAATATGGCACATTTGCATTTAATAGAGGGACAACTGCCCCTCTATTACAGCAGTCTTATATTTAGTCTTTTTTCCAAAAAATAACTCATCTCGTTGCGACATACCTCAACATAAAAATGAAGTTACCTTTTTCTGGATGATTTTTGCTTTTGTTTTAGACTGAAAATTGTAAGTCTGTTATTGTTTATTTGAGTATAAGGCAATATATGGAAGGACTAAGAGCATTAAGATTCAGATTATGATGGACACGGAAGAGATTTTAAAATACGTATTTTAAAATAAGCTCTTTTTTAAGTGCCATTTTGACTCATGAGCTCTTACACGATCCTTCTGTAATTATATATGTACGTAATCTGTACCTAGCATAGCAATGATGATCTTACTAATTGAGGAAGCTCAGTTAAAAAATAAAAATAATACATTCTTTCAAGTCATTTTATAAGTCAAACGGCATACATATATTATATGTAGATATAGTGAGTCCTTTGTCAACAAATTGCCTTAGAGAAGACTATTGTTTCATGTTCATTCATTTGTCAATATCATACTTCTTATAAAATATTTCGACCAAGTTTATATGTACATTCAAAAGTTTTAAAGATCCCTCACTACTACTTATTTGAAGGAAAGGTGAGGACCATAAAATTCATAACTCAATATATTTTATTCCTGTCTATAAATACATATAATATAAAGTCTCATTTCAATAAGGAAATACCTTAACGCTCTTCATTCTCAAATTGATGAGAAGGAGTCAGAATTATATTTAGATCAAAATACTTACATATGTACAGAAGCATATATGTATGTAAGTATTAAAGATATTTTAGACAAACTTGTGAATTGTAATGGGTGAGTGAGGTCTATGCATTTAATAAGACAGGCTCCAGCGTCATTGAAGACTCCTCTTCATTGTTTATGTGCACATACTTGTTATAATGCATAGCGATTCACTTGACCTTCAAACAAAGAAACAAGGAAATGTGTATCTACGTTTATGCGGGTGCACTAGAATAAATTTTAAGATGCAGGCAGCTCCAATCTACATACTTGTGCGTGAGTCTTTTTTAACGGTCTGACCGCAATTTAAAAAAAAATATTTGCACATACACATCCCAGTGGGTCCTTGAGAATTCATGGTGAGAAATACTCAACACAAAATATTAACGAATGAGTACATATTTGACGCATCAACAATCACCTAAATTGACCACTTATCAAATAATATAAAAATATTATTTCTTTAATTAGGTTACTCTCAATGTCAATGTCAGTTAAGCCATCTTCTCAACTAAAATAAAGAACATTTACGAATAAATTCATAAATATAGGGCTTTTTCGTCAAAATTTAAATAATTTGTGACCATACCTTGAAATATGAGTAACATTTGTGTCAGATATTATTATATCAGTCGTATTATGTTTATCATTTTTTTTTTTCATACCCAAAAAAGACCGTTTTCATCGGTTTTTATTCTTAATTATCAAAGCTGATTCAATTTACATATACATATTGGAGACTTAACTTTGTTAGTAAAATTTAAAAGCAATTTAAGACCATTTTCGTAGGGTAACCCATGTAATCAGATTATGTATACAAAAATGAATTTTATGCATTGTATGTAATTAATGTCACAGAGTCTCAGTACTCAGTTTTTGAAGACTATTTCAATGTTAATCGTATTTGGAACTATAAAAATGTTAGTAATAATACTTCTATTATTTTTAATTTCGATGTTTCTACTTCTATTATTTATATGTTGAAGTAGAAACTTTAAGCGTGTTACGAACGTTGATTGATTTTCTTTGAGTTCAAAATTTTGTTTGGCTGTGAACAAATCATTGGAGTAATCCCACCAACTGATTTTGCAAAGTTCATTCAAGATAGATATAATCGTGTTTTCTAGTGGCAAAATACTTTCTCAGTCCTATCCCAAAATTTAGTTGATTAGGTTTTTTGGAAGAAGTGACTAAAGCAAGGAAACTACCTACTAATCACTCAAAATATCTTCCAAATTGAGAACCTAAATCCTTCAGTTCGAAACACTGACAATCCAAGGTATGACAGTTTGTATGTAGTGAAAGTTCCCTTCTTACTTTTTGATTACAAAAAGGAAAATAAAAAAAAAGGAAAAAGAAGGGAGGAGAAAAGAAGAAAAACAAAGAGGAAGAGATAAAAATACAGTCTACGCAGTTGAACTATATGTACTTGACTTTTATATGTATATATTCAATTTATTCATTTTCTACTTCATTTCGTGTTTTTTTTAAGACGTTGATTTAAATTTATAGTAATATAATATATAAATACATATATATGTATGTATATATATAATAACTACATTATTTCTCGAAAAAATGAATATAATAATTAATTAATTATAGAGATTTGTTGAAAACATAGTAATAATAATAATAATTATAAGAATATAAGGAATAAAAAAAAAAAAAAAAGAAGAAAAATTCCCCCCTTCTACAAAAACTGCGTAGACTCATCATATTTCCATTTTTTTCCTATTCCAAATTTTTCTATTGAATTTTATTCCTTATATTCTTTTACATCAGTCTGACTTTTTTTAATTTTTTTTGTTGAAGAGAAATACAGACACAGAATAAGTGGTGGGACTGTACCAACTACATACTCTCACTTCCTTCAAAAAAAAAATATGTTACATATATATGCATTTAAGGAAAAATAAATAAATAAATCTATAGATATACATATACAAATATGCTCTACATATATTTAATTATAATGATTATAATATGATATAGCAGTAAAATAAAATAAAAACGATAGATACATGGGTATATATCAATATATGTATAGCCAAGACTTTATTTATATTGATAATATATATATATATATATATATGTTAGAGATATATATATTTAAAAAAATTATTTACACAATTTTTCAGTATGAATCTTAATATTTACATTGACGAATTTGTTTTCTTTTTTATTTCTTTATATATAAATATGCCTTGATTACATGTTAGGATTTTGGTCAAGTTGTAACTTGTGCCCTAAGTAAATTTGTAAAAATTATAACCAATACGTTTGATTTACTCATATTACGAATTATTGTGTGAATTGAGCATTTCTGAACACTTAAACTTCTTATTTATATTATTGAATATACTACATATTTATAAGTAGTATAAAAAAATCATTTATCTAAAGTTTTAAATTTTAGTGTTAAAGTTACAACTTGTACGAAATCCCACATCCAAATATTTACCAGATGTTTTCTAATTACTATTATAGCAGAGTTATTTTTTTTTAAATTTATGATTATAGGAGGGTCGTTGAAGGGGGAGAGGGTGGTGAACTGTAACATAAAAAAAATTATGAAATGCCCAAAAAATTTGTGTATTTAAAAAAAAAATTTGTACTCAAAGGAGTGGAGAGGAAGAGAAAGAGAGAGAGAGAAAAAAAAACATTTAAAAAATTGTCGAAATATCACTAATTTTTTATTATTATTATTTTTTAATATTTTTTTTTTCACGCGATTCTATAAAGCATATATTTTAATAATTAATATTCATCATCATTTGAAATAATAGTAAGATATATGTATATAATAGAGATATAATATGTATATAATAATATTTTGTTGGTTACGTCATATAGACTATTTATGACGTCATGATTATATAAGAGGAGAGATAATTATATATGTATATATATATATATTTTGTATAGAATATGAACCCAAAAATATATATTCTTGTATGTATATAATTAGATTATGAAAGACGGACCAGTATCAGAAGTGTTATCTGTCAAAAAAAAAAAAAAAAAAAAAGGATCACAATAAAAAAAATCATTGTGAGTGAAGGGGGTAGGAGGTGGAAATAATAATAATAAAAAAAGTGGGGAGGGCTTATTATTATTTCAACTTGTCAACTTAAAGACTAGAAATTCTCGCTTGATGATTTTTTACATGTTTTCACACTTAAAAAAAAGGGCTTTGCAACATAAACCATAGAATTCAATAATAATGATAATAAAGTAATAATTAAACTAATTAACAAATAATAATAATAAAATAATCATGAGGAGAAAAGATAAAGTCGAGAATGAGGGGGGGGGGGGGCTCACAACTCCCTCACGTTACATCATCATCATGTTTTTTTGTATTGTCATAACAAGGGCAGTCTTCTTCTTTTTAAAATAAACAGAAAAAAAACATCCATACAGATTAGGTATGTACAAAAATTTGAATCGTCATCCCGTAAGCTTTTGAGTGAGTGCTTGATATATCATCATCACCCTTTTTTCTTTCTTTTTGGATACAATAATTATCATTGAAATTTCGCAGTGTGATTTGTTAATTACTTTCACCAAAACGGGTACATGCCTTTTTCCATTTGCACTGTGTGCACCATAGCTCTTTCTTCTCCATACCATACACTTTACGGCACTTTTTTGCATCTCCACGTGGACGCCGGATAGGGGATTTGGGTGTGGAGGAAGTGAGGGGTTTGGGAGAGAGGCGAATGTATTTGCTTTGATGTGGGGAAGAACTTGATGGCTAAAAAAAAGAAAAAATTGAAATGAAGGTTTATAAACATAATTCGTTGTCCAATGTTTCTCAAACTGTTGAGGGTGTCCTCATAGAGCTCGAAAAGAATTTAAACAAGTATGTTTATTTAAAAAAATGAAAATTTCTTGGGCTAGAATGAGGGCGAGGGTCCAACAGCCAAAAAGTTTAAGAAGCACTGAGTATTGGAGTTCGTTTCATCTTACCTGTGTTGGAGCGTTGTTATTGTTATGATGTGAAGAAGGAGGAGGAGCGGATGAGGCTCCACCACTTGATAAACTATTTGATGGAGAAAAGGAGAAACTAGCAGCGGCAGCGACGGGTATAGTAATCGGTACAGCAGCAACAGATTGATGTGAAAGGTGCGGAGGAGAGACGTTATTGGAGGAGGTGGTGGAAGAGGTGATGAGGACCGAGTGTCGATACTCTGGATTCTCATGAGGTGGACGTGCCATGTCCATATGATCCGCTAGAAGTGGAGGTCTCACTGCCGGGGGACCACTTGCAAGGATTTGTATTCCTTTTCCATGAGGGGTTGGAAGGGATGAAGACTGAACAAGGAGGTGATGAACAGGGCGCTGCTGTTGTTGATGTCGTGTTTGATGATGATGATGTTGGGGTGGCTGACGATGCTGGGGTGGAGTATAACATGAAGAGGAGGGGGACGAAAGAGGGAGAGAAGTGAGAGTTGTGGTTGAGGGGAGTGTGTGCTGATGATGGTGTTGGTTGTTATGGATGTGGTGTTGAGTAAAGTGATTTTGCATATATGATACTGCTGCAGCAAAAGGTGTCGGAGCCAAAGGAGCTTGAGTTCTGTGAGCAACAGAGTCAGAACTCTCCATGGGAACATCGATCTCTGTGAAATAAAACTCCTCTTCATGATCATTCTCTTCTTCAGACTCCGGCTCAGCTTTTCTATAAGCAATTGAAACATGAAACTTTTTCATAAAGAATAAATATCTTATCAACGTACCTCAAATGTTCCTTTCTAATGTGCCTCTCAATGTCCGAACAGACTTCTCTAACAACATTGCATCCCGGCCAAGTGCACTGATAAATTATTCTAACATGCTCAGTCTGAAAAAAAGGATTTCATAGTTTAGCATATTATATCTATATAAGGGTTCCCCAACCCCGCTTAAACAAAATATCTTCCTAGAGAGCCATATAACACCCACAAAAAAAGCACCAGTATGTATGACGACAAAATATGAAATATAAAATAAATTTTAAAATTTAAGCAATTGTATGCTTTTTATATATTTACATATATATATATTACGTTACTGTTCTTCATCAAAATTGTACCAATTGTTAGTTTTTTGGATAATTACGTAGGTAGATAGATCATTTCAAAGCTTTTAATGCAGTAGATGTTCATATGAATAAATAAAAGAGATTTCAAATCGAGGGTATATATACATGTTGTACAAACAAATATTTATATTGGATTACATCCAACAAAAATAAAATAAAATCAGGCAGTACACATATATAAAGTATATATGTATGTAAAGGCACATTTTAGGCATGAATGTAAGTATGAATAGGTATACCTACATCAAGCAACTCTACCTAATTCAGAGTTCCCAACCGTTGGATTGAGCTATCTACACTGGTCAACAAATTTGAACTTTCAAAAATCCTAAGGGGTATAATTATAGTAAAAGTTATTCAGTTTTGAACGCTGATTTCAAATCTCTAATTTTTTTGAGAGAGAGTACTAAAGTTTTTGAGAAATTGGACCCTACTTTATTAACTTTTTTTGGCTCATTTTCCAACTTCAACTTCAATTTAAGCCTAGGTTATCCTAGAAGGATACTCATTTTGTCCATTAACTGAATAACTTTTATTATAACATACTTATACCCCTTAGGATTTTTGACTGTTGACCAGTATTATTAATTAAGGAATTTGTAATATATATATTTTGTTCTTCTTCACAGAAAATAGAAATGAAGTACCTGGTAAGAAGAATTCATTAGTGGGGAGGGAGTATTTGGGCTTATACATAAATTTTGGGTATCCAAAAGTTGGAAATGCCACACTAGTTATAAATATAAATAAAGATACATATACATAGATATATCTAGAGAGAGATAGAGAGAGAATAGGTAAAGGAGCTCTGAAATAGAGAATTACACATTTGTATTTATTGTTGCCAATGTGTCTATTTCTTATTTGTGTATTTTAAAGTATTTGTTACGTCATTAAATTGTGGGGTTTTTTTAATAACAACAAAAAGAATAGACGAAGAAAGTCTAAGTATTTTTTATTTTGCTTTTGTAAATTACTAAGAGAGTGTTCAATTACTACATACCTATACATATATACATACATCAATTTCCATACAAGAGAAAAAAATATAGAATCAGAAAAAAAAAGTTTGGAAAAAACTCTGAAAGCTCTTTAAAGACAGATGTTTTCTAATAAAGAAACATAGGTCCTTTCTAATTTTATATTTATTTTCTTATTCTTAGTAACAACCAATATATATACATATAAGTATAAATATATATACCTACTAGAAAAGAAGAAAAACCTTTTTTTTCACCATACAACCATGAAAGAACAATAAGACACTTTTTTATAGTTCTTGATTTTACAAAATCTGGTTCTTTAAAAAAAACGTAAACAAAGAGTTTGTATATTAGATTTATTGTTTGATTACTAATAAATAAAACCATTTTCTCATGTATATATGTATACAACTAAATGCATCATTATTCAAGGACAAGAAGCTACAACAACTACTATGACTCTCTCGTCGTTACCCCCTCCTCCTGTTTTTATGTACATACAATTCTATAAAGTTTTTTATTATTATTCTTGTTATTTTTTATTAGAACTCTCTCTTTCATTTCGGTACAAGGCGGATAAGTGAGAGGAGTAGGTGCAAAAGGAAGGCAAAGAGAGAGAGAGAGCAAAAAAATTGATTCCTTCCTGTGGTCCCTAGCCTATATATATATATATATGTAAAAAGCACCAAAGAAAAGGGAAATTTCTCCCTCCCCTCCCCCCGTCAATGCACTTTCTCTCTCTTTCCTTCTTTCTAAATGCATTTCCAGAAATAACATAATAAATAAATAATTAATAATAAGCCATTGAACGATAAATACATTAAATGTCTATCTTTCTATAAGAATATGATGATTAAAAATGATTTTTTTTTGCATGTCATTTAAAAAATGATAGGGAGAGAGAGAGAGAGAGCCACAAATCTGGAGGAGTCACTTACTACTTCACCCACTCACTCCTTGGATTTGTGCCAAATTAATTAAAAACTATCTGGAAATTATTTTCATTCTACATATGTATGTATACATTAATTTCACTTACTATGAACAGGGAATAAAAAAGCTTTCTCGGTTTCTGCTGTTGTTGTTTTTGTAAGTAGGAATACATATATATGGATAGGCAGAGAAAGCCATCTCTGACTTATAATAAGAAGCTATCCACTGAGTGATCCACATATGTACGTACTTAAATATGTGTATATGTAGTTTGAAAAATGATGAGTTTTGTTTTAAGTTTAACTCGATCATATGTTTTTAGATAGACCAAAACCATGAGATCACACAGTATCAGTATTTTTTTTTTCAACATCATTATTCCTGTCTGGTTTTTTTTAAACATATAATGTCTACAAAAAATGGGCTGGCTGGCTAAGGATTTTTACGAGTTTTTTATGACTGTTTTTTACGAGACCTATGTATGTATGTCTCTTATTGATAAACATATATTACATCATAAATTTTTTTTTTTAATATTTTTGTTGAAGGTGTAAGTGAAATAATATGTGGTGATGGGAGTTGGTGGGTGTCCTGAGGAGTACATAGATATATATGTACCTACGACTTGGGTGTCTGATTATACCCTCAAGAACAATTTGTCATTTTATTATAAACTTCCATATGATTGTCAAAACGTCATATAGTTGATGATCAAACCCCTTTGTGTTTTTAATTTTTATGGCTTTTCTACAGTACCTTTCTACATTTTTAATAGGGAAAAGTACCATTTAACAAAAAAAAAAGTAATTTTTTGGGGAGAAAGGACATTTAATGTTGACAAGGGATCATGAGATGAACCCCTTGCTGTGTTTCTCTCAATTAACCTTACCTTGATTCTCTTCGTTGGCTCGTCGGAATCCACGGCCGAGGATTGATCAGAAAGGATTCCTTCGTCAGACTCTTGATTTGATAATTGTAATAGAGCTTCTGCTTCTGTATAATTGGGATTTTGGGCGGAAATAGATGTCCAGGAGGATCCAAGGGAGCTTACACCTGAGGAGGTGGAGGAAGAGGAAGGGGAAACACCTCCATTGGGAGCAACCATTGTCGTAGAACCACCAACACTTGAGGTTGGACACCCTAAAAGTAAAAAAATAAGTGCATTGAACATGAATAATAGCATCATGTCGGCAGGAAAATTAAATATAATTGCAATCATTGTTTCTGTACTTTATTTAGCCCCTGCCCCCTGTTACCGCCTCCTCAAGTAAGTAGTCCTTCTTAATTTATATTTGCATACATAGAACATACTTCTTTATTTCAGACAGCTTATATACAAAGTATGTTGTACTAAAGGAAAGACAGGGCACAGTTAGGCCAAGCGTGTTAGTAAAAATAAGAATATTAAAAATAAGGCCCAATTCTATACTTCAAAAAAGAAAAAAAATCGTCCCTTGCTTCTTCTTCTAGTACTTCAAGGTCATATAAACGTTATACACACACAAGGCCTTGCTCATATAATCACAATAAAAAGGTTGTCAAACTACTTTTAAAAGCTGTTTTTTTACTCTCAATGTTAATCGTTCTGTAGGGGAAAGATAGAAAAAGAAAGAGAGAAGAAGAATGCCGACCGGCTCATTAAACTGCGTGTCTCTTCTCTTTCTCTTTTTTTCGTTTTCTTCTTTCAACTGCTTCCCATCCTAAACTAACTATGTATCAAATATACTTATTCAAAAAGTTTATTTTATGTATGTATTTTGAAAATCTTTTTATGAACTTGTAAGAAGGAGTAATCGTTCCTCATATCTATGTATTTAAAAAAAGAAGGAAAAAAAACTTTTATTTATTTTTCTACTTTGAAGTTACGTGTAATAGCAATGTTGCCGAATTTTAATTTTATTTATAAAAAAAATTATCAGTAAAAAGAAGCTACATACTAGATCGATTATTATTATTCTTCTTCTTTCCTATTCCTTTCCTTTCCTTTTTATTTTTTTACTTTTTCATAAGCTGTTCTTCAAAGTGTACAAGAGGGAGAGAAAGAAGGAGGGAAAAAAGGGAAAAAAAGGAAAATCAAGGTTAAGTTCTTTGAAGGCCAAATTTTTTTCCCTTTTCTTTCTCTCTCTTTCCTTCTTCTTTCTTTCCTATTTTTCTTAGTTCTATTTTCTTATATGTATACATATATTTTCCTTGTATGTATGTACATATATTTTCCCTTTATGTATGTACATATATAAAAATTACAGTTATATGTATACGAACCGGTGATTTTGTTTCTTGGACTAAATGAGAGATTCATGAGTACCATAGCAGCAGTGCACTCCGACATGACGGGTGTGTGTCGATCTGACTCTGATCCAGAGCTATATATAAAAGAGATTTCATCACCGGATGATTCTGAATCCGAGCTACGACGCTTCCGACTACTACTGAAATATAAAGATGAATATTTCTGAATATATTATATTGATTTGTAAGTACATATGTAAGTATTTATAGGTAAAATTATACCCTTCTTGCATTTATGTATATCAAAGTGAACCTGTGGGAAATAATGAGGATGACATCTTATTCCAAAGTATGTACATAATATTAGTACGTACATACATGTACAAGACTCAAGATAAGCTCACGCACAAGAAGACATCAAACGAGAGAGAGAGAGAAAGAGAGGTAGGGAGGGAGGAGGAGTAGGAGAAGTAAGTAAGTAGTGGGCCTGTTCTACTGGCATTAAAGTACATACATACATTCCATGCCTCCAACTCCCCCTTGCCCACACACACACACTACATGTAAACGAATAAGAATAAATATGTACAACAGCAATCTAGAGTCATATGTAATTAGTCATGTCGTTAATGAAGGCGCCGAAACGTCTGACAATGTACCTGGGAGGAGAACTACACATCAATGTATGTATGTATGTACTAACAGGTATATACATACAACAACATATACCTATATACAATGCTGTGATGATATTAATGTTCATATCATAAATTATTATACATATGTACAATATACATATCTACATATGTCTGTTTGAAACAGGGAATAAAAATTGCTCTGTGAGTCGTCATACGGTTTGTATGTCATCTTCACAAAAAAATTTACATGCTTATAATTTGCACGTAGCCTGCTTTTTTGTACATATGGTATTTAATAAGTATCATAATAATCAATATATCAATAGCTACTAAGGGCAAAGGATTCGTTTGTTTTTATATTTTGTTTGTTGTCAAATGATTTGTTTTTCTTTTTCTTTTTTTCAAGTCATACATACATATAAGCAACATATATAGATATAATAACCCCTTCGTTTGAAGATTATCAAATACTTCAAAATAGAAAAAAAAGAGTCAAGAAACATGATAAGAAAGTGAAGTAAAAAACAAAAAAGTCATGCATATATAAATGTAAATACAAGAACTCGTTTTTCCGGTGTGCATACATATATACTTTGATGTCAAGTAATATGTATATATATATATACATATATATGTAAATATATAAAAAAACACACACACACAACCTCTCGTCTCATGTTTGGGCCATAAATAAATATCCTACTTAAATACATTATTCTATATATATATATATATATGTAACATAACATGTAAAGTTATAATATAAAGACGCGAATTCAGCGAATTTATTTTATTGTTTTTCATCAAATAATAATAATTATAATTAATGTCTGGAATCTCACAAACTCCATACATATGAATATTTAAGTAATAACTGTTGTGTGTGTTTCAAATCTTCTATTCATCAACAAATCAAAGATAATATTTATTAATAATTTGTCAAACAAAAATGATTTTTTTACCTTAACTGGAAACTACTCAAATTAGAAAAAATTAATGATAAGATAGATAATTTGTCAAAATATACATTCATATAAAATAAAAATAACGAACTAGCAAACATGAAATTAAAATTAATAGCGCTTTTTTTTGTTTTTGTTTTTCCAATTCACAATCCATTTAATCATTATTATGATTATTATTATATCATAAAAAATAGTGTCGACGTCATTCATGCAAGAAATTACATATATGTTGCTTTAATGATGTCCTTTGTTGTGAGCCGGAAGGGCCGGAATTGCCATGGCAAAATGTATTATTACAAAAAACATTACATGACAAAATCATACTTAAGTATTGATTATTAACTCTAGTATTTAAGAACTAATGAGGGCTTTGAGACAAGAGATGATGAATATTAAATCCACCACACCCGGAAAATATATATAACAACAGGTTGTTCTTGTTGTCTATGGTAGTTGTGTGAGATGTATTTTTTTTTTTCATTTTTAGATTGTTATTTGACTAATTTATCTAAAATTTAGTACGATTATTGTTCTTGAAAATATCAAACACTTTAATAAAAACACCAAATATATATATAATATGCCTAGTGGTTCCTTGACCTTCAAGTCCAAGGATACCTCTTACTCTTATCTTTCTCTCTCTCTCTCTCTCTTAAGTCATTGAATTCCTTTTCTTTTCTTTTTTTCGTCTTACCTGGTATGTGAAATATCGGATGTTTCCGAGTTCAATCTGTGTCTCTCATGAACAATTTTAAAATCCGCTAATTTGGAAAAGTCAGTGTTGTTATGATTGATAAGACGTGTGGATTTCCGTGATTCTAGGAGGCGAACATCCTCCAATTTCTTTTTCACCTCTCCACCACCGTTCTGGAAGGAGATGTGGAGATTTGTAATTAAAAACACAAAAACTCAAGTAGGCTGGAGCAAAAAATTAATAACTATTTTTTGTAAGCTTGAGCATGGGGGAAAAATTGGGAGATCCTTCTCCTGACAATGTCTCTTAGAGTACATCATAGCAGTATATGAGAAGCCAGAAGGAGGATAACGGGAGTCCCAAATTGAGGGCATCACTTCTGCACTAAATGATAAATGTTAGTAACTTATTCATTTTTTTTTCATTTCTATTTCTACTCTGCGTCTTTTCTGCTCTTATCAAGAAGGCTGCAGTAATGTTAATAATATTTATTTATTTTGGGAGAGATATGAGTCTCTGCACTTACTTCGAGTTCAATAGACACTTCATCAATATTAGGTCTATGATGAAGGACGATTCCCTTCATTTCCCGACTCTGATGAGTGATATAGGCGCTTTGACCAGCTCGCAATTTGGAACTAGTCACATTTTGAAAGCCGGGTCCAATCAACTCTGTTCCCTTTCGCTCCTTCATACCACCCTCGTCATATTTTATAGAATAAGTTCCTATATTTGTCACACCCATGATTATTCCAGGATAGTATTTCCCATCATCCCAGGAGGCTGCTATCCGTGTGCCAATGATGGATCTCTTTGCTAAACGTTTCCCTGTCGACATGGCTCTTACTTTTATTTTGTATTTTATATTTATTAAAACTTTTTATTAATGTATGTATGAATTTAAACTTCTTTTTTCTTCTATCAGTGATTATTTGTAGAATATTTGTTTGTAATCTGAACACTACGCTAACTGATTCGACGGTCCTTATATTCGTTATCAAGGGAAGGGGGACATGACCTAATAAGAGTTCCTGGCGAATCTGATCTGTTGCGTTCTAAAGATATCCTCATCCTTGGTTTTTAAAAATACAGAAAAAAATCCTTGATAAATCCGTGAAAAGGTGATGATGTTGTTATAGAAATGTATATACATATACATATATATACATAAATTATTCCTCAACACTTCATGTATCCTTTTTAAACTTTTTTTTTCCTGTCACATGGAATAAATTTTCTTTTTATATAGATGTATCAACAGAAGAAGAAACTCAGAACAACAACACTTATAGTCACTATTTTTTAAAAAAATTGTTAATTTGATACAAAAAATTTGTTAAACTCCAGTTTTCAAGTGGGATTTTACAAACAAATGCGACTGTGACTACATACATATATATATATAATTAAATACATGAATTGTGTAAAATAATATAATATGTATGTAACTTAATTTTTTTTTAGGGAATAACTTCACGCCCTCCAATCATAATTGATGAAATATAACTGACTTGAACAAGGAAAAAAAAGAAGAAGAAATAAGAACTCTTTTTTTCAACTTTGTCGGATTCCAACTGTTCTGTGTGAGCGAGCGCTCGTTTTTCTCCTTCCTACGGCCGGCTCTCCCCTTAGAAGGATAAGTAGGCACAAGGGGTATGACATGAGTACCGAACATGTTTCCTGTCAAAAATGACAACTTGGAACCTATGACGAGAAACAATCTCATTCTACTCCTATTGGTTATTGATAGAAATAAAATCTTGGTGCATCCTTGAATTTGAAGAGAACTTTCATTCCATATGCGGCTATTCGTTATAAATCCTTCTAAATAGGATAAAATTCATTTTAACTATTTTTCCGTTGAAATGGAACCAAATCAAAGGCTTAGCAACGCTCATTCCCAATGTACCCTTATTGTACTGTTGAGTAATTCCTTCTATCTTGCTCATTTAGCCGTAAAGATGTTTTTGCAAGTCTAAAATAATCCATTAAATAGTTCTATTCCCAGTCAAATCGACTATGACATTTAGAATGACATAAAGTAACGTTCCTTTATTTAAATGAGAAACCCCTGTGCTTAAAAGAATAAAAAAATTCGCCAAACTCAGCTGAGAGAAAAAGAAGACAGAAAAAAGGAAGGAATGGAAGAAGGGAAGAGGGGAAAGAGAGAGAGAAACCGCGCACTCTCACGTGACTACCGGCATAAATATAAATCTCCTGAAAAGGGAATATTATTACATCATTTCGACCCATATACTTATTTTTTAAGGCGAGTTAAGGCAATAAGGAAAAGAAGGAAATTGCCGGCCGGCCGGCGTTTCCAGTACGTATGTACTCCAAAGGCTGTAATTTCATGGCTTCTTCTTTTTCTTTCAATCGTATTATAAATACAGCCTGTCGGCCTCTTGTTCTGATGACGTAATGAAGTAAATAGAGTAAAAGAACCGTCCGGCTTTTTATTATTTTTATTCTTTGACAGACGTCAAAAAAAGAAAAAGAAAAAAAAATTAGGCCTGCGCTACATTGTCATTATCGCATACGGCATATAATAATTAATTATAACATACCAATACTTTAGTTTGCAGCTCCTGAAGATTGTGTTTCAACGATAAAAAAGGATATGCATGATCATTGATCCCCTTCTTTTTTATTTGTTTATTTTAAGGTTGCGTGAGAAGCTCTTTTGACAGGTTTTTATTTCATGTTCTTTTATCCTTCAAAAAAGTAAGAATATATGGTGGAAGGTGATTTCGTTGTTATGGGCTGTTGCTTTGAAGGTTATTGCCATAATAATATCATGCCTCGGAGTAATTATAGATTTTTATTTCTCCTTTTTTTAAGCAAAACCGGTAATCTGCCCTTGAATGCATGCATGTACATAGAGAATAGAAAAACTAAGAGGAGGAGATGGCAGAGGGGAAGAAATAAGATAACATACATAGAAGGAATAAAAATGATGAGTTTTACATCCAATAACTAGGAAATTAGATAATTGTAGAGTAAACTCTTAGATTACGAGTTAGTGAAGTGTTCAACATCACATAACTAAGACACAGTTAGTTTTTTCCTCATTAACTACCAGTTGTGTGACAATAAGGTGGATTTAGCACGTAAAGATGTGTTAAATAACGAAATCGGTTAATTTTTTGGACTGAGTTTAAAAAGAAAATCACTTAAATTAAAAATAGACACACTTCGACCAACCCAGAGAGTCAATTCTCACTCCAAATCTAAAGTTCGTCCAAGGCGCAGGGGTAAATGTTCATAGTCAATAAAGAGTATGATGGTCTAAAAAGGATGGCTGGATATGAATTTGATAGGGATTTTGTCTGCTGTGTAAATACATTTGCATAATCTATTGTTTATATTCCAGTCTGATATGTTGGTCCCAAAAAAGAAAAGAATGGTTGTTCTTGTTAACGTCATATACATATAGTGGTTTTTGTTTTGTTTTACTTTATTGAAGTAAAAAATAATTTAGTTGAATATTACTTATTACTGTACTATGATTTTTTTCATTGATTTATACTAGAAGCATCGAGCATACACCGAAAATTATGTATGTATTTTTGCAATTATTTATAACATTTTTATATGTTAATTAACTTTGAAAGTGTATTGAAGAATCAGGATTGAGACTCAGTTGCATTAATGATGAATAATTATATGACTATTGCATTAAGCTTGCTAAGTTGGAAACGCTGCAAAGTTTAATTAAATAACCTTTCTAAATTGATTCAACTTTATTTAATCATAAGGAGCACAACGTCAATTCCAGGACCAAGACACAGTGAAATTGATTAAGAGGTCCTATCTTTTTTTGGATATACACAACACTAATTTTATTAACACATGACATCCTTAGCTAAACTTGACATAGCATTAAGTCAAACTATATGTAGAGTCGTCTGTTCACTCTTCCTAAAGTTGATGTGTGTGAATGTGTTATTGATTGTTCCGTTCAAGATCTTGCAAAATTGTTTCATATGAGAAGAAACATTAATGTTTGATACAATGTTTCTTATGCAAAGTTCTCATTCATAAAAAGAAGAGAAGAAAGAAATCGTCTTTGAATCAGCCAATTGGTTACTACCGTAGTGATATGATAAATTGTACTTACTACAACACATATTGTAACTTTGTGTAGTAGTGTACTCGGAAATTGTTCCTTAAATGGAGTTTGACACTATTATCCACATTAAGTAGGTAACTCGAATTAATTATTATCCTATAATACATAACATATGTACAATGAACATATGTATGTGTTATGTATTCACAAATACCAATACATATACATATTGTAAACAAACTCAATGGGAAACATAAGTAACTCAATTGTTTTCAAGTTAAATGAAATATCAGAGCGTAAATATTAGTGTTGAGTTTCACCCTTGAAATACTGGACCGGTCCAGCCCAATTAATATTTTTGTTGAATCAAACTAAGAAGTTCAGTCTTGATTGGGTAGTAAGAAAAATTCGGTCTGGTCCGATTTCTAAAAATCTTTGAACACGTCATGTGTGTTTCCAAATTGTAAACATCAGTACGATGACATCATATCAAATTTAAAGTGCATGACTGGGTATTAAATGGAGAAGGTCTGTTTTATGCTTTTGATATGAGATGGTTGAAAAAATTTCGGTTCCGTAGTATGTATGTGATCCAAAAAATAGTTGTTCCACGGTTTCACAACGATGAATGTTTGGTTTACGGTCTGAGATTGCAGTTTCGACCAAAGTATGTATGGATCAATAAAAGATCCCCTAAGGCTCAAATGTAAAAAAATATCGATCTCAGACCGAGTCTCAACACTAGTAAATATCATTAGAATAGTAGATATGCACATACATATATATATTCCATATGTAGTTTGATTCGAGTTTTGAATTACATGAATATTTATTTCATAACAGAATTTTATACTTTGTATTATTGACGTATATGTACACTAGGCATGAAAGTAAAGTCATAATTTTATTCCTTAAACATATCATTCGTAATGTTATCTGGATTAACTATAATAGCACACAAATTAGGTGTAAATTAGTATTAGTATTCAGTTCCTAAATTTTCCATCCAATCCAAAAAAAGCCATGTTCATAGGACTGATAATACACTTTTACAGAGTTGAATCGATTGACATATGTAAATTGATTCTATTTAACTTCGTGCAGAGTCTAATTTGCTTAAAATTAGTAATCCAATTAACAAAGGAGTCCATCATAACTCAAAAATGATTAGGTGATATGCTTTGCAGATTTATTATATTAACTTTTTAAAGACCCCCAATGCTAAGAATTAATATTAAATATTCTTTTTTATGTAAGTAAACGGAGGATTTTATTAAAATGATACTGAATTAAAAAAGACTATGTTCAAGTCAAACCAGAAAAATCCATACTAAACGGGGTATTTCCTTGTAAGATATTACAAGTTAAATAAATAACTCATTTATATAAATATTATCCCAAAGTTAACAAGCAGATAAAACTTTTTTAAAGAATTTAAGAAACTTAACTATCTATTCCAGCGGTAGTAATATTTTGACAGACAGTTGAAAAAAAATTTTAAAAATAGATCAAGGAACAAAAAAAATATGGTCGATTTTTCTTTTTGGCTTATCTAATGACTTTTTTTATTGCAAAATGTCGAATTTAAGGAATTTAAAATTTACAATTGAACGACTGATATTAAGTCATGTTTTTCCCTTTTTCTGAACAAATTCTTCATTTTGATAAAGAGAATTGTTAAAAGATATACAGAGTTTATAAAATTACATTTTCGTGTTAATTAATTAAGATTATAATTTCATAAAAAACTGTTTTTGTAGTTATATTCAGTCAAATAACTATCTTTTTGATAATATTGAAAATGGGGGAAAGAAATATCTTACCATTTTTTTTATGTTGGGGACCAACATGTGCTGCTAGACCGTATTGAACTGCAGGTCCTAATTACGTAAAGACTACAATAATATTCCAATAAACTGTTTCTAGTTAGGTACAAAAAAAATCTTTATTCCATGTATCGCAGGGGTTGTTATTTTTTTTTAAGTAACAACTTTCGATATGCCCGATTATTTGTTCTATGATATTTTTTAATTGTTTAATGTTAATTGTTTTGACATACATATTTAGAAACTACAATATTTGTCATGGTTTCATAATCAATACCATTTTAGTTGTATGTTCAGAAAAAATATGAAGTTCCAGAGTCTATACATCTTGTAGTGAAGGGTAATTTTATTTTTCACTATGATTGATTGAGAGCTGATAAATTGACATATTTATCAGTTTTTGTTCATGAAATTTGATAATATTTATAAGAATATTTTTATATCTAACTAAACGAATTTAATACAAAACATATTAAGGTGTTTATATGTACGTTTTGGTTTTATATGAATGTGTATAATGTAAGATATAACCCTGATAGGAATGCGTTGGTTATTTATTACTATTTGAGTAATTTTTTTACTGAAATATCTACAAGATTATATAATGTAACAAATGTGATTTGTAATAACAAAAACTGTTTATCATTTATCATGAGACTTCCTTTTATAAGTTATAACCTATGAACTCTCAAAAAGTGTCTTATTTATAAGGGAAAATATTAAATGAACACCACAGGTGAGTTCATTTGATACAATACATATATATGTATAAAGGAATTATTAAATTATTTAAAAAATTTTAAATATTTTTTACAAATAATTTTACTGATTATATATCCACACACACTTGTTGCAAACCTCAATTGAAGAAGACTGTATGGAGATGAAAAATGAATGTACAGATATATTTTCTTACTTAAACAATATGTATTAATAGGATTAAATCCATCAGATCCTTATTTAGTTAGTGAAAATAACATTAAATATTGTACTATACTGTATTTTACCTATATTTAAATGTCTAAAAGGAGTTGAATGAAAAGGGAAAACAATTTTTGATCATTGGAATCAATCAAAGTCTAACAAATATATCTATCTAGGGAATAAAGACTTTGATTTTAGTCTTAAAGTAGGCAAGTCAGTATCATTGTTATCTTCTCTTTGGAAAATTATTTCTTCCTTTATAACCTCTCAGTTAACAGAATAAAGTAATATTCAGTATCTCCATCATCCAGCAATGTACTGTAATCAATCAAGCAATTTTTATAACTATGCATTAAGTTAATTTGTAAAATTTATATTAGTATTTGTTCTCTTTATCAAATATCTACTTTTAATTAGAAGCAGAAGAAAAATTAGCACTCGATACAGGAGATACCAGCATAATAAAAAATACCTCTTCTGTCCACTTTTTAGCCTAAAATTATGAGCACAGAGAGAAAAAAAAAATAAAAATAAACACATAGAGAATAATCATAATGAGCTAGGTGCGTGCATGACTAAGACATTGACTACACCTGATAAAAGGGTTATGTTTAAGGGATGATTTCATAACTGCTTTAGAATATTGTGTAGATATAACAGTTTGAAAATAGCAAGTGAACATTTCGGGTGATACAATCTGTTGATTATCCAGACTGCTGTGTTCTGTCAGTGCTG
Organism: Lepeophtheirus nordmannii; assembly: GCA_963680855.1. Classification (NCBI taxonomy): domain Eukaryota; kingdom Metazoa; phylum Arthropoda; class Copepoda; order Siphonostomatoida; family Caligidae; genus Lepeophtheirus; species Lepeophtheirus nordmannii. The sequence goes on from OY804525.1 coordinate 15,106,144, forward strand.
CGAACTAGCATAACATAAATGTAGAATTCTATACAAAGGGTTGTAAAATGAAAAGAAATAATATAGAAACTCGGACTCAGCGAGATATTTAAATTATGATATGTTTGAGTTATCCCTCTCCCCAGCTGAATGTATGTCGCAGACATAAGATTTTCATATTCATATTGTCCAATTATTCCAAACTGCCAATGTTTTTCTTTATCAATAGTTATGACATACATAGGTATACAGTCTAAAAACAAAAAGGGTTTTAATAAAGATATGATATTTTAATTTTGTCTTTCTTTGATTTGGTGAGGATGTTTCTTATCTGTTAGTTACATATTACATATATAATCCTATACATATGTTTAAGCATATCGACGATTTGTCTATACACATACGTATCATACACATGTAACACTTGACATGAACCCTGTTTCTGTCTTATCTTATCGACCTTGCATGTGTTAATTAGATTTCCATTGTTATTTTTTATAACAAAAAATATTAATAACATCTTCTTGATCCATATATATATATACATATATTATTATTAAAAGATATTGCTTTGAAACAAAATACACATTTCCGGAGAGTCCAAACGAACTCAATATTTTGATATTACATATCATAACAAAGAGTGATTGAGATAAGATATAAAAATTAAAGTTTATTGTATTTGTAATGTGTATATGTATATGTAGAACTATTATAGAAACCTAGGAGATAAATAGATTGTCTTCGTTCCAGCCCCATCTCCAAAGGATCTTTCGATCTCATTTGATAATGACTCGATAGAGATCAATGACTTGAGAAGGACTTACATCATTTACTTGTAGTATTTTATAAAATTTAACTAAACTTTGCATTACGATTTTTAAGTTAAATTTTGAGATGAATACTTGAACTTTTGATATTTTAAAGTTCAACACTTTTGCAACACATATTGAAAATTAAGTAACATTGATCAGTAAATTCATTGCTGTTTTGAATTAACTTACTCTATGTTATAGCTAGGGAAGAATAAAAGTATCAGTAAAATCAAAATATTTGTAAAAGTATAAACTAAAATTTAGTTTGGTATTTCTTTTTCTTTTTTTATTAAAATGGGGAAAATACAATCTATGACCTCAAACAGAAATGATATTTAAAGAAATCTTTTGAGGCTGATATATGTATAAAAACTAGACTTTGTTCCTCAATAAAAAAATTTTAGGCTTAAGAAATGGTTTTCTATGTAAACAAAGTTCATTTTATTACTGTTCGTATTTTAACACTATATAACTATTTTCGGGTATTTCTGCCTTATAGTAAAGTACTTCCAATTTATGTAGTTACATACATGATAAAAGTTTTGAAAGATAAGATCTACCCACCTTTTCCATATCAAATATATTTCTTTTATTGGTCATTGTTCATTTTCCTAATCAGTCGTTGGTATTTTCTTCTTTTTTTCTTTAGCTAAAATATGAACCATGAATATTTTGATATGTAAAAACACCTTACTAAACTTTCAAATTACTTATGTACTTCCAAAAACACAAAAATAAAATTTGTGTAACCTTCAAATAATAATAATAATAAAAAAACAATTTCCCTTTTTTCACAATTTTTTATTAATAATATTATTTTCCAAAAAAATAAAAATCATAAACTACTTTTTCAATATAAGTTGTTCGAGGTCAAATGTTGTTGTTTTTGTTACCTTTGAAAGAAAAGAGAGAGAGAGAGAAAGAAAGAGAGAGAGTTTACCTTGACATGACAAATCTTCTAGATATAAGTATGTATATTCATAATATGTTTCTATTTGAAGGGCACGAAAATAATCAGTAATTAGAAAATTTGTTTCTTTTCAAATACATATAATTTCATCTTCAAAAAGTGGTTAAGTATAAACATTTGATACAAAAAATACTCCATACAGGATAGACAAGGACAAAGTAGGTTTATTCAATTAAGATTACATAGTGCACAACACAACAGCTACGTATATCTTCTTGTGAATAAATGTCAAGATTTTGCATGTATGTATGTTTTCGTTGTAAAAATATCTTGTCTCCAAGACATGTTGTCTATTTAAATATTTAGCACTTTTCTTCTTCTTCTTCTGTACAATGTATATATACATACATACATACATAAATAGAGGTCTTATCAGTTATTCATATCAATATGCACTATTCCTTGACTTAAATATTAGTTTTTTTGTACCTAGGAATATACACATATATGAATGTACCTACTGCGAGTCAGCTTTCGTAATTTCCGGAAATTAAACGGTTAAACTTTGAACCCTGTGAACTTAAATTGTGATGTGACGAATCTATAAACATATAGCTTTTTATGAGTTGCTAGGAACGTAGAAAGTGTGGTATACAGACGGGCCAAAAGACGAGTGTCACCAATTAACAAATTTTTGTAGATTAAGTTTTATTAATAAAATTAACTTTTCTTTTTAAGCATTGATTTTCAATCTTTTTTTGTTAGGGGGGGGGGGGGGGGGGAGAGAGAGAGAGAGAGACATGAGAGCTTTTTCTACATTATTATAGTAATTGAGTGGAACACAAAAGGAAAAGAAAAATATCATGATTAGACCGCACTACATATTATGAGTCTTCTATTTACAATGATATGCCCACAATATAAAAACCAGAGGAACCATGTCCATGCATCATTTTTTTATGAACTTGGAACCATGTGGTTCTTGAGACTCATTTTTAAAGGTCTAGTCTTGACCTCTGAAAATCTTGCTTTCATTCTGGTCTAGATCTTTTAAAGGTTTGATATCATCTTTTATCGGGTAAGGTGGTCTTGGCCAAGGCACTGTCTTGCAGACTCGAACTCAGGACCATACATGGACTCACACAGATATATTTTTAATAAATTTAAACTCATCTGGATTCAAACATTTTTTCAATAATTATGCATACAAGGTCCAAATTAGGCCTTTAAAGAAAATAACTCATCAATTAAAAATTGATAGCTGGAATATTTTATACATAGAGGTTTATGAATGCCTAAAAATGGTTAAGTGTGTATTTTAAAATATTAATTTGTGTATGGGTTTTATAACTTAAATCAGCCTAACTACCAAAATGACAAGAATTGATGGGAGTGTGAAGAAATCATTAAAATGATTTTTCAAAAAAAAGAAAGAAATTTCCAGGATTTAACTTTTTGAGACATTTCCTCCTCTTTAAAAAACGAACATTTATGTTCATGTAAGTTGGGGTTTGAACAGTTTAATGTTCGAGAGTTGTTGCAATAATTTCATAATTGTCAGTTTTACGAAATTACCTTAATATGTTCAAGTCTTTGATGATGTTTTATGTTTGATATCTAGGAATGCTTTTATAAATTTAATGAGTTTATTGATACTTTATTGTGTACAGATAAATGAATAAAGTCGTAGAATGGATATAGAAGTCAAAGAATGAGTTGACAACTCATTCTTTAATAAATCTTTATAGGTTGTTAATTACTCTAATTAAGATTGAGATTGATTTAAATAAATTTAATTTATGTCTTTTTCAAACAGGAACACTGCGAGTATTATGTTTAAATGGGTGTTTGTAGTGTATAAATCATGACTGTATGTATATGTATGATTTTATTATATAAAACAAACAGTTAAAACTTCAAAGCCATAGTTTTTGATTTGTTAAAGGAGCTCATGCTTATGGTGATTTAAGTCATTTTTTTGAACTTTTTCTTTTAGTACATATGTTTTTACATATGTAAATTTAAAAAATATCAATTGAAGATATAATAAATCCGTGAAAATGTTGAAGGAGTGACTTATTTAGTATGTACATAGAAATATTTCAGAGGTGAGGACATAGACTTGAGACTTGATTTGGACTCGAGTCTATATTTTGAAGACTTGAGACTCGTATTGATCTCAAAATCTAAGACTTGACTTAAGATGAAACCATTTATTAACAAATTTTCTCATTAAAATTTTAATTTTATTCTTTTAATATAATGTGCAAAATCTTCAAAGTTATCTTTTACCTACATATAAGGAAAAGACTCGATTCCAGTCAGATTCTTTCTACTTGATTATGGAATACTCACTTTTTGCAGCTTTTTTTGTAATAGCCTATGCACATTAGAGTGTTCTAAAAATCATTTTTTTGCTCGAATATTTCCAAATAAAATTTATGTGTTGTATTTGGATCTACTTATGATGTATGATTGTAATTGGGCTGAAGTTTATACTGATTTTCCTCTTTATCCTTAACTTTGCTAATATAACAACCTCATACCTCACTCAGCTTAATAATTGAGGCTGAGTAGATTTCCAAAAAATGTATCTATCTTCTTAAAATCTTCAATATTGTGCCAGTATTTGGTTGGTATTGGTAGCCAGTCACTACTCAAAGACAATATGTTAAATTATCAGCCAAGGTTATGTCAAAAAAATGTTGGCTTTTCAGAATTTATTAGCGCATGAGGATTACTGTGGCTAGTATTAGGTAGCTCTTTTCTCTTCTTGAGATAATTAATCAATCTTCATCTTTGTCCTATTCTCCAAGAGTTTTTAACTAAAATATAATCTTTGGATAGCCTTTAGATCACTACATACATGACTACCCCTAAACTTGACACTAATTCGTTCCGGAAGGATTGTCGAAAAGCGATGTTGTTCCAAATCAACACCTACTAGTGACATGTGAATGCAGTACGAACTGTATTTTGTTAACAAAGGTTGCGTGAATCTGGTCGGATTTTGAAGTTTTTCTTCGAGCTGAAAGGCAAAATTTTCTCGACATTTTGTGTCAAACTCTGAATATTTCGAGTACTGAGGCGGTTTAGTTCAATTATATTATTTACAGGCAAAAAAAAAATTAAATTCACAGCCTCAAACTGAGGGGGATTGAGCAGCAACATATACATACATAGGAATGAAAATCATATGCAATTTTGGCGTGTGATAAAAAAGTGGAGTTGGTTCTTCAAACAGGTCTTTTTGTTTTCCGAAGCTGTTATCATTTTTCCAATATTACTGAGGGGAGAACATCTACCTGATAGTAAAGATGTCGCATGAAGGAATACATGCATTAAGTTTAATAAAGCAAATAAAATGTAAACAAAAAGGGCTCAAGTCCTCGTATAATTATTATTAGTTAAAAATATATAATTTCCTGATTATTAATTTCAGTTATTTTTCTGCCTCTCATCTATGTTATTATTTATTGTTGTATATATAATGGAGAATAGCAGCTTGTAGCTCAGTAAAACGTCATGACAGCTCAAGCTGCTTCCCCCCTCGACATTCATTAAATTGTCAGGGTTGCCAGGTTGATTTTCTCTTTCTTTTTTTATAACACGCCCGAATTGCATATGATTTACATTCCTATACATACATATTTTGATCTCAGAGCGAAAGTGTAACAAGTGGGAAATTATTGTAATAAAATATCGGTTAAAATAAATAGAAATAGAAAATATTCAATATTTCCTTATTGTAATGATCAAACATGGAGAATTATAATAGCCTATGAATATGAGCTAAAATCTAATATAAGTACATTTAATTCTTGTTGGAGTTTAAAAACTGCTTAGTAAGAGGAATATCTATACTATATGAACATTTCTTCCCTCCCCACTAATTGAAATAACCCATCATCACCTTGCCTTTTATCTCATTTTATATTAAACTTAATTCATTTATGTACTCTTTAATCTATGAAATTTATGTAAATTCAACAAGGACTATAAATTAAAATTTACTGAAAAATGATAATAAAATATACCTGTAAAAGAAGGCAACTTAGTAGATGGATATGGCACACATGCCATTTTACAATTTAATTTACGATCATCATTTGAATAAATTATTCATAAACTTTTTTTTCTCTCACTTTCTTTTCCTTGTTCGAACTCTAAAACTACAATAATTTGATTATAATTTGACTTATATATACATATATATAAGGAAAAAAGTAATTACCTGAGTTATTTAAATATATATATGTACAAAATAATTTTCCATTAAAATGATATCATTATAATTTTAGTACCGATTGACTGCAAAGTTTGATTAAAACACCTGACATGATTAATATTAATATTATTATATGTATATACATTGTAGATACACTAGTACTATAGCGGAGCCTCGCAGTAATAATTTATATAATATTCGGGTTATAACGGTCAAAAGAGGGCTAAATCCAATGCTGTAAAACTCCAAATGTACATATTTCAAACATCTTGTGCTCTATGATTAGCTTTTTGTAAAACTCGAAATATCAGCTCAAGTGTAATGTAATGGGGCAGATCGGAAGGAAGAAAGTAGAGTGAAGATCATCAACTCTTATCAGCTGGTTTATAAGTAGGAATGTAAATCATATGCAATTCGGGCGTGTGATAAAAAAGTGGAGTTGGCTCTTCAAACAGGTCTTTTTGTTTTCCGAAGCTGTTATCATTTTTCCTTTATTTCTGAGGGGAGAGCATCTACCTGATAGTAAAGATCTCACATGAAGGAATACATGCATTAAGGTTAATAAAGCAAATAAAATGTAAGCAAAAAGGGCTCAAGTCCTCGTATAATTATTATTAGTTAAAAATATACATATAATTTCCTGACATTAATTTCAGTTATTTTTCTGACTCTCATCTATGTTATTATTTATTGTTGTATATATAATGGAGAATAGCAGCTATTAGCTCAGTAAAACGTAATGACAGCTCAAGTTGCTTCACTCTCAACATTCATTAAATTGTCAGGGTTGCCAGGTTGATTTTCTCTTTCTTTTTTATAACACGCCCGAATTGCATATGATTCACATTCCTATTTATAAGGTAATAAATTATTATTCATCTATTCGGAAAAAATTATATTCATCGCATTTTTAGAATGCGAAATCGCACTTCAACAGGCATAATGTTTAAAAAAAAGGATGAGACATATACTAGAGACCTTAATTTGAAACATCTCCATGGATTTTGAAGAACTTTTGATTATAACTAGCAAGGTTTAGAATAATAAAAAAGTCCTTTGAAGTACATATAAATAGCCAAAAAATAAAAAAAAACTGTTTTCTCCTTGTTTTGATTTCTTCTCTATCATCGTTTCTTGATTTCATCTCACATATTTAACACAAACATAAGTTAACTTCAGACAAACCATGCGATTTGCAAATGTTATTCAAAGTCACCAAGTTTTTAAATTGGTTTTGATCTAATAAAAGCATCGCTCACGTAAGCTCAGGATTTTTGCGCATGTATATATTATGTTCGCAGTTATACAAGTAATCGAGAATATCCAGTATACATATTAGCTGTAATGTAATGAATCATTTGCGGTTTCACCTTAATTAGGTTTATACTTAGACATGCATGGCTTGAAAGAAGTAATATTAAATCTGAATTTAAATATATGCACTCAATCAGTAAAGAATCATATGATGAAAATATCTAAAGAAAGAATACCTTCATTGTATGTATTTGCATTAATGCCAAAAAGTGAATCATGTCAGAAAAGATTAGTTACAAGATTAAGAGTATATCTGGAGCTTACATACTTATAGTACATATACTAACATAACACAATAACAAAATTAATCAGTTTTCTTTATATGTGCTTCGCCAGAGGATTTATGATCACATTTTAGACTGGCTACATCATTTGTGATGATGTTAAACTTAAAAAAGTGCTTCCTTCTATAAATGTACATATATTGTTCATATTATTTAAACTAAACTCCCTTATTTACGTACAGGATCGTTGATCAAATCCGGCGCAATTTCGGTGTATATTTTTTCGAGGTTGCGAAAGTTGTAGAAAGCTCAAATTTCTACCAACAATCAGCTGTTCAATTATCTACAACATTTCAAAACGAGAACATTATGGCTAATATATACAACGATTTGCGGTCCTTCAGGTGGTACGAGTACGAGTGGAGGTGCGCCGTAGTGCAGATACTGTGCAACAAGGGCGACGAACTCAACAACAAGGAGGTGGCGGAGTTGGTGGGGGTGTCCCGCCAGAGGGTGGGTGAACTGCAAAAATAACTGCTGGAGACCATGGACCCGCACAGAGTGATGGAGCGCGCCAGAGCCGCCCCAGGTGTGCGCAGGAAGGTGTGCCAAAAATAATAAACCTATCTTTAAAATTGTGTCCTGCAGAGCTTTTTTACGAGAGAGTTCATTAGTGCCGGATTTAATCCACGCACCCTGTACATACAAACATATTTAAGTGGCACATTGTTTTTCTTCTTAAATTATTTTAAGGACTTTCTACGTTTCGATCTACGAAGTCAAAAATTTCTTCCTGCCAGAAACAGGAAATTTTGTGTAAAAAAAAAGAAAATAGTTATGTGTTTATGTTAGAGCAAAATAAAAAAAAAGAAACCATGGAGAAACGCTTAAACCAGTGAATGACGTACTTCCAAATTGTCCCTCTTGCTACAATTTTGTTCAATTAAAAAGTTAACTTTTGTTTTCACAAAATCTCCCATTTTTATGTATATAGAAAGAAAAGAATGTCTAAGTTTGTATATAGATCAAAATATGTGCAGTCCATTCAATTATTTCTCTAGAATAATTCAAGAAATTTACGAAACGACGCATAAAGAGACGAAAACAAGGCTTGTGTCTTAAAGCCAAAAAAAAAATCTTTTTAAGCAAAATAAAATAAGTCGTATTTTCATTTGTATGTACATATGTACAAAATGTTGTATTGTTCCTAATAAAGGAGTGAGGAGCAAATATCCATCACAAATGACAATCTCAAAAAATGAGAAAAAAGGTCTTTTGATGACGTCATGAATAGATATTTTTTCTCTCAACTCCTTAAATGTCTTTAGTATGATTTTGAAAAAAAAGAAGATAAATAAAGGTGGTAACAGGTCATCAGATGGATTTATAAATAAATACATTTATTTAATGTTGGCTATAAGTCTGTTTCTTTTGTGATTATTTGCAAATTTGATATTGAACGGAAATATATCATTAATCCAAAGAAGAAAATTAAAAACAGAATACATAGTTTATATGTATGTATGTCTAGATATTCTTTATGAATGTAAAAACTATCGATAAGAAAGGTCAATGAATCAATTTTTTTTTTACTGAAAAGTTTATCTTTATTCATATATCTGTGTATTTTATCTAAGAATATATATATACATAAAATACAGCTGAATACTGCTTCCAAGACACTATTGAAATGTAATTAATCTATAGTTAATTTCCATAAAAATATTATTGTATAATACAAACGTATAAATATATTTGATTCTACATAGAATGTAGAATCTACGGATCTATCACTTTATCTGCAAGTACAGATACATTTATGTATAATATTAATTGAGTTTCAATCTTACAAATGATCTTATATAAATATAAGGGTACATATTATATATCTTATAAAACATATTTATAATGAAATGAAACCTGCTTTATACATAATTAGATTAAGCACTAAAATTGATATGCTTTAGTTTAATATGTACTTTATGTAACTGATTGTAACTTTAAAAACCATGTTAAGGATTATAGTTTTTAGTAGAGGGATTGGAAAGAGAGATTTTATCATTAGGTTGAATTTTGAAACTACATATGTTTTTACAATATACATACATATATGTTGTAAATCTAAATTGGGATTACATACGTAACATCTGGGAATACATTTAACTCCTGTACCCCCTACCTCTAACTACATAACTGCTCTTGGATGTTCCTTGAAGAGTAAAATAAGCTTTTGGCACGGTGATATCCCTCTAATATGGAAATTTACTCAATATTTTTCATTATTTCATTATTCCCTTATTAGTGCTCTGGCATTTGATTGTTTGAACTTGACTAATATTTTATTACTACAAAATAAAGAATAGTGAAAACTTTAGGGAAGAATGATGGTATTGGTTTGCTACTTACTAACTTGAGAGACACGATGGAAATCTCAATGTTTTAACGTTTCAAATTATAGTTCATACTCTATTTCATAAAGTAATTTTTTTAAATTACAATTGATTGAAGAAACTGAGGTGACATTCATTCCCAAATACAAGTCTTAAATAGATTTCTTTATTTTAACATTATTTTTTCACATGATTGTGTCAGCACATATTTCAAATCATATTTAAATTTTGTAAAAAAAAAGGAGTACATCTGATTAGATATTCAAAAATAACATTAAACAGATAGAAGAACTAATCGAATATTGAACATACAACCTTTTATTGACTCGTATTATTATAAATTTATCCTTTTAGGTAGAGCATAGGATAGAACTCTTCGAATTGAGTTTAATTGAGTGTAACAGCCATTACAAATTTTCTATCAGATGAAGAAGATACGAGTATCTACATCAATATATCTAAATACTTAAATATACATATATCAAGATATATTTAATGAAGCAAATGATAATGTCAGCCAGTATACTTTGATTTACCACTCATTTTAACAAGTGTTTTAGGATAGTAATCAGGTCATATTTCTCATTTAATTGATATAAACTGAAGTACATAGTACTCTCATTACAGTAAATAAGTATGTCGATATAATAAATAAATATATGAACATATTTGGTTGAATATGCAAATTGTTTCTTGTGATACTAGAGTCTATGAAGAAAAACTCTTTAATCTTATTGAAAAAAATCCGAATATTTCCTGAATTTATAAGAATTTTCCCAGACGCAAGATAAAAATAGAGTACATTTCCGGATAGAAGAGGATGATAATTGGTCACCCTAATTATATACACAAGCAAAACACACATGGAATAATTAATGAAGCTTATGTATTTATATTTGTACTTCATCATATCAGGACACTGAAAACTATGACGTAATCTATAGAATGTTTATCTACATCATCAAACACTGATCAAAACAAAACACACAGATATAAATTCTACATATGTATGTATAATGTGCAAAAACACTTGTCAATAAAAATAAATGAAAGATTGGAAGTTGTTGTTTGAAAATGCTTAAATATAATTGATTTCCATTTTTTTGTTTTTTTAATATTGGTGTTGATACTTTTTCATTTGTGTATTCCTCATTCCCCGTTTTTTTTCCGGCAAAAATTGGGGATTTTATTTGATGGTTTTTGTTTTTTTCATCAGTACTATCTATTTCTCAGTCAATTTTTTAAAGACTTAGTAATAACTCAGCTTAGCAGTTTTCAATTTGGATAATACCGAAGCATGTTTAGTGTGCAGTTTCTCAGCTGCAGTCACTTATCCAAAAAAAAACCAAACAATTATACCTGGATTTATTGCAATACTAGGCCAATTTACTTACAATAGAGCCAACACAAGTATCCTTAAATAAAAATAAGTCTAATATCAAAAGGTATACATGGTTTTTATTATCAGATATTAAGCTAATAAGAACAAATACTATGTCTGTACACTTTGATCGAATCTAAAAGACTAAACTCTTATTTTCCTTGGCACGAGAGAGTTGAATATCAAAATTTCTTTGCCAAAAGATAAAAAAATTGACCCTGATGATGTCATGAATTATATTTTTTTCTTTCTAAATTTGTTTATAATAAAAGCAAATATCATTGCCTGATTAGAAAGTATAAAATTACTCTTTATTTAACCATAAAATGAAGTTTACTCTACGAATTGCGTTAGAATTGCCTATAAGTTACTTTTACTAATTAAACATAAATAAACAAATCAAATTCATACATCTTTTATCACAAAAAGTATAGTATCATACCTTAGGACCGAGGAGATCAGTATTTTTTGGACAGAACAGGACCAACAATACATTACTGGTACCTGTTGTATTTCTAAAAAATTTCAATTTTTACAGGAATTGGGGAATCTGTAAATATGACCGGCCCCTAGACAGTAAGTTTACTACCCATTATCATGTCTCATTTTTTCCTACTTTTATTAAAAAAGAATTTTGATTTGTTTTTGTTTATTAAAATGAATTTTAGTTTCTTGTTTTTTTAATGAAATTATTAAATACAAAAAATATGCCGCCTCTAAATTATTCTTTGCGAATGGTTCATCCCTCCTTGCCATGCTGCTCCTCATCCTATGTATCACTGTATACATATATGTATATATATATATCCCATATAACTAAACATTGATGAAGCAAAAAAATATTTATGTATATCGAATAAGTTTAATAGAATTTAATTAGCACTTGTTATACTTTTTGTATAGATCAAAATGGGATCACTCAAAGGTTATGTAAGAAATGGTTCTAACTTTTAAGGTATTTCTTATATGCATATACATATACATGCATGGATATCATTTATGACGATTACTGTGACACATTTATTTGTTCTTGTATGGATTTCCATTGTGGAAATGACATTGAACGTTGTCCTTAAAAATAGTAATAAAAAATATTAAGGCTATTTAATTCATTTTAAGAACTGTGTAAAAACGTAAAGACATATTTAAAGATACAAAATGTATCTGAAGCCACACTTTTGTCATTGCTATTTGATTTGGAAAAATGTCAGTTCAAGAATGAAATAATGAATTAATGGCATTCGCGTGCACCAACATCAGTTAGACGACAATAGATGTGTACATTCTACAAATGTCTAGTTTAGAGGAACACGCTTAGTTTGTTTTATATTCTTATCATGTAAAATATGCATTAATATTTACCATTACTTATTTCATGTGCCCTAATAGATAAGTAGAAATGACAATGCATGAATCCTCGCTTGTTGTCCTAGTAACTAATAGGCACATATAAATTACGAACAAATATGGTAACGTTCAGTAAAAATACATTATGATTAAGTTATACATAATATAACTCTTGTCTCTTCTCTTGTCAATTACATAGCTTTTATCCTTTGATCTCATTAAATAATTACTAATGTTATAGCTATATAAAGCCTAATGCACACAATTAATGCAGGTAGTCAATTTGTACAAAGTTAAAAAAAGTAGACTTTTATATAGATACGATGTATTTAATAGAAGTATGCAGATAAAATATTAGACTTGATGACCGCTAAACATCTTATCAGTATATATATTTATATATATATATAAAAGTAAATGTATAAATAGATATAAATTTTCCTAAATCGTATAGAAAATAGGATGGGCCATAGTTAAGTTAATAATATATTATGCCTTGTATCAATTATGGCTGGATATTTAAGTAGAATATTCGATTGTTGTCAATGTTGAAATCCGTCAATTTGACTCAGATAATAAAACTGGTTCAAATAGAATTATATAGTCTCTTTTTCTTTGATTGTTACCGTAATTTTTTTGCAAGCTTTAAGTACAATTTCCGACACTTTGAATGATTAATTGGAATCATTTATTAATAGGATGGAAGAATATTGATCGAAAAATACTCATTTAATTCAGGCATATTTTTAAGAGAGAAATTATTCTATCCTCTAAGGTGCATATAGTAATAACAAGGTGCACCTTATCTTATACAATACAAAATCAAACCAGCCACATAGGATAATTTCTCTCATAAAAATATGCCTGAATTAAATTAATATTTATGACCAATAATAAGGGTTTTAATTTCAAAACCCATAGATTCAGTTTTTCTTACTGCCAATAAAATGGAACCTCCAAACTCATATAATAAAAACAATTTGAATATATGTCTATAAAGTATTGTCCAATAATTTACAGACAATTTTTGGTTCATAATTATAAAGTACATATATTTACATTTCTTGATATTTCTTTGATTTTTGTTCAAGGTTTCATTTATATTGAAACATAACATGCTTACATATGTATATAGAACTACGTCATTATATGATAGTATGTTTTGTAGATTATTTGACCCTAAACATGAACCTTTGAATAGATTAGTACATCAAGTCAATAAATTATACAACATGTCAGTATGTACTTATATGTAGACCGAATATATTATTACTATTATTTATAGATAATGTGTGAGCCATACCCTTTCCTTTTTTTTTTTTACTTCGTTATGCAACACATAAAGCTGTTAGATATATATGTATATACATTTAAGCATTCTTAAGACCTATAAAATATGATTGTTATTATTATTTTTGTTTTGTTTATAAAATGATAAACAATTTAGACCGTACTTACATATATACATAGTAGGAATAACCTAGTTATTTTGAGATGAAATGATATTTTAGAGATAAATGTTAGTGCACATGAATATGATTATTTAAATGCATTTTTTTCATTAGATTTAATGCCATACAAAATGTTTTTTTTTAAATCCACATATGTACATAACTTATTTAAAGAAAACTTTTGTGAATTGACTTTAACAGACTTTAACATAACTACATAGAACTACATATTACTTGACTTTGATATATGTAAATATAATGATAAATAAATAAACAAAATTGAGGATAATTCGTACTTTAAGAGTACTCAAGTTATAAATAAACTGTGTTCTTTTTCAAGTATGTATATGATTTATTTGTACTATGTGTAACGCTCTCTGACCTAATTTTTGACCTTCTATGACATGTCTTTTTGCGAAATATTATAATAATAATATGTACATACATATACAAAAATAATGGTTGTCCTAGAAAATTTGAAAGGATTATTGGTAAGGCCTTGTGTATATGCTTATAAAAATCTTATAATTATTTAGTCATAATAATAATATATGTATTACCTATTACAGTACAAAATTGCATGAATTTTAATATGCAAGTATTAAAGTTTAATTAATCTCTTTCAAATTCTTACTTTTTGTCTAACCTTGATACATTAATGAAAATTTTCACTTTCAAATTTATAATGAGCCAAAAGCAATGTCATATTGTGTAGATAAAGTTACTGAACAAAATGGACAAATTTTCAAAAACAAATCTTAAGGAAACTTAATCTACTAGTTTTTTTTAGAAAAAAAAAAACAAAAGATTTTTTTTTCATGTTTACACTTTTATACCTCTAACACAGTTCTCAAACAAAACATCCTGGAACCTTTTCAAGAGCGCTCCGTAGTATTTTTGAGAAAAATATATACTGATTAAATATATTTTAAAAGCAAAATAGTTATGATACCAGTTCTAGTAGTAAAACAACCAAAATTCTGTTAAATAGTTAAATATTAATTATGGGTTTAGTCATTATTTCATTAATGCAACTTTCAGATAGAAAAGTTTGAAAAACACTGCAATATCAAAATGACCAAATTCCAAAATGATGAATTCAAGTAAAAACGTACTTTAGGAAATCTCATTGGTCTGCACTTTGTCTCTTTTGACAAGGACATTTTTTTAAACTGCCTGTAATTAGGCACCATAGACACCTTATATATATATACATAATTTCAAAGGTCAACGGACCTCTCCATACACATAGTATTTACATACATGTTCTCTTCAATTTTATCTTTATACCATATTCATTTTGCAGCCAGGCTCATTTAATGTACTTAGAATTAAGCCCTTTCAAATATATGTATGTATATATATATATATATATATTGCAAATTAAACCCTTCTAATATTTTAATTACATTTTTCTTTTCAGAGTATTTACTTCAAAAACTTTTTATGTACATATATATATACAATTATTGTTATTACTAAATAAACAAAACACAAATAAAAGACCATAAATTCTATTGAACTTGTAACTGAATTAAAAATGGTCCATGTGTCCACTAAAGTTGCTATACATACATTATATTTAGTGTTTTAATTCATTTTTATTTTTAATACATAGTATTACACATACTGAAATATTATTTTTTAATTTTATTTTGCAGTCTACTTATTTAATGTCTACTAACTACAACTACTGCCATTTCACAATTCTCTTAAATTATACAACTGCATTTTAGTTGTACATTGTACATATAATGGTTATTTTTTTATTGTGCAAGTATTTTGTGTGTGCGTTTATATGACTTATTTTTAAGCCATACAAGGTTTAACGATGGAAATGTGTTTCCTGTTTTTTATATTTTATTTACAGGGTTTTAAAGGACCTACATTTATTTTACGTACATATGTATGTAACTCATTCACAAATAAATCTAAAATAATAAATATGATTATTTTATATGGTACACATCAATGTTTTATGGCCAAAAAGTTAAAACAAACCACTTTTTATTTTTGTTGAATGTCATGTAAACTTACATGTGTACACATAACATACATACCCTATTGCATGATCCAAGTAATTTTTGAGTTTCCCGGTTATATTTTTGTCATAACTTTGACTCATATGTAGTTCATAGTTAACTACAATTCCATTTGCAACAAAATACTTGTCTTTATTTTCTATTTTATTACAGATGTAGTTTTGGACTCCATGAGAAATGAACAAAATATACATACACAAGCTTTTCCAAACACATGTTTTCCTCAATTATTCTCATAGTGCCTTTATCAGTACAACCAATTTGACTGTTTTTGTGAGGTAATTAGCTCAAATCTATGTACGTTCAGTCTTGTTCAAAAAGATTCCTAAATCCATCTAATAGAGCAGCAGTTAACATTAAACATTCAGAGTATAACTTTTGAGGAAAATTACATACATATGTTATGTAACATTTTTTTATTGCTTTGGATCAAGTATGAGGAGTTTGGTAGTCTGTAGGTTGACGGCAATTTATGTATTGGGAACTTTTGGTTAAGAAAAAGATAAATTGGGCGTTATAAACTCTCAACAATTACCTGGATGGATACAATTCGAACCATGATAAAAATCGATTCCCAAATTTGAATTTTTTTTATTTAAAATAAAAGAAGTTTAAACAATGTATAATCTGTTTATTATGTTTAAAACATCCTATCAAAAAATGAAAACCATTAATTAATTCTTTTATTTAGAGTATGAATTCTAAATGATCATATATGTAGCTAAGCTATCGTTGTATTTTCAACAATGATTCAACAATTTTTTGTTAACATACCTAAATATGTATATGAAGGAACATCTATACATTCAACAAAACCTCTATGGAAGATTGAGCAAATGCAATAATGATCCAAAAGCAGAATTTTGAACTGAGTGGACATGTTTGATGAAGCTGTGGACTGTGAAGAACTCCTATTTACCCAAACAAAAAATATATCTAAGTCTTATCACCTAGGATTATTAGTATAATAAAGTTCAAAATAAGTAAGCATTATAACAGAAGCTCCACCGATATTGATTTTTTGAAATCGATACCGATTTTTTTGGAAGAAATTAAAACTGATATCGAATTAATTGTCCGATTTCTTTTAAACACAATAACACATGGATTTTCAAAATCAATTACTTTTTTTATAATAGGCTATTTTCAGAAATTTGAATAACATTTGTATTTAAGAAGAGGCAATTTACTCAAATACCTACTTTTCATATTTCAAATGACTTCTTCATATATATGTCGTTAATAAATCGATATTAATTGATCGATTGTTCTCTTAAAAGCTTATTGGCATTTGGAGAGATAGGTCAAAATAACGAGTGGTAACTAAATCATATTTTACTACATTGACTGAGAAACTAAAATATGTACAACATTTACAGTGTCATCTATGTACAGTATTACAACATATATTTATATCTACATATGTATATATTACCAATTTTCCATGATTAATGACAATTATTTAACATGAAATAATTACAGATTGTCTTCTTTTTTTTCTCCATCTCTAAATGAAAAAAAAAAAAGACTTATTTTCACTTCAATCAACACACACATAATTTTTACAAAATAGAAATTTAATGATATGAATTAAAGACATCAAAAAAGATGTGCGATCATAATTGTATACCATATACTATTACCTTGCAAGGTTTCACCAAACTTTTTTAAAGGTGGCTAAAAAATTACTTGGTTTAAATTTGTGTAGTTCCATACATATTTCTCAAGTATCTATTGAAGGCTTGATGGATTATGAATTTTTATTGCAAGCAAGATCTAACCCTTGTCCTAGAAGATCTTAATCTTTATGAAATTGATTTTAAAGTTGTATATTTAATAGCATATTTTATAATATGAAGTTACATTTAATACTACATAGTCATGACATACGCTAGGTGATCATACGGGTCCATAAACAAGCTATGGATAAGTTTACTACTGCGCACAAAAGTACAATTCCATCATTTTTTTTTTTAATTTCTACATTCCTTTGACAAAATATTTTTTTTAAAGAAAAGTAGTCAAATATTATTTGAACAATGATTTATAAAAGGAATATTTGTAGAGTTTATAGACTTATCAATATTGTAGCTAGTTTTAGAGGAATATTTAGAACTCAAAGCAAATATGTCTATGAATACGTATTAATATTTGAAGAGTTTAGGAAAAAAAACCTGACATACATGCATGAACTAATTGTCAAACACTCTCAAAGGTGGGCACAAATAATGTTTGTGAATAAATATGTCTATATACATACATAGATATGTGCCCTTTTTTCACATCACAAAAAGATGTGTCAATATTGAGTTAACATGTGTAACTGTATTTCTTAACAAAAAATAGTTTGTAGTATCCTAGAAAAATATTTTGTTTTGTAGTTGTCAATAAGGTGAGGCAGGGCAGCCCCCATTTTAATAGGTGTATGATATTTGTAAAGTGTCTTTAACATACCTAAATAAGTTAAAACTTCTTTAACTGTGCGTTGCGTTCCATAAGGAGGACGTATAAATTTTTTTTTACATATATCTTTATAGAGATTAAAAAACAATTAAAAAAAACACACCAAGTTATTCTTTTTCGTAATAAAAAGAATGAAAATTCCCCGTTTTCAAATGAAAATATTAATTTTAAAAGTTTAAGAAACATTGTATTGGAAAACAAATGTTTAAGAACCCTTCAGCAAAAATGATTTTGTTTCATGAACATCATTGTGTAGGACTGTTACATATTAGGAGGTTACCCTGGATTTGAAAGACATGAAGTTTATGTCCTATTTATGGGCCTATTTTGAAATAAGTTATAATTCCTTACACCTTCCATATGTTTCCAACGGGTAAATAAATATAACTAAATATTAAAATCTTTAAATCTTTAGAGATATTAATACTGGAGAAGAATTTATTGGAAGATGGGTTTTATACTATTTGTCTTACTACAAAAACTTTATCTTTATATATTGAAATAATTTTAAATTCCTTACAATACACATATAAAGTCTTCCAGCAACAATAAGCAAACATTTAAAGTATTATTTGAAATACATAAGGAGGAGAAGTAATGGCAGATGGGTTTTAGGAAATTTGTTTTTCAATGCATATTTTAGATATTTTCATGTAGGAATAAGTACAACACATATGTAGTAGTGTTGTTCAGTGTACATTAGTGGAACTGGAATACTGATACATTTAAAATGGTATTGAAACCGGTTCTTCCAGCAGCTTTACGTCAATACTATGGGCACCCTTGTTTGTGAATATGAATTGAATTCTAATCAACGCTATCAATCAATGATGTGATTAGAGCAGCCATTTCTCAATAACAAAATGAGAACAGTTTGTCACAAATAAATATTTATTTATTTATTTTTGATTATGAGTGTTGCTTTTGTATTAAAAAGTCTTTTGAGTCTCTCAGCCTTGGTTCAAGGACAATTCAAACACAAATTGACTTAGGACTACATACACTGGTTTATTATAAGATAAAAGTTTCGAATTTGTTCAAAATATTTTACACCAATTGTAGTGTATTCGCTTCTTTGAAATTTTACATACATAGAATCCTTGAATAAAATATGCATTTAATGAAAGTAATAATAAAATGGCTGACAATACGAATGTTGTGTTGTTATTATTATTATTTTCTTCACATCTTTGTCTATAAGCATATGTATACAAATATTAATTTTGTGCTTCATTGGGGTTTTTATTCTACATATCTTATTTTTCGCACATATTGTTGAAAAAAACTCTTAGTTTGCTTCATTTCTTTTCTGTTATCATGCATATATGTATTTTTAATGGACCCATCCATTAGAATACATTTTATCGAAATACATATTCGTAGCAAAAGGTTGAAAATATACACACACAAAACCAATGACAAACATCGATATAACCTTATCACTACATAATGACGAAACTTTTATTTTTTCATGGTCAAATGCCTTTTTTCAGATTTAGAATCATTATTATATAATCAATATTCCTAATATGTATGTATTAACTATTATCAGAATGTAATGAACAAAATAAAATATAATTAAGAGTACTTCAAAAAAGCCTTCAAAAATGGCCATATAATAAATCAATAATTTCAAAAATAAATTTGTCAATGGGATGTTTTTAAGTGGAGTATTTTGTTAGAAAATTTGTAGATAACTCAATTTATGTACAATCCTATAAGTTATGAATATTGAAAGTTTCATACTTATAGTCGTGGAATTTGTATGTACTTGGATCTGTCAGTTTGTTGAGGGACAATACCGAATATTTGAGAGAAAAAGTCTTATAATCGGCTGGTTTTTGTCTTTTAAATTATTTGTCTATAGAACATCATTCCATATTTATAAAATTATAATATAATATGTCATCACAGGATTTTTTATATATTTATCTCATAAACAAGGCATAAAAAATAAGACTATAATTTTTATATCTTAAATATTGTATTTTTTCTTGTGTTTTTTGAAGTTTTATAAATTATAATTAAACACTGGTGCAAAATATTGGATTTCATATTTTTTCTATTTTTAGAATTAATCTAAATTTGGCGTGAATTAAGTATGTTAATACATACTGTTTGATTCGTTTTAAAATAAAATAATGTACTGTGTATATCTGTTTTGGAAGGATTATTTTGGATATTAAAAAAGACCGTTTATAGAATAAAAAAACTTCAATTAAAAAATATTTCGTAGGTTTACTATAAAGTTTATTCTGTACAGTATTTTATCAATCCAACCCTATCTATTACATTGTCACATCAACATTTCCTATGTTTTGGTCATTTTTCTTCTCTTGCCTCATATTAATGTCCATTGAATTATAATTAAATTTTGTTCTACTTTGAATATATTCCCTGTTAATAAATATAGTATAACTTAAGTGTTGGAAAAATGATGTAATCACCGTATGGGCCATTTTCTCACTCTTTTTGGAGGAATAGTTGAAAGATGCAATGATTATTGATATGTGAACTTCATTACCTATCTACAACCCTACATGATAAGTAGTAGAATCATAATACTTAACAAACTTATAACAGAGGATCCTTAAGTAGAATAAAACCAGAAGGACTAGGAATTATAAAGTTTACTCTATGAAGTACGTATTATTGCTCAGTGCAAAAAACAAACAAACAATATCGATAAATACAAAAAAACAGTATTTTTCTCCCATAATAAATCCAGATGGTACTAATGAGATCTACATACATATATAAAGCCATATATTAAATTTTCTAATGGATACTTCTCATTAAATAATATCTGACAAGGTAAGACAGTCAATTCATTATCATTGGGGGAGGTGGACAGAGGGTGCTTAATCTGAAAAAGAAGAAAATGAAAAAACGTATTTTGAAGAAAATTTTGAGTATTGTTTTATTAAGTCTTCTTTATAAATGTACTATGATGAGTTTGAACACTGGAACTCTAGGCTAATTTTTTCTGGATAAAACATTGAGAAGAAATGCGATGTAGTTCCGAAACAACACCAACTAGAAAGATGTGTCCGAAGCACGATCTGTATTTTGCTTACAAATGTCACATGTGTACTGTCGGATTATGTAGCTTTGTTCGAGCTCTGAAGTAAAATTATATTGACATTTTAGTTCAAACTCCGAATGAGTCGAGTACTTAGGCGATCGAGTTTTTGGATAGTACTGTAATAATTATTATTTAGTATTAACAACGTAGATTTATCTCCTGGCGGACTGTAGTAGGTTTGACATCTCGAGGCCATCCATCATTGAAATTGTATACATGAAAGAGTGAGTGTTGAACTAACTTGCAAAAATGAATATAAATATTTACATAGAAGCACATTATTATAACGTTGATTCTGCTCCGGACAAATGTGTTAAACGTATTTATTGGCCATTAGGGACATTGATTCAGGTGTCTTTTTTATACATTGTGAATACCATAGATATAAGATATAATATGTGAATATTTAAATGTGGATTCAGGTGTCATTCAATGCATCCTAAAATGTTATGTTGTTACCCAATATATATACCGATGAAATAAGCCATAGACGGATTTCAAATACATACATCTCATGATGGCAATGATGAAGAATCAACAATGACATGCCTCTGTCATTTTCTGTGTTTATGTAGATATTAGTCATAACATGATCTTGTGCACAAATAAAATACCTATGTATATACCTAAATACATACATATGTATATGCTAATGTTTCAAAATGGCCTGCAACATGTATCTACATAAAGTATACAAATATATAAAATAAGTGTTTATGAATTTGATTTTTTTTCTTGAACAAAGGTTTAGTAGCAGTGCTTTTTTTTTCAAGTCAAATACAGCAAAAGTCTATTTATATAACTCAATTAGTACAATATTGACCCGTATTCAATTGAAAAAAGGTATATAATTTCCCTTATAATTTACTTTAATAATACATTGTTTTCAGTCAAAACAACGATTAAATACTATTTCTAATCAAAGAATATAAGTAGGTCATTCCAATGAGTAAGTGACGAAGGTTGATTATATCAATCCATACACAAAAACAACATTGACAAAATCATAAAATCTCTTTTATATTCAATGTAGATTTATAGATATTTATGTATATACCTACACAATAATCCTTATGAAATTGAGCGTGTTAGGATAGTAAACAATTTTACAGAGAGTCAAATTATTTATGGTCATATAAATAATGTACCTACATAGGGTATTATTCTAGTGGTATGGTGGGTTAACATTTCTACAGATATGAAATGTAGTAGATTTTGAACAAAAATACATTAGATTTTATACTTGTAAAAACAAACCTACATTTATTTGGCAAATATTAACAATTTATGGTCGTGGATGGACGACTAACGAAGGACATTTCGCCAAAAAATACATGTACATATATTTGAATACAATTTTAAATTATATAGTGATAAATATTGCTTTAGCTCATTTAGGTTTATTTATCAACATATGTATTATCTGCAAAGAAATATGGTATTTTCCTTCACGTATTTATTGACGTCTCAGATTTCATAATAAATCCTAAATTAACATCTTATTCGGAGTATATATGTACATATGTAATTCATATATTTATTAAATATATAAATCTTAAAGAAACTTCATTTAATGGCTTTAAGATTAAATAGAAAAGACACAAGTATTGGATACAACTTGATACCTATGAGAAACAGTGATGTTTGAATAAAATTAGATTAATTATAAGTGATAACAATTTCTATGAAATGGTTAGGTTTTTACAGCTAAGTTTGATTTAGATCGATCGAGTATCAGCAAAGTAAAATAATTGGAGATAAATATCTTTAATTTATTTACCAATGTAACAATGAAAATGAGAATGTACATATTATATAATGATGTAATAACTTTTTTTAATACAAATTAGGATCTGAAATAAAATTAATTCTTTTTGATAGATAGTAAAGGTTCAAGTCCTTTTATTTGTCAGCCCTATTTTAAAATCCAAATTCACTACAATAGTTCAAGATTTTTCTTAACTTTAGAGAAATATAAATAAGTTTTTATTTATGTAAAATTTAGTTATTTATGCCTTAAGACTTCCACTATGATGGCATCGCGTGAAGACGCTTTATAAGTAAATTAATGATTGTGGTTTTGTTGAGTAATATTTAAAGTATATTCATGATATTGTAGTAGCATGTGTTGCTATTTAATTAACTTTGTGGGTTCGAGAGAAAAAAAAGTTATATGTAAAATATATGCATCATAATCGACATTCTCAAATTTGACATTATAATAATTTGTACTTATGTGTAGTTTTTTTCGGCGAAATGACCCTTCATCAAAAAGTCCTTCGGTAAATTGTCCAAGAACTATTAGTGGTAAGGAGCGATATTTTTCTTTCACAAACTTCTCAGATGACTATAAAAAAACACACTTATGTTGTTTTTCCAAACTATAAATATTGGAAGGAATATCATTACAACCTATTTTTAAACATTTTAAATTTCAATTCTGAAAAAAAAAAACCCAGACCACAAGGCCCAGAAATTTTAGAGTCATATGAAATATACAACTAATGATCTTATCTTGCCATTTTGTTTTTAAAGCAATAAATATTCGTGTTTTTGCAGTCAAAGAAAGTTTGGAGTGATCTAAAGTCAATGTCCTTTAGTGTGTGTTGCTATGTTCTTCTTCCATTAAATTGTAGTTGCTAATTTTTCTACAATCATGAGGGTCAATCATTTAAAGTATTGGATTTACAATAAATATACATACATACATTTGTACTTTGTCAAATTATACATATATTTATTGTTTTCGACATTATCTGATATTTAATTTTTTTTTAAATAAATGTGTTTTATCTTTATAGTCATCTAAAAAGTTTGTGAAAGAAAAAACTTTTTTACAAAATGACTATGTGTATACTGGTGTTTAGTTATTTAACTATCTATTTACGTACATTTATATTTTTTTGTCAATATTAATATACGTTTATAAAATATGATATGCTATACTTTTTTACTCATATGACCGTGTTTAACCTACATACCGGGAAACTAAATATAACTACAATTTCACAGCAGTATTTTTTTAACATGCAACACAAAGAAAGAAAAGCAAATATAGACATACTAACTAAGAATAGCACTGACTTTTTTTTGCACCAGAAAAAAAAAGACAATTCTGAGTCAAAGAACATACTTGTGATCGAATTTAATTTACCCAAAACAATAATTGAAAATATGCATTCCAATATGAAAAAATGAATATGGGAACGTAGATAATTCAAAAAAAGCTTCGATGATCATTACTGAAGTTGCCTGAATTCCATGACCCTTGTTTGTATAAGTATTTGTTTGAACATATATTTCATATTCTTGGGATTGGAGTATTAACTATAGCAAATATGAATATTATTCTGAGGATAACTATAAAATATGGAAAACATGCCCTCTCTACAACTGCACCCATCAACAAAGTCAGGAAAAATAAATAACAATGACATTATTTTTTATTTTGTGTGAGAATAAAATAGTTACAAAACTTGGCATCGAAGGTAACAGATCATATAGGTATGCGAAAAAAGGCTGAATAAATTTAATATTTTATTTATTTATCTATATTTGTCAATAACTTTTGTAAATATCCAGTAAAGTTGGCTCTTACAAGGCTGTCTTTATAGAAATTTCCAACAAGATGGAAAATAAATTAAGACTAGAAGCATATTTAATATATTTGGCAAAAAACAAAAAACTCCCCAAAATTTTATACATTTGTAATAGTTTGTTATAAAATTTTGATTAAATGAAAGGGCTATCTTTGTAAAAAGTGGAAAAATATTTTATGTCCATTTAGGCATAATAAATCCAAATTTTGACACCCAATAATTTCTGTAGAAGAATTCCACTATTTCTGTAGACAAATTAGTAGAAATAAAGAAAATAGAGAATCGAGTACATGTATAATTTTATTGGTAATTTTCACAAAAAATGATTAAATTTACCATTTATATGTGAAAACGTTGAATGAGTCAAAATAAGTTGTTTAATTTTCTTTTTACCTAGTTATATCATATTTATTTTTTGATCGAAAACTTTTCTGACCACTTTCGTTATAGGCATATTGGTTTTACATGTGAACTATATAAATATTTATTGGTTTTTTAGGAGAAACAGTAATAATGGTTTAACCATATTTTACACAACTTTAAGTCATAAGGTATTGTCAAACTCTTAAACAATCAATTTTTTCTTGTAAACTCATTTTTAAGTATGAATAACTTTATTTCTTCAATTAAACATATTTTCCAATATTGAGGAAAATAGCATGACTTTTTAAGGGTTGATAGACTAATCAACCCTTCCTCTATTATAAGTTAATCATAGATAAAAAGAGTTTAATAACTATCAAATTTGTACACAGTTAGTTCACAGTATCATTATTGTAATGATAAATATCTAAAAGTAACATAATATTTTATATACAACATGATAAATTAAAGTTCATTATTCTATCATCAAATTGATCTCGTATCAATGATCACTAATTGATTACTTTGTCCTTTGTTGCATTTCATCTAAATAATAAATTAATATATATATATCAAATGATGAGATACAATTAATGAATATACCTATATACACGATATATAAATAATAGGCCTTTTAATTCATTACATATATACAGTTTAGGTAAAAAAATATGAAAAATAAATAACAATGAGACTCAGTTACACATTAATATTTAATGTCTTGATTGGATCAAAAGCTATGCAAGCAAAAAGGAAAAAAATGAAAAAAGACTTATCAATTAACCTACAGTTTGTTACTGTGTATTGATCGGTTTTATGTGTGTAGATATACATACAAATGTATACCCTATCAAAAACCAAATGTTTTATCTAATGATTTCTTTCAACATTGTTTGAATTTTTATCAATTACATAGAGTTTTTTACTGCATATCTACTTTATCTAAAATATTAAATGAACCTATTTGGTTACCTATTTGGATATATAAATATATAATTAAGTATAACAAAACAATTGGAGAGTAGATCTTAAATTATATTAATACAAGATCAAACACAATGGAATTTCAGTTTGATAAAACTATGCAACCATTTATGTATTTATAACAGGACAAAAAACTTCAAATAAATTTAATTATGGGATAATAAAAGTCCTTGTTTAAAATCCTTGTTTAACTATCTTAGAGATATTGTAAATGACTATGAATTAAAAAGCTTATCATTTGTCTATGTTTAGATATATACAAATAATTTATTTTTTAATGATTGTTTTTTTCAATTGACTTTGAGATCAGTATTGAATTTATTTTGAAGTAAAAAATCTAATAAAACTCACAATTTGGTTTCTTTGTGGTTTGTTTCCAAGTAGTCTAGTTTAATAGTTATTTTTCACCTCAACGGTACGCTAAAAATTAAGAACATATTTACTAAAACTTATATAAAAGTTTTTAATAGCCTCAAAAAAAAATTTACTGTTTCAGTATCTTGTTCTAAATTCAAGATATTGTCTTTTTTTAGTATGAAATTGAAAAAAAAATGACACTTGTTTTTTTTTCTTTATATTATTTTCCCTTGTAGTCCCTAAAAAAGTTAAATATGTAATTTTTTCTGTAGTTTTGTGTTTTTACTTGAAGTTTCTACAATAAAACTACTAACGATGAACAAACATATATCTTTTGATTTTGTTTTGTGATCCTGAATTATTTCTTAACTAAGTGTATTATATGAATTATTATATAAAACATGAATTATAAATAATTTTTATGAAATTTGAAATTAAAATTTATAGAGTTGATCTAAATATGGAGTAATATTTTTTTGACTTTGACTTGATTGGGGACATTCGATTAGAGGATTTAGACTTAAAAACTTGAATCTTGGCTATTTTTGTCAATTTGCTGATTTTTTGTACTAATAAGAATTAACACTCTGTTAGGATGAAACAAATGAAGTTAAACGATACCATGATCATATTTCATCATTACCAAATAACAAATATAACCTCACTAAACACACAATTATAAAAAAAACACTTTTTAAGGAGTCAATCTTTTTGTGTAAATACTTGATGAAAAGAAATATTAAATCTTAGAGTAATTATAGATTTGAGATGATTGGGTCGCGGGTGAGTTACAAATATGATTCAATAATACTATTTAGGTATAAAAATTCAACATATATTTATATGAAAGGACTTTTTAATGGACATTTCAAAATGTTTATTTAATGTGTTAAAATATTTTTCTATACAACATATGACACACTCCTTAATAATAAAATTGCACAAAGGAGAACTTTTGAATATTTATATAACTTTTTTAGGGAGATGAACACACATTAATAGAATGAATCAACACATTGACGGCACATTACAAAAAAGCCCCTATTTTCTTTTTATTAAAAAGAATAAAAAACCTAATTCAAAAAGTTAGATTCTGTTAATTAATTATTATGTTTATTGAGAAAGCCTTTTCAACAATTTTTTATTGTATATACATATAATCATCATCATTAAAACTTTTCTTAATTCTTTTCCAAACTTTAGCCGAATAAATTTAGCATAATTAATGCAAAACAATGTATTTATATACATTTTTTTTGTGTTTCAATATATTTATATGTAGATATAATACCACTTCTAATTACCCTATAGTCTTTATGATGTAATAAAAAAAGTCATAAAACAGCAGCAATATTATTAGTCTATAGAATATTTTATACGCAATAATTAATTATTAATACACTAAACAACAAGTTTAAATCTAAAAAATATACAGTTATACCTCGTATTACGTTCATATAATTCGATTCAGAGAAATGCTTCATAGTCCTCGTAAGCCAAAGCAGATCTTCTAATGGAAAAATTGACAATGACTTCATGACAATTAATTATCAATGTTTTAGTAGTGTTTATGTAGTTTTCGAGATCAGTTTTGGTCTCAAAAACCAATTTTGAAGGTCTTGGTTCTTACAAGTTCCCTTAAATGTCTTGGTCTTATTGTCTTGACTATTATCAAAGCAACTACATCAAAAATGCCTTATTAAAACAATTTTTTTGGGTCTTAATCCCTCATAGCCTCGGCTATAGCTACTGGAGCAAGCTGAATGGTTCTCACATGATCAGTTTTCAAGTCACGTGCTTCTCAAACTTATGTAGTTCGAACCTTTACTATATAAAATATTTCTGAACACCCCCCCCCCCCTTGAATTATTCCATACTTTTCTCCCCACACTTATGGGACATATTCCTCAGTTTTAAAAGTACTTGCAGTGACTAAAACCCAATACAAGACATGTCGAGTCAATATTTTCCAAAAAAAAAAATGGGCCCATTATATCCTAAATACTCGCATACCAAATTACTCGTACTTCGAGTTATTATTGTGGGTAGAGGAAGAAAGGACATTAGTAGCTTATTAGTGCAGAAATTAAAAACATTACAAACTTTTTTATGCCCATTATAAAAAAAAATATAAGGTTACCATGGGATAAAGGAATTCTACTTTACCAACTATGTACATATACCACAGACATTTCTATTTTTGTAAACTCATTATTTTAATTAAGGCTCATCAAATACATAGTTGTATGTATGTAATTCATACAGACCAATGTATGTATTTAAGTATGAACGTATTACAAACAAGTCTATACATATGTACATCCTTCTTCCATCCCAATTTTTGAGATTGAGAGTGAGAGATAGGGGGGCTACTAAGATTATTTTTACTTCACTCTATTTCTGTGATTATTTGCTGAATGATTGATGAAGTAATGTATTTGTACGTAGTACAACCATACAACCATACATTTATCTATATACACTTATGAATAATTTTACTCGTTTCTTTCATTTACACATTGCTAGAATTCCTTTAGATGATTTATCTATGTATATATATGTATACTACATAATCACATAATTGATATTCAGATGATTCAAGAAGCATTCAGTAAATTTAATTACCATTATCTTTCTATTTATGCATGTATGCATCAAAAGGGGTTTCCAGTGGTACAAATGTTAGTGAAGCCGGAAACATTCCCCGTATAGGATCACTGCTAAGTAATGTTGGGCACAATACACTACATGTATAGAAGATATAATAAATTGCTCTTTACTATGTATGTAGATACTTAGTCAAAAAGTAAAACACCGAACTGCTAAAGAGCAAAAGTAATTAGTTACCTGTAAAAGATAGAGGTCTGTTACTTTAATAAAGGTTATTTTTATTATAATTATTATTTTACTCAATAATAAACAAAGTAAGAATCCTCACAGATTTATATACGAAGAAAAAGTAATCAAATATATAAGTTATTCCATTACTGAACAAAGTAATGGCACTACTCACAGCGTTATGTTCATATCTATTGTTACTTATTCAACTTTTTCGTTATTATAATTTAGAGATATGATGATTTTTTAAGACACCTTTTATTGTGATATTTCCTTTTAAATTTGGAAGGTTTCGTTATATTTTGAACTTAATAAGACGATCGTATTTCTTTTGCATACCCGTGTGTTTTAACGAGTCAAATTAGTTTACATCATTTAGTTAACAACAAAAAACAAATCACACTTTAATTTGTATTATTTTAATTTTGCATTAGGTATTTAATTTATATTTTTCATAAGACAAATAGTCTCTCCGTAGAATATCTGTGTTTTTCCTCTTACACTAAAAATATAAGAAGAAATGAAATTATGAAGGACAGCTTGTTTTTACTTTAAATCACATATAGTATCATTCTAAATATATGCATATATTAGAAAATATATAAAAATGACAACCAACTATAAAACTAAGATAATTTATAGTGAAATTGAATTTTTTAATTTCAAAACCAGTTTTTATGTTGAAAAATCTTCATGGATTTATAAATCGCTTCGGACATTATTGATCTCAGTCCCCAAAAGTATTGGTCTCAGCTTTGTCAATTCTTCAAAATCTGGGTTTCGATTGTTAAAGCTATGGTCTCGAGTTTGTTGATTTTTCATAGCTTTATTAGTTATAGTTTTGACTTCCAAAGTCTAGTAAGTGTCTGCGTCTCGGGTAAAGTGGTCTTGAACACATCACTGTGTACATGAAGTATCATAATGTAATGAATGAATGAGTTTAATAATAAAAACTAGGTTTGCAATATGAAAAAAATCAATGTCACCCTTAATTTTCATAATTTTATCATGAGTTGTCATTTATGTACTTATATTTTCTAATATGGTTATTTGAAAAGTTTGTTGTGTAGAAAAATTATATTTTTACGATTACACAACAAAAAACCCGAAAATATTTTTATTTTTATTTATTTTTACTTCCTATTTAAAAGATTCAAATGTATGTATTGCACAGGCTCATAAGATATGGTGTATTATCATACTTTCTATGACATCATTTTATGTGTAATTCTTACGTTCACTGGGATTCCAGAAATTTTCATATAATAAACAAAAAAATAGATTTTAAATTTGCATATAAAAACTCACCTTAACATACCACTTCTTTTTTTTTTAAATTTTTGTGAAGAGTGTGAAGTTGTTTACATATTTGTAAGTGATTTAAGGTAAAATATCCTTGATAGTAATAGAACTCAAAGTATTTTTTTTAATTAAATTATATTGTTTAGAACAAAGCTGAAGCTCCTACTGTCTAACTACCATAGTATGTATTTAGAGAGATTAATGTTGGTATGTATAGAGTTGATCATTTTTAGGAGATGGGTCATAATACTTACATAATTTTTAAATATCTTTTAGAGAATTTCCTCATGGTTATTAGACAACTATGTAGAGTTGTCAGAGGAAAGGAATTGTATCCTTTCTTTTTAATAAAAACCACCTAAAACATATGTAATTGAAAGATAATGAGAGTGAGAACTGTTTCCTTGTTTTTATGTATGTGTGATGTTTTAAAGAGCTCTATATTTTTTGACGATCACGTTGGAATACATATGTAAGTATGTATAATTCTTGTATCAATATAATTTGAGATATGTATGTATATACTATGTACGTGATAGAGCTTCTTTTGATGACTCATTGTAAATAATTAACTATGTACATACAAATTACTTACATATATATATATATGGAAAGAAACCAAGTCAATTTCGCCATCCCCCTTCTATCAAATACATAAATGATATTGAGTCACATGATGAAATTCCAAAATATACATGCATTGAATGTATTTTATATGAACATTCATATGGATATGACATATATGTATAATCTTTTCCCTTTAGCAACCATCCCGAAGACCTAAAACATCTTGTATCACGTATAAGTGTATATTATTATTTCAACCTATGTATGTATATGGAAGGCAACATTATTTTATTATGATGAAATTATGTAGGTCTCTTTTTTGTACACAAAATTTGTATGTATGAGAGGAAATGCAACTCTCTCATTAATTAATTAATAATATTAAACTTTATATTTTAAATAATAGTTATAAATATTTTAAGAGGGTGTTGTTGAAAGAAGGAAAGGGAGTACAAAAAAAAAGCTGCAAAAATCTTTTAAAAACTTAAGTAACGATAAATAATAAATCTTATTATATAGTTTAAATTAAATATATATATATATGCATATATACAGACGATTTTCTTTCTTACGAGACCGGTACTTCTAACGTACATAATTTGCTATATATTTCATCAATATTTTCCTATTATTATATATGTAGTTCGGTTGCAGCGAGAGAGCTGACGAACAAGGCAAGCTGAATTACGAAAAAATGCTGCTAGCGAGCAAAATGATATGTTACATGATAAGTTTTTGTGTATGTACTTTGAACGAGATTTGTACAGGGAGAAAGAGAAAAAGTTCAAAATACATAAGTAATAATTCTAGTTTGAACCATGACTAATCAATGTTTGTTCTCTGAATGTTTTTCGTCTCAGATTCATACAAAAAGCCTTTCTTTTTGAAAATGAACTCTCAAAAGTTGCCAAAACGATGATTATTACGAGATATGTATAAGCGTTTCAAGGTAGAAAGTAGAGAAAAATCCTCTTTGCTGCTGCTAGAAAGAGTATTGACTGTATATACATACAATATACGTACGTTGCTTGAAGCAAAAAAAAGTAAAAATATTTCTTTATTTATTTTCATTCTTAAAAAAAGAAAAATGAAATTACAAAAAAAAAACACTTTTCTTTTTACTAGTGAAATTTATACAAATATTTTATGTATTTATATGTTTGTATTTCTTCATATGAAAAATACATATAAGGTAATTATTTATGTTTATTTTTTATATGTAAAAAAAAAATAATACAAATAATAATGGAAGATAAAATAGCAAAATATTTCACACATTTTGGCTTTTAAAGAGAAAAAAACATCATTCATTCATGTGATGACTGTCGATATATTCTTGTAACTAGGTACATCAACGAGGAAGATATAAATAAACAAAAACAAACGTTTACTTCATTTTCATTAAAAAATATGACGTGCATACAATTGAGGGAGTTAAATTTCAGCGAGTATCATCTTGGTGACATACATTTGAGCGAGTATTTATTCGGGCGAGCTTTTTTCAGCGAGATTATTCTCCGCGACACTTATATAGAATAAACATTACATTAATGACATCATTATAGGCCGTCTTTGCTCATTCCAGTGGTTTTTTAAAATCAAATAGGATAAAGTATGGAGGAGCAACCGAAATTTTTATCGGATTTTGCCTCAACTCTGTTAGCTTTTTTGACAGGAAGAATTTACATAACTCATAAAGTGTGATGGTATTCAGCACTTCGACCAATGCGTCCCCATGGAGTTGGATATTTCTCTGTTCTAAACCTTTCCCAGCACAAATGGTTGAAAAAAGATTGTACCATTACATATTTTCCTTATTAATGCTTATCTTATGGACTATAAACCTTGGATTAATGAGCCATTTTTGACTTTGTTAATAATTGAATGTATTTTGTTCTTTCTATAAGGCCATTTCCCGGGACAGGTCTTTTTTTGGAACTCCCTTATAACTGCAAGATAGTTTCATTCTTCGTAGAGGACGAAATTAAATATGTCTCTATGGATGGATATCTCTTTGATAGATTGAGAAACCTATTTATGTTCTATTCTGAAGATTGTCATTCTCTGTTTTGAATGTATTTTTAGTGTGTCGTATAAATAAAGCATTTGTAAGTCCCAATGGTTTACAAATGTCTCTTAATTTATTTTTATTTATCTTTGTGGGATTGACACTTAATAATTTCAGTTTTTTCTTAATTGATTTTGAATATAATTCGTTGTATTATGTTTTTATCTTAAACTTATGACGATTTGTTGTGAATATATATATATATATATATATATATATATGCCTTTTAAGAATATAATCTTCAATTTAGAGATATTTATTCATTATTGCCCTATCCTGTTGGTAGAACCCATTTTCAATTTAACATATTTTGTATTTGATAAAATAATGCATCATTCTCTCGTAAAATAGAATTACTCGTATCTTAAATCATGAGGAACATTATTAAACAAAAAAAAGTTAGTTTAGGTTTTCAAAGTTATAAGACTTTAAGATTTAGTATTGTCCAATTATTTTCTCAGGATGTTTCCATCTTTTATGCAGATTGATGATTGTATTTATTCAGATATTAACTCATAAAGAGGTGTTAGAAATTCGAAGGAGGCATAAATTTAGAGTATAATATTTCAATACTTATTAATATTTGGCCAAAAATATTTTTTATTATTAATCAAATGTAGAAAAATGGCTAACATTTCCCTTATTATACAACTTCTATGAACATTGTTATCAAAAACTGACAGGAATGAATGAAATTTCCCAGCCTTTTAAATGTTTAGAAGAAATACATGATTGTAACCCTTTATTATGTATTTACATTTATTCTCCATGATCTTTTTATTATTACTTAATTCACGAATTCATAAAGCTTCGGTTGCACCTCCAAAATTCATCCCATTTGATTTTAAAAAACCACTGGAATGAGCAAAGACCCTATATGTAATTTTTATTCTATATAAGTAGCAATGTAAATCATATGCAATTCGGGCGTGTGATAAAAAAGTGGAGTTGGCTCTTCATACAGGTCTTTTTGTTTTCCGAAGCTGTTATCATTTTTTTTCCCTCAAGAAGGTAACATCAACTTTACCTGAACATAATGTTTTACAAGTAAAGAACAGTCTGCAAAGATTATATCATGGTGAGGAACAAAGGAAAAATTAAAAAATGGTTATCATTCATTGAGGTGAATGGAGTTAATGATATTTGTGAATATAATAATGAATCTGGAGTAACGTATTGTAATGTTTGTGGTTTGATGTTTTCATTTGTATACATATATAAAGGAAAATAGCAGCTTGTAGCTCAGTAAAACGTCATGACAGCTCAAGCTGCTTCCCCCCTCGACAATCATTAAATTGTCAGGGTTGCCAGGTTGATTTTCTCTTTCTTTTTTTATTACAAGCCCGAATTGCATATGATTTTCATTCCTAGCTATATATAAGTGTCGCGGAGAATAAACTCGCTGAAAAAAGCTCGCCCGAATAAATACTCGCTCAAATGTATGTCACCAAGATGATACTTGCTGAAATTAAACTCGCTCTATTGAGTGGACACGAAGAGATATATATTTAAATAATGACTATTATTATTGGTGATTTGAGTATACATATATGATGTACAATTGTATAAATGTCTATTGACACCAATATATGTACATATATAATATATACATTTGAATGTATATATGTATGCATGGATAAGTGAATATGAGAGAGAGAGAGAGACAAAAAAGAGTGTCATGTCAAATGACTCATTCAGGTTGCAATTCTTTTTATGTCACATACATGAAAAAATAAGAGTGTTTATTTTTTCTCGTTTTTCTTGTTCCTGTGTACAAATGAGTTATTCTGAAATAATTCCGAGTCCGAATGAATGCAAGTCCGATTTTATATGATGGCTAATCCAAAACCAGTTCAATTTTATGAAAAAAAGATTCGGGTACTACATTTATGTACTCTGAATTGGAAACCCAAATAGTTAGCAAGTTCTCTTGCAAATAATTACATGGATTACGCAATTTATATATATATATATATTTTATTTTATTTAAGCTGTCATCATTCCTTCTTAATCCTCGAAAGGACACATCTAGTAAATAAGTATGATTTAACACTACAAATGAGCTTAAAGAATTCTTTAAAATGAAAAAAAGCTTCAAAATACACATTTATCCATAGATATTGATTTCATGGCTTATCTTTGTCGTGATGTTCACAAATGGGTTTATTAAAAACTGCTTTGGGATAAAGTTGCAAAACAAAAGTAGTTTGTACATATATCTCCTCCATCATATCAGTATATCAGCTGACATAATGTATATCATATGTAGTTATCATATTCTTATGACGTTATCATCCTGGTGTGATTTTTAACCCAATATGGGAATGGTTCATTTTTTATATCTCTATAGAAAGTAGTGAAATCGAACCAAAAAATAATTGTTTTAAAACTATCGTTGCAAGTACTTATATCTTACTTACCAATCGAAAAAGAATTCATATCAAAATATAATTTACTCAATTACATATATGTAAATGATTTACATACTAACATTTTTTTTCTTTGTAATTAAAAGTTTAATATTACAAAAGACCTACAAAGTCACAAAATCTGTGCTTCCATAGAGCCATAGAAAAAAGCAAAGTCACAGATAATTTTTTACAACATGGGTCTACAGGACTCATTGGTATCTTAAGGGTTAAAAGTTACTCCAATATTGAAACTATTTTTGAAGATGAATGTATTATAAAATCTTTGTTTGATGAATGATATTTTGAAGAATAGGAATTGCAAGCATTCAAATATGTACTTAGCTTAAAGGTCTTTTAAATGAGTTCATAATGATGAAATTCATTTTGTTTCCTTAAATAGTTTCATGTTTGATTAAAATTCACTATTATAATATACATCGACATATAACTCATTTCTTGAAAAAAGGATATTTTTATATACATAAATTGTCAAGCCATGTTGCAAAATGGAAGACTTCAGCCTCCAATTAAGCCTCCTCTTATACACTTAGCTACAAAAATATATCCATCCAATCTTACATTTCCATACAACACCATTCCATGAGAATAGAATATAAAATATATTACTCTTACCTACATATATCTTCATAAAGCAAAGGAAAATCAACATAGAAGTAAAACGAATAGAATGCTGATACGTCAGTTGAATATTTGTAATTTAAAACTTATTTCCTTTTTGCATAAAGTTGTAATACATATGTTCTCTCATGAACTCATATCAATTGAATGATAGATTTATTCATTATTTTAATAAAGAATTATTATTATTTTATTATATTGTAATCTCCAGTGGGTATTGACAAATTAATTTATATTTATACTTAATAGATAACAAATATTCAAACAGTTTTTTTATAGAAGGGGCAGGATTGTATCATACCTACATATGTATGTATGTCAGTATCTATTAACTTATGTACACATGCGTTTAAAAAAAGTCAAGGTGAAAATAATGGGTATGAAAAGTATTAAAAAAATAATTGATAGAACGAAAGGAAAAAAGACAGAGTCCATATTGAGTTAAACTCAATACAACCCTCACAAATGATGATTAAAAGGAATTACAAACATTGAAAATGTCACAAATTACATACATATATTTACTGACGATTTTTTTTTTAAAAAAGGAAAGTTAACATTTGCTCAATAAATTATGTGATGGAGTGGTAGTATTTTTAAAGTTTTATAATCATAAAAAAAAGGTTAAAAATTATTTGCTTCCTTGTTGTTGTACCTACCAATATAGGTAGGAAGATACATGTGTCAAGCAAAATTACTAGCTAAAATTTGTAGTAGTATGAGGCCTACTACTTTCATTTTACAACAACAATACATATGTAAGTATATCAACAGATGTATTTACATTTATTTGACTCAAAGAATTATGGAAGTGTACTATGACGTAGGTAGCTCCTTATTGTCTATCAAAAAAATCCTAATTTTACTCTCCTTTTTTTAAGCATAATGCAAGCTTAGTTACTTTTTGTTGATCTAGTTCATATCAAAAAGGCTTATTCAGAAATCGAATACACACGATTGTATACATGTATAAATACTACGATGCTTAGCTTTCTTAAAATTTCTATTGAAAACAACAAGTACAAGAAAATAATAGAGGTCGCTCGCTGTATTATTAATAATTATAGACATGGGTAAAATGTTGAGATAGTGTGAAGTTTAAGGAAGCATGTATATACAAATAACAATCGCTACTACTACATTGATAATCAATTTGAATTCAGTATTCTTCTTTGTATTTTTTAAGGCAAGAACCTGTAGCAATTGTGTACAAGTAGTTCAAATTACGATTATTAAGATATCATGGGAAATAGTGTGTAAATAAAATCAACTGATAAAATGCAGAGGTACCAACTACATATTAATTGAGGGCATGCTCAATCACCTAAACAAAGTACCCATTCCTTATTATTATAATATATAGGATCATAAAATACATATACACCCCTTTTTGAGGCCCCATATACATAGGTACCCTAGAAAGGAACCACAAAATTTTCTTTGTAGCAAAACTAAATGCATATATGAGAGTGTTTAAGAAAATATGACTTTTTATATTTTATATGAGCATATATACACGGTACATAAAAATATAGAAAAAAAAGGGTGGCACAAATATGTACAATAAAGAGTAGTGAAATTTTGGTCAAGGCTGCACATAATTGTTACCCTATGATTCTCTGCCAAATTTAGAGCCGATAGATCGAGATTGAGTCTACTGCATTTTTAATTTAAGTTTTAAAATTTAAAAGTTTATTATTTGACTTCAATAAAGAATGGAAGTATTAATAAATGAAAGTAATATATTCTGCGTATGGAATAAAAAAATGAGAAATGAGTAAAGAAAAGAAATATGGTACAAATATATGTATACGCGTTATACACAATATCTGAAAATGTAAATTTATTTATTTGTATTTTGCTTAAATCAGGCAAATTAAAGCAATATAGCAAAAATAATTTTAAAACATATACTTCTAATCTAAAAAATTTTAATGTAATAATAACCTTGTATGTATTTCGATTAAACTCTATAATTTTCAGGGAAGAACATAAAATTTCATGTTTTTCGATACTGTATAGACTTTCAAATGAAAATACGTCCATGAAGGACCTTTTTTTTGGACATTTAATGGAGTTTTTTTCATGTTTAAATGACCAAAATACAAAATAAACAATATGTTTTGATACCAAATTTCAAATTTTTGATATATTAGTACACCCCAATATATTTAACATTTTGAAAATTTAGTAATAAATTATGCATTAATTTATTTTAACTGTATCTTTAAATTGACCTCTCTTCTAGATTTATTTGAAGTTTGATGAAAAAAATTTCTTTCTCTATGAGTTCCAACAAACCTCTGAATCCAACCCTAACTCACATGACTTTTGTATACAAAATACAGTTTGTGCTTCGGTCATTTTTTTAAAGTTGGTGTTGATTAGGAACTTGACTCCATCACTTCTCTACACTCCTTCTGGATCAAATTAGCGTCAAGTTCAAGGATTCTAATGTATGTATTGACCATATATATTTATATCGCAACATATATGACTCAAAGTTGACCACGAGTTATTTTTTACAAGTTCTAGTCGAGTTTCAATTCTTGAGAGACAAACTCGAATCCAAAGTCAAATCAAGTCTTATATCGATTATAAGAGTACAGGACAAGTCACAAGCTATGAAAACGAGTTCAAGTCGAATCAAAAGAGGCAGGCCTACGTTAATTCTCGTGTATCTCTCAAATATTATATTTTTATACTTTGTTTTATTAGTATACATTTAAAAGTTTGAGTCAAAGTTTGTATCTCCAATTCAAATAATCTCAAAAGTATGTATGTATCTAAAAAATTAATATAAAAGTTTTTGTGTTGAATACATAAATATATTTATGTATAATACCAGTAATTTCAACTAGTTATTATGCTGTAAACTTACTTTATACTACTTAATAGAATTCAAATTATTGCAAATTCTATGTATATTACAATTTGAACAATCTGATTGTAAAAGTTATAATATAATTAGATTTTAAGTTGACGCATCACATACATACTATATATATATATATATTGTTACCAAGTTTATGATATTTTTTTGCAAAGTTGTATTATATATATATATATTTACCTATGCAGGTACTTTTAAACACGTTTGAATTGTAATTATTTAATAAAAAAAATTGAATACGTGTTTCCACTACAGGCAAAAAATATATATTTTTATAAATGTGTATACTTCTTTATCTGTTACTTCATTGTTCTTTGGCTTTTCATTGGAATAGGACTTCCTCCTTACTTCCAACAATCTTCCGGAAATGAAACCCTTGTAAATTGATAATACATATTCAACAACATTTTTTTTAATAAAAGCCTTTTCAATTGTTGTACATATGTGTATGTACATGAAATAACAATTTTAATATACATACAAACAAAACAATCTCTGTGATTGAGGTAAATGTTGTATGTATATATATATATATATATATATATATATATATATATTATATTTAAAGGTTGTTTTTGTTTTTTATATTAATCCACATATCATAAAATAAATTATTATTTAAGGGAATAAATACAAAAAGCAAAAAGGAGGGAATCTGACGTAGAAATAGCTTCATTTTCCTTTTTGTCTAATGGATTTAATCAAAAAATCAACTTTTTTATACGACTTTGTATCCTAATATTATACAGTAGATGGAGGCTTAAATTAATGATATCCAAGATATGTTGTGTGTTTTTTATTTTGTTTTTCGTTTGAATTAATGTTAGATAAGTCTACTTATACATAAATGTATATACAAATGATAAATACAACATAAAATAATAAATAAATGATCGTAAAATGCATTGGTTTTTATGCTTTATGAATAAATTAGTTTAGTTTATATGGCTTTGTTAGGGAAAATGAGGCAT
This sequence comes from Lepeophtheirus nordmannii, assembly GCA_963680855.1. Lineage (NCBI taxonomy): Eukaryota > Metazoa > Arthropoda > Copepoda > Siphonostomatoida > Caligidae > Lepeophtheirus > Lepeophtheirus nordmannii. The sequence goes on from OY804525.1 coordinate 15,146,765, forward strand.
TACTTAATTGCCTTGAAAAGCTATAGATATATAATGAAATAAGGAGCAGGAATACCCCTGTATTAAGGTTTATAATTAATACAAAAAATATTTTTGTATGAGTAGATGAGCTAAGAAAAGGCAATTCATATTTTAATTAACTTTTAAGGAATATACTGCTCTCAAAGTGGCAAAACGCACCTCTTAGCTATGACAGACTTCCTTATCTACGAGAAGACTTTTCCCCGCAAAATGTCACTTTTGGAGTACATATATATATATATATATATCTTTCCTTCGCAGAATTTACCTTGTTTTTTTTTACTTATTGAAGTAACAAGGTGGAGGTTACTTAGTTAGTTATAGAGTAATTCATGACACCCTAAGCGCTTGCAGCAAGCAAAACATTAAGCTACTTATGTATGTATAGTTTTGTAAAGAGGGTTTCATTCCTTTACTTGAAATAACTAATGTAGTATTAAATACATATATTTATATTCTACCACAAAAGATTAATATGGTATTTTTTATCTTTATCTTATCTCAAAATGATTACAATGTTAGTTGGGTCCTTTTGTCGTGCTAAGGCAGTATATGTACATTCCAAAAGTAATTAAATTTATTTCATATGTGTACATATGTACACATGAATCCTAATGGGCTGATTATTTGGAGGTTCAAAAACAGATCTATCCATTTTTTGTTTTTTCATATTAACCTTTTAGTAACAATAATTAATTAATCAAACGTAAGCCAAAGCATAGCCAATTCAACTTCTATATGTATAACTTTTCTCATCACTGCGGCACAGAAGCCTTGCCAATTTTCAGCCAAGATTTTGAGAAATTACCTTATAGATTTTATTCCTTTTCTGATAATTTTAAAATATTTGTTATTTCACTTGATGGCCAATATAACTAAGTATTGAATTTATAGAAAGTTTTCAGTCTTTGACGATAAGTTGTCATTAATTTTATAAAAATCATCAAAATTTATTAAAAGTGATGTAACATACCATTCATTCATTGTGATGAACAAAAAAATTAACTAAATGTGAGAAAACTTAAAAAATAACCAAACTAATGACTAGTTAGGATTTTCTTCAATAGTTCAGTAGTTGAAAACTTTCAATTTCATTTTTTTATAGGAACAAAATTATTGATTTCATGTTTAATTTTTTAGAATTGTATTTTGTTTTAAGGGAAATAAAATATGGGTAGTAATTAGCTAGTTAAGCCAATATCAAATAAATTTAAAACTGACTAAGAATGACCAATTTAATTGGATCGCCGATGTATGGGTCGCAACAAATACAAATTCATATACATTTACGTATGTACAAATATAATTATGAAACCACTATTTTTCTTCTTCTTCAAATAGACAAATATAATTTATATAAAAAGTAAAATAAATAAACTATGTTAAAAAATTAATGGTAAATTTAACTTTCAACTATTTAAACAAACTCTTAATGAGAAATGATAATAAAAGACTCGGTTATATGCATTAATGATGAGCATATACGTATATATTTTCAGTACATAGAAATTTGCTTAAATTAATTCATTGTTTAGTACGCTATTAGTTTAAATTAATGTGGTATTTTTAGAAAGCACTTTCATTTTCATATTCAATAGAGTGATGAGATTTTTAATAAAATATATCATTAATTTATAGATCATTACAAGAAAAAAAAAAGATTAATAGGAAATGAAGTCGTGATGATATTTGGGTACTTGACTCCACTAAAGCCTTTCTTCTTGTTAAGGAAGGCCAATTTCCTATTTTTTATATTAAAAAAATATATTTATCTATATACATAAGAATAATAAAGAAATGCTTTAAAGCTCTATACATACAATAGAACTAGAGCTACATAGTTCAAATATTTGATGACTAAAATCTTCAATAAACCATAATCAAAAGTGATTATAAAAAAACAAATTTGTAAATACAGTTTTTTTACAAGAAAAGTTTCAAGAAAGGCATATTATGAAAAGAAAAAAAGAAAATAATAATATTAGAAAGACTTTCTTCAAATATTTGATACTTGTATACATATATACTTAACTATCATAAACTCAATTAAAAATGTATTAGTTGGAAATTTTGTTTCCTAAAGGGCTTTCTTTTCATACGAAAAAAAAAAACTTTCAATGATATGTTTGTTCTTACTTGTAGTTTCTAGCATTCTATAATGCTTTCCAATAGCTAACAAAATAAATATAAAATAAAGACTGAAGCATATATATGCAAGCACAAAAACTTTAGCATTTGTTCATTAATATTAATATAACAAACTTTCTTTCCAAATACGTTATTATTTATTTGTTAGAAATAAAAAATATTTTTTTTCTTTTTTCAGTGGATATGTTAACTGAGGATGATTTGACTATTCAAAAAATTTAATTATTTTATAAATATATGATGTGAATTAGAAAATGATTATGATTTGTCAATTCATGAGCTTAGTGAGTTGATTTAATAGAGCATGGTGAAGATGGGATATCTTAATTTATTTAAAAAAAAAATATTTAATATTGTTATTAATTTTTAGAATAGTCACGGCGATATCCCAATAACATGACATGTACTTATTGGCAGCTGTCGATTTTTCAACTTCTCTTCCCTTTATTAGTTTTCTAAACATTGGTTGATTAAGTCAAATTAGCTCTTGTTCAGTTATCAATAACTATCTATTATTAAATGAAGAAAAATACCAGTGTCTGAAAGAAATGACTAACTACCAACTGATTTTCTTCAGATATTGTTACTTGTAGACATTTAAAACTCCATACCAAACTTGAAGCTAATAGATTGAGGTTTAGTCTATCGCATTTTTAACTGAAGTTCTAAAATTTAATTACATAACAAACAAAAACTCGACTATAACAGATTTGATGATTTTTGGTGTAGAAGCTCATACGTATTATAGAAAATGTGTAGCAAATTTTAGTTCGCCAAAATCTTATAAGTAACTGTTCGAAGTTTTTCAGGTAAAGTTTCCCTTGCGATTGAATAGTCCTTTAAAACAAACTCATATAAAAATATATTAGTTAGAATAATTTTTTTTTCTGAAAAGCTTTCCTTTGCATTGCAAATCAAAATGACCAAATTTATGTATAAGAATAAAAATCTTTTGAATGATAGTTCTAGACTTTCTAGACTTGCTTTCGTTTATGGTATACCTCTATAATTTTGAACCAACTATATTTTTTTGTCGGATATACATATATACTCTAACAAAATTTAAGTCAACTCTCAAAATATGTACATAATTTATGAATTAAATACTAAATTTCTAGTTACATATATAGGAAGTTTAATAAGTATTGCTTATAACTATGAAAGCAAAACAAAAAATAAGAGAAAAAATTTGACGTATCTAGATAAAATGAAACTAAATGTACAATTAGATTAAAACTATGCATAATAGTATATAGAAAAATATATGACATATATTTTTATATACATATATATATATACATTTTTTAGTATGCTCTATGATGCGACAAACAGACAAAAATTCAAGAAAAATAAAAAATCGCCCATTGGGCTCAGAAAAAGAAAACTTTTTACATACATATGTATACAATATACATACACACAAAGATAGATACAACATAAATCTTTTATCAAGTTTTTCTTATAATAAAAATAGTATGAACGAAAAAACGTATCACATTTGTCTTTCAAGCATCGTAGAGTATTAATTAAAGTTGTTTTATGCCTCTGTAAGTATGTATGTTTAAAAATACTTATTCGTATTTCCCTCTTACTCCTCCTCCTCCTTTGTATCTATATACAAACATATATTTTCACTTTCTCTCTCATCAATTGCATACAGAAATGTACTTTCTAACATTACGCTTCGTCTCTCTTTAAATGAGTAATAATGATAATGATGTTACATATATGTATAGAAAGGAGAGAATACTAAAGGTTCCTTTAAATGCATATTGAAAGAAATTGTTTCAATGTAAAAAAAAAGAAGTTTTGATACAATTCGTTATGGAAATTAAAAACCGTTTTTTTACTGCTCTAAGACAGTTATATATATATATACACGGTGGTAAAAACTGGAATCTAGGTTTAATTTTAAATTGCAAAACTTCCAAAATCATTTTCATACTCCCTATAGTCTAAATTTTATGTACCTTTTTTAATCTACTGTTTTTACAAAGATAGGATTTTAACTTGACCCATATTGTTTTTTTTGTTAACGTTAAGAAAAAGTTCTTATAAATATCTAGGATATCTAACACATATTTTACTAAAATTTTGATAACCTTAATTTATACTTTTTTGAGAAATTCAAGTAAAATTACTAGAATTTACGAAATTAGCAAAGTAAATTAGACTCAATACCCTTGAAAGTTTATATTTGAAATACAAATTTCCTAACGCTTTCAGAATAATGAAAGTATGTACATATAAATGTATAAGTGGATCATTGTCTTCAATTATTCAGTGTTGTTGGTGAAACTGAGTAATTGTTTATAACAGTGGTTTTTAACCAAGGTTCCGCCAGTACAGTCCAGGGGTTCCGCAATTTCTAAATTAGAGCAAGGACCAAATAAACAACATGTTAAATTCAATTTCAAAAATTCATTGTATTAATATATGCATATCTTTTAAATTTTATTGTTTGAATATACTAAATTTTACATGATTAAACTCGTTACATTCATTAAACTCTTTTACAGATTTTACAATCATGGATAGATTTGTGAAAAAACGCAAGACAGATGCGGATGAAGAGACACAGGATCTGAGGCACTCATTTGATGCTGAAACCACCACCAGCGATGCTGCCTCATCGAAATCAAAAAATGGTAGAATTAACCTACAACTAAAAGTTCGTCAATATTGTGAAAACTACGTATCTCTTGGATTTACTTGGACTGGAAACCCAGAGTGCCCTTCACCTTTGTGTATTGTTTGTGGGGAGAAGCTGGCTAACAGTGCTATGGCACCAGCCAAACTGAAACGACATTCAATAACTAAACATCCAGAGTTGTCGAGCATAGATGAACAATATTTTCAACGAGAAATGAAATGTAATAAAAGGCAGGTTTCTATGTTTGCCAAAAAGTTCAAGTTGAGTGACAAAGGACAAGAAGCAAGTTATGCTGTGGCGGAGATAGTTGCAAGAAAAATGAAATCTCATACCATCGCTGAAACTGTAATTTTACCTGCATGCCAAGAAATAGTGAGGATAATGTTTCAGAGGTAAATAAAATTCCACTTTCTGACAACACAATAAGTCGGCGCATTCAAGACATGTCAGGAGACATTGAATGCAATCTTAAATTAGAAATACTGAAACATATTTGCACTTCAAGTTGATGAGAGTACAGACATTATGGTAAAGCACAACCCCTTGTATTTGTTCAATTTATTGATGATGAAGCTATTGTAGAAGACTTTCTGTGTTGCAAGGAATTGCCAGGGACAACGAAAGTAGAAGATGTATTTGATGTTTTGAACTCATATTTAGAGTATTGTGGATTGAACTGGAAAAACTGTGCTGGTATTTGTACAGATGGTGCCCCTGCAATGACAGAATGTCTTAAAGGCTTTGTCCCAATCGTACAAAAACAAAATCCAAATATTATCCATACTCATTGTTTCATTCATAGAGAAGCACTAGTAGCTAAAACTCTTGGATCTGAACTAAAATCTGCATTGGATATGGTAGTTAAAATAGTTAATTACATCAAGATGAGGCCACTTAAATGTCGACAGTTTGGAAACTTTGTGTGGGTATAGAAACAGAACATTCCAACTTAATCCAGCACACAGAAATACGATGGTTGTCAAGGGGGAAAGTATTGTCTCGTTTTTACGAATTAAGAGAAGAGTTATTGACCTTTTGTTTGCAAGAAAACCTGAAAGACTTTGCAGAATGTTTAAGTAATGGCCATTGGTGTTCGAAGTTAGCATATCTTGCCAATATACTTCATGAACTAAACCTCTTGAACAATAGCATGCAGGGCAGGAACGAAAATCTATTGTCTTCTACTGACAAAATAAATGCTTTTCAGAAGAAATTGACCATATGGAAGAAACGCATGGCTGCAGGAAATTTTGAAATGTTTCCATGTGTTTTTAAAAGGAATTGTCAAGAAATTAGGCTACTGATTTTGAACCATTTGGACACTTTGTTAACAAATCTTGACAAATATTTTCCATCAATATCTGTTGACCAGTATGACTGGATTAGAAACCCATTTGTAGAATTTGAGCTGTCTGAAGAACAATTCACATTAAGAGAAGAAGAAGAACTTGCCAGTGTTCTAAATGACAGGACATTAAAGCTGAAGCATTCTGAACTTAACCTGAATGCATTTTGGCTGCTGGTTGAAAAGGAATATCCTGCAATTGCCCAGAAAGCGCTACGACTTCTTGTGCAATTTTCAACCTCCTACTTGTGTGAATTTGGATTTTCAGCTATAACAACAATCAAGCACAAGAAACGAGCACAATTGCGGTCTGTGGAAGATGAACTTCGTGTGTGTCTGTCAAAAACACGACCCAATCTTAAAGAGTTGTGCAAGAAACACCAGGCGCAAGTTTCCCATTGACTTTTTTCATAAGAATGAATATTATCAATTCAAACATGAACATTTTTGTTTTCATTTCATGTACAATACTCTGAACATGAGTACTTTCATTTTATTACAAATTTAATTTTTTTGTATAATTAATTAAATGCTGTTTTTTGCATAAGCCAACCAAATTATTGCACAGGGGTTCCTCGAGCCAGTGGAATGTTTCCATGGGGTTTCACTCCAGCAAAAAGGTTGAAAAGCACTGGTTTATAAGCTAACAAATCGAAAATGTTTTTGTTTAATCATCAAAATTTAAAATAGTCTAGAGTAAAGCTAAGAAGAATTAATTAATACTTTTTAGTGAGTTTGTTCATCAAGAATCTACGGTTGCGAGGAAAGAGCAGCATCTTTTAAGATACAGAAATGTGTACATGCATTGAAAGTCATCTATAAATAATATTTGGTAAATACTTTATACTTGGAAAATATACATTTATATATATATATATATTTAAGAAAAAGACAAACTTTCATGGATGTAAAACAAGGTATTGAGTCGAATTTTATTTGCCAATTTAGTAAATGCAAATAATTTTACTTGAATTTCTCCAAAAAGTATAAATTTAGATTATACAATTTTAGGTAAAATATGTGTTCGATATCCTAGATATTTAGTATTGATGGGGGAATAATGTGTTATGAGCCTTAAACCTTATAATTTTAAAGGAAATTGGCAAATAAATGATAGTTTTTTGCGCTTTATACGTGTTACATTTCCTCCCCTCCAGTATTTTTATTTCCATTTTGAACGATGAGATATTTATTTTTAAGGACAGTCTATAAAACATTTTTTGTAAATATTACTCTATTGCATTTTAGTGCATAAAAAAATAGTTGGAGTTTGTTTTTTGATTTCTTATAAAAAACATAATTCTTTGACTACTTTTTTCAATTTTCCCTCGAGAGAAGTCACTAAATTTATTGTCAGTTTTTAACTTTGAATATTTTTCAAAATAACTTTAATGATTAAATATCTGAGATGTATATCTAGCATATTGTTACATAAAATAAATTGTAAAATCCCTTTTTAATACTGTAATTGATCCTTGAAGTTTTTCCTAACATTAGTAAAAAAACACAATGGATCAAGCTAAAACCCTAATATTCTCAAAAACTGTACATTGAAAATAAGTTGCCTATCTGGAAATGTAAAATTTAAACTATAGGGAGTATCAATATGGGTTCAAAAGTTTTGGGACCTCAAATGAAACCTGTATCCCAGTTTTTACCACCGTGTATATGTATATATTGTACGGATCTAAGGATCAATATCCCTATCGATGGGTCTCATCTAAGTTTTGTAATGTAAAAGCCATATTCAAAAAAAATTGCTGATGATGTACATTGTGATTTCAAATAGCTTTGATGATTTCATTCAAAGTTTTGACTCATTTTAGATTTAAAATATTCTTAAACCGATTTTTTGGTTGTTATTGTTTTATTTTGTTTTTGTCCTTTCAATAACATAATCCTTGTTTTATTTCCTTACCAAATCATATATATATGTATACATATGTATATATATATATATAAAGATTACATATATGTAATCGATGCCAGGAAAAAAATCCTTATTTTCTTTGAAGACTAATCATTTCTTTACAATTTGGAAAACATTGTCGTAAAAAAAAAAGAAAAAGGAAAAATCGGTTGACCGATTCAGATTAATGAACCATACTCCTTAAGATAATTTAATATATACTCAATACTGTTCAAGTTCAAAATGGGTTCCTAAAATACTAAATATGTAGGCATACAAAAAAATGTAAAAAGGTAATTATAAAAAGTATTTTATCTGACTTGTAAAGTCTTAAGTATGATAACTTTACTTTTTCATTTATTATTACAAAGAAAGAGAGAGAAACAGCAAAAAAAACTTAATATTTAGACAGAAATAGTTTATGTTAATATATCTACCTGTCTACATAGTATGAGTAATTCATTTTAAATGTCAAATTCATAAATAATAATCTTCTGTGTTTCTATTATATCCCTAATTCACAAGATGATTCCTTTTATAGCTCTTTTATTTGCATATTTATGTGATAATCCTTTTTAAAGCAAATAGGAGATGAATTTCAATTTCTTTATATATTTTTGTGGCAATTGTATATCATTGCTTGTCACATATTAGTAATATGTATTCGTCTTTTTTTTAATTAAATTATTGTAATATATAGTTTAAGTCTCATTACCGTGCATATGGGTACATGTTTTCATTAAAATTAGATTCTCAAAACAAACTTAAATAGCATTAAGACTTTTTTTTTCAAATGATGCCGCTTTACATTTATTGGGAGACAATGAAATTGTTTTACCAATAAAATATGACGTTAGATGTGAATTTTAAAACAAGCATTTTTTTTTTGAATAAAAGGTACCTTAAGGAGTACTTTATATCCAGTAAAGAAATTGATATTTTATCGAGTAAATTTGTTAAAAGCGGTATCAAGTCCAGTCAATTCTTTAAAATCCGGATTTGAGTCCAGTCAAGTCTTTAAAATACGGATTTGAGTCTAAGTTTCCATTTCTAATTCAAACTCAGATAAAATATGATTAATTCACATAATATTTAGAATGAGTGACCTATAAATATAAATTCCCTTGACATACCTAAGTACATACTTATTCAAATAAAAAGTCATAAGTACCCATACAATACATATATGTATGTATGTATATGGGTAAAAAACGCTATGTCAAAGAAAAAGTCATATATTTGATTAAAAGAAAACAAAGCTATACTTAAAAAATGACATGAAAAAGGATTTATTTCCATGTTTTTTTTGTTTTTATTACAACTACTACTTTCAACAAACACAAGGTAGACAGAAGGTTTGGCCACGTTGGAAACAAAACAAAAAATTCTCTCTTCTTTTATGTATGTATTTTTACACATTTCCTACCTTCAACTAATATTTTCTATTCATACAAATGTACATAGTGAAAGAAAGAGAGAGTATAATATACATTTATTTATACAATGTATGTATGTTATATTTACACTTAGCCAACCCTTGAAAAAATAAATAAATAAACAGAGTAAAGACGTTGATTAAATCAAAAAGAGAGAAACAGATATTCCTGGCTATTTTTTCTTTGATTGAACTTCACATAAAAGGAAGGTTCATCCTCTTACTTTATATTGTATGTATACTTATGTAGATACATACATATGTTTTGTGTCAACATAAAAAGCAATCTGAAACAAAACTCAAGCATATGAGAAATTACCACTGTTTGTTTATTTGATTAGTGAAAGCTCATATAAACGACCCAAAGACATAGTTTGCTCTATTATAGACTCTTTCTAGAGTAGAAGTTTATAATAGAGACCATTGATAATTGACTATTTGGAGGTAAAAAAATTATAACCGATTAGTTGGTCGATTTTTTCCCCTCGAATTAATCTCTGAGATCCCGGTAAAAATAATCAAATAAGAGACACTTTGAATATTGACATTGCAAAGGAGATTAATTATCTCCTAGAATTGCTAAATTATGAATTCAGTTATACCTTATTGTTGTAGAATTTTATAATAGTTTTCAGTTTTTAACAAAAAAAAAACAGTTAAAAGTGATATCGCATACCATAAATTACATTGACTATTATCAAGGTCATAAATATTAGAAATAACTTAAGAAATAGCCAAAATGGTCACACATTTGAATTTTCAATTATTAAGTTGTTAAAAACTTTTCATTTCATTTTCTTGGAAAAAAAATGTAGATTTCATTTTTTTTTAAATGGCAATAATTTGGCCGATTATCGATTAATTTAAAGCTTCCTAAATTATGGAAATTTATTTACATCAGTCGATCCCTAGTCTTCATTTGATTTATGGTACTTTATTTATGTCAAGTCAACAAGAAAGCAAATTTGTTTTCAAATATTGAAAAGGAGAAAATCCAATTTTAAGTTTTTTACTTCATAAACATAACGGACAAATATTTCGAAGTCATTTTAAGACCTATCACACACGGTTTTTGCTAAAATGTCACTTTTAATCCAGAAACCAAGATTTGTTGTCTATCCAATCGATAAATGTTACAATTGCACATGGAGCCGATATGGCTCCTGAAAGAATGTCCATCTTTTTTATAGCCCCAGAGATTTATTTAGTTGTAGTTGGTTAAAACCAGTTTATCTCTTTAAGAACTATTAAGAATCAACTTAATCCGCTATCATGCATATTACATAGTAATAGTAACAATAAAATCATAAACACCAGGTGTTTTTATTCTTGATTGTGGCCAGTATTTTTTTCCTATAAATAAGTTGCAATTATCGGAGTCATGTTTTTATTAATCAAAATATACTATTAATACAAACGAAAGATAATTGCTTTAAGAATAAGATAGCTGCTCTAATTCAATTTTTGAAATATTTCAACTAAACTTGATTTCTTGTTTAGTGACACATTTGTTACTAATATTACCTTTCTAATGGAATCTTAGATCCTGTATATATTTTTTTTCTTTTATTGTGACTAAAAATTAAGTTGACCTTTACGTGTAGATCGGGAATGTGCTGCAATTACGAGTAGAAAAATAGTAAATGTAATTCAAATATGTACAATTAAGAGATAAACTATTATCTTAGTTTAATTTTGTGTTGACAAAACAGTTTTATAGTTAGCCATAGTCAAATCGAGGATTATTAGAATGTATGTATAGAAAGGAATCAAACTTCTTTTTTGTAACTATGTATGTTCGTGAACACACAAAACCCATACACCATTAAAAGTCGAAACAAAACAACAAAATTTAAAAATAAATTTACATAACTATTTCCAACTACATATAAACAAAAACAACAACGGGGAAAAAATAAGAATAGTACAAACATACATAGTATGTACACCATTTGAATTAATTAAATTTTTTGTAGTTCTCTTAATACATACATACTTTTATAAAAAACGGAACTAAATATACATACATACATATGTACATCAACTAGAGAAGGACAGAGAAAGGAAAAAAGAAATGTATGTATTTGTTGAAGCTGATCACGCAACTAGGTATGAATGTATAAGTAGGTACCTACATAGTTCTTTCAAGTTGATTTGAATAATATTATACATAATTCAAATATCAAAGAACAAATAAAATACAAATATATGTATACAAACTAGAATATATAAATTTAAAGGAGGTAGGTATGAACCTCGTAAAATGAGATATGTTAAAACAGGGGTGTCAAAAATACGGTTCAATCAGGCACGCAGGATAATTTACATTGGAAAAATACATAAAAGACATGGATCAAACTTTTTAATCAAATTTAATTCATGAATTATTCGCTAGGGGCGCATGTTAGTCTTTCTTTATAAGTCTCATGTAATCTCATGTAAAGCTCATTATTATAATTTTCGATTATCTAGTTTCTTAAAGTTTGTGCACATTTGTTTAATTGTTTTGTAAAAGTGTTTTTTTCAATAAATTTAACAATGTCCTTTTCTTCTTTGAATCAAAACAAAGGGAAGACATGATATTTTGGCTATTTATAGCTAAATATGCTATAATTTTAATGGTCCGGCCCAATACGTCTACCTAGGGATCGTATTTGGCCCGCGATGTGAAATAAGTTTGGCTCCCCTGTTTTAAAAAGTGTACGTATGTATGCCATGGCAAATTACAACTCATTTGGTGAGTCAAGGACTTATTCAAAATCTTCCACTATTCAGACATAATATTTCTAAGATTATATAAGGCTTCAAATGAGCCAAAACTTGAAAGCACCCATTTATGTTGATGTTACGTACGTACATACATTGTTAGTTGAATATTTGTTTGCTCTTTTTACACCTATGTATATGTAATATCACATGAGGGATCTTCATTACATCTCTTCACTTTTCATTCAAAAGAAAAAGAAACAAGGTTTCCAAAACCAATTACGCATTTCTTCATACCCTATTCGGCTCTTCTAGCTTCACTAACTGGGAATTTCTAACAGATTAAAAAGAGCTAATTTGAGTTCAACAAATATGAGGTTCTTGATAGCAAAGAGATTAATGGCTATAAATTGTGAATGTTGTGGCCGTTGGAGATGTCATTGTGATATGTCGTCTACAATTTTGTGACTTGTAAAAGTCGCAATAAAAATGACAGAGCATTCAAAGTAAAAAACTTGAAGTACATAGTACTTGTGATGAAAAAAAAAAAAAAGGAAATTTCATTCGATCTTTGATCAGTTATTGGAGTAATTTTTGACTTTTCTGATGAAAATTACTAATTATCTCAATAGAAAATTATCTCTCATAAATATAGTCAATATTAAATGCATTGATTAGAATGAAGTGAAAGCATCTATTTGTCTAGAAGTTGAAGGGAAGGGCATGAATGTGATGTGGTTCTCAATATCATTTTTGGTCTTGTCTTTGTTTTGACAGCTCAAACTAATGGTTTCGACCCCCTCCAAAGTCTTGGTCTCGGTGTCTGTATCTAGACCAAAACACCTAAATAAAAAATTTTCTTCTTTTTAAAAAGAGCACAAAAAATTTTTTCTCTTGGTCTGGATCCCTTAAAGTCTTGGCATTGCTTTGGTCTCAAATGGAGTGATATTGATCACAACACTAGGAAATGATACAACTACCTGTTAATTTCGGGTCTTTATTTACTGCTTCGTAATAAAGGTAGAAGAAAGCAATTGCTATATGCATGAAAGCCAGGGGAAAATGAGAAATGAAGGTAAAATGTACATCATATCACATCCTAGAATGTTAATTCTTATCTATGTATATAAAAATAATGATATTATAGGATTATATTTTTCAGCAAATATAAAGATTGCTTAAGACTAGACATAAAGGTCAATCAGCTTTTGTCAAACAATTAATGAAAAAATAAACATCATGTTATTTTTTCCATCTTTAAAAACAACGAATGTATTTATCATAATGTCACAAAGATATTAATAATAGAATCATAATCCATCCATATTGGTTTCCCATATTTATTTGTTTACTTTTTAAAAGTAATTACACTATATTTAGTTTTTTTATGAAAATATGATTCATGCAATCATCAATGTTGATATCAGTATTTACAGTGCAAGCATTAATTTTGAGAGAATAAAAAACAATACAAAATATTTTAATTATACTAGATACCAACGACAATAAACATTTGTCAAAAGGCTTCATTTGGGTAACAAATGCATTGGAAGAAAACAACAAAGCAGTTATAGTCCAACAAACCAAAATGAGTTTATATTTATAGACGGATCTGAGAATTCGAACTCGAGTCTTCCATAAGTCTCATTAAACGCGACTTTCGACTCGAGTTGAGCTCAAAAACTTATGAACAACTCTGAATCCTTAAAAGGCACATAGAAAAATATATATTTAAAAAAATTTATCTGTAAGCCGCAAAAGCACATTTTTTTTTGACTGAAATGCCCATTTTTTTTTGTTTTTCAACTCAAAAGAAACAGATAAACAGACCAATGGAATCCAAGGACGGAAAAAAATAATTAAATTTTGTTATGTAGAGATATTAATCAAAGGATTTAGATAAACATTGGGTATGATTGGCTATTAATTATATGAGAGTTCATCTCAACATAAATACATACAAGGGATAGTGAGGTCTTGCAGTTAAAATATACACAGAAATAAGTTTATCAATTGCTAGATTCTTTTCTTACAAACTCCAATAAAGACTTGAATAAATTTTATGATTTTTTGTGATAAATGATCGTGAACAGTTTTTGCTGACAGAGGCATGTCTTTTATTCGTTTGATTATCCTGTCTTTATCTGAAAAGTCATCAAAAAGTTCATTGGCTACATCAAGAATGAATGTTTTGGCATCAGTGAATGACTTTCCATTCCTTACGATTGCTAAAGAGCCAGCAAAGCTAGTCGAATTCAAATCACATTGGCTAGTCCATACACGGAGTTGCTGCTGACTGGCTTGCACGCTCTGCAGTATCTCATGGCATGCCTTTTTTCTTGCTGTCCCCTGCTGGACATTTCGATGCAAATGAAGCATGGCGTGTATCGAAGTGTCGCTTTATATTTGACCGTTTTACCGATGAAAATGTATCATTGCATATTTGACACACCGCCGAACCTGTTCTCTCTGCATATGCAAATTCATCTGTCCATTAGGCCTGAATCGTACGGTAATCCTCATCTTTTTTCTTTTAGTCACTTTCTTCGTAATGAGGGCTTGTTGCAGATAAACTAGCTAACTAGCTATCTGACTAAAAGGAGGGAAGTTTATTTGTTGCCCTAACAACGACCTGTGTCGTAGGCTACTGCATTATCTAATGAAAATTGAGTTTAGGTGTAGACAGATTAAAATGGATAAGAATGTTTATATTTCTAATTTTATTTTTAAAAAACTATAATTTGTATAAAATATTTTACTTTAAAAGGATACAGTGAAATTATTTATTAGCCTACTTAACGAGTTAAGAAATATCGGATCAAATTCGTTTGCGAGCTAGATGCAGTCATCAAAAGAGCCATAGTTTCCTGATCCCTGATCGAGATACTCAGGGTAGTTCAAATTTATTTTAATACTACAATTAAAGACATATTCTTTTTGACTTACATGCAAAAAATCAAATAATCTATTTGCAAATATTTTAATGATTTGCAAAAAATAAATAAATAATACTAGAAATATAAATTATTAATTATGTCAAACGTTTATACGGTTCTTATTAATGATTAACATAATTGTTATGTTTAAGAACGTCAAAATATTATCTGATTAACTGTTGCTTGTCTTTTAATGTTTTTGACATGTTTGAAGAAATGGAAAAAAATGTGGGATCACGTTGTAATTATCTGCTTTTTTTGCACATCTTTCATATCTGGATATATTATATGCATTTACGGAAACACAAGATAAGTATCTACAATGATACCTTAGAGCAGTGGTCTACAACCTTTTTCTAACTATGGACCGGGGGTTGAAATAATAATAATAATAAACGTGAATCCATTGTGTACTCATATGGAACTTCATTAGCACATTGCTCCAACATTACACTGTTATTATAACATTAGAAAGTAATAACTTTATTAACGTATGTTCCAACAATATAACATATTATATTATAACATCCAAAACTGTCCGTAACACTAAATCAATGGGAACCCTGTGCAACGAGATGGTTCCATCTGGGGCTAATGGCAGAAAAAGAAACCTGAAGTGTGTTGCTTATGTTGAGTCTACTCCTTTGCCTTGTTTTGGTAGCTGTCAGTACAGAAAACCCCGTTTCACAGAGATAGGATGTTGGATGTAGGCAACTGTGATATCTTTTTAACAGCATTGGGATTCACCACTAAGTATAATGCTCTCACTGCATTTTCATTTAGTCATGTGGAGGCCCTCAGTAATTTCTTCTGTTCTTTGTGTTCATGTTTTTTCTTTCAAAATACTCTGAAGGATTGTCTTTTATTCCTTGGTGTTTGGTCTCTAAGAGGCAAAGCACTTTTGAAGGCTTTATTGCCTCATTTGAGAGGCGGTCGCCACATATTATGCAGAATGGGCTTGGTGTGTGGGAATCACCTGTCACAATAAATCCATAATTCAAGTAGGACTTCTGCTGCCTGCTAAAAACTTTATTTTTCTTGGAAGTCGTATGCTGCTCTTTTCTCTCTTCATTGTGCCTTTTACCTTACGCAAAGAAACTTTCGAACGACGCATTTCTCTAGATAGGTTATATTTTGGTGCACAAGTGAGAAGAAAAAGGTCATATTAAAATAAAAGACTGGGGCTATAATAGGGGGGAGTTACTACTCCATCTACAGCTGGTAAGAGAAGAAAAAAATATTAAGTATCAACGCAAATAACAAAAGAGCGCGGAGAACATGTAGTAAGAATTGTAGCTTGTTGCCCATGAAATCCGATGAGTCAATTAAGAATTATTAACCCAAAAGTAGTTAGCAACTACCCCGCACAATTAATTATCTTTTGTAATTTGCATGTATACTTAATATTTTTTTCTTCTCTTACCAACTGTAGATGGAGTAGTAAGTCTTTATTATCGTCCCAGACTTGGATAATAAATAATATAGAAATAACTAATGAATTCTTGTGCAGCCCGGTTCTGATTGATCCACCTACCGGTACCGGTCCGCGGCCCGTGGGTTGGGGACCACTGCCTTAGAGTACGATTCACTTTGTTTTTATCACAGGGTTCCTGTCTTCAATTTGGATGGTTTCTTTGCTGGATCGTGCTGCAGAGATCTTTGGAAAGAACGGCACTTAAATTTGAAAACAGGCACAAGGAGCATAATTATAGTAGTCGAAAAAGAGGGATTCTCGGCCAAAGCCAGCCCCTTCAAAATCTTGTCAGTTGATACCTTTCAATATATTTGCATTTATTGAAGACAAACATATTACATGTATTTCTCAGATACTGGTTATTGTATTTTAGATTTGCATGGTTACCATATTGTTTCTAACATTATAAAGTGAGAAATTTCCATATAAACCGGAAATACCTCTTTTCAGCAACTCTAAGCATAATCTATATATTACATGATATAAGACAATGTCCACTTTGAACATCACGGAGCAAAGGGGAAGCTCCTAAAATATCTTTTTTCTCGCTTCAAGTCAATCCAAAAAAGAACTATTTCCTTACACATAGACATAAACTTACTTTTATACTTTTCTGAACGCATGACATTATATATATATATATATATATATATATATATATATATATATATATATATATATAAACATAAACTATTCAATAATTTAGTTCTTAACAAGAACAAACAAATCTGTTAGTAACAAAGTAATCAAATAGTTATATACAATTATCTCATAAATGTATAGCAAGTTAGTTACTCAATTCAAGCGCTGATAAAATTGATTTTAAAGGGATTCTTGCCGCACAAAAACTCTTTGTGTTGTATATATGTAAGTAAATTCCTTGAATATGTAACATGCTTGTCTTTAAAGAATAATGATAGTGATATGATTACATAGATACATATATTGCGTTTATAAATACATGGATGCAACTCAGTTATTTTGATTTATTAATATTTTTTTGCCCCACTTTTTATTCAAGTAAAACACCGTGCTTCAGTTTATCTCTAATATAGGATCTGGGCAGAAAAAAAAACACTTCTAAGATTCAAAATTATCTTACTCAGGAGGCTCATCAATTATGAAAACATTATATATAAGTGAATGGGTTCGGGTATAAAATGTAAGTCGTAATCATTTTTCATAAAATATATTTAATTGCCTCATGATGAGTAAGTTACGATTAATTTCCTTTGTACAACCCCGTATGTACAAGTAGTTATGAATGTCGAACTACTTTGTACTGGTTTATAACTAAAAAAGAAATTTGTTTTGTGGTATACAAATATATATCTTTTTTTGTGCTAAACTTGCAAAATATTAATATCTTATTTTCAGAATAGATGTACATTTTACATACCTACAATTTTATTACGAGTTTAAATATACATATATGTGCATAAATACCCCATATAAAAATACATCCTGTATAGAACAAAAAATCCAATTAAGGGAAAAAATAATAGATATTACATAACAGGGTAAAAATCTGGCTTAAAATAAAGTTTAAATCGATGTATAATCTAAAGAAATATGTATATTTGTGTACATACAGAGAGCACAAAAAAGATCTATTATGATACATTTATACAAAAAAATAAAGAAAAGTCCTTATTTTTAACAATTGCATCACAATGAGATCTTCACTGCATCTCTCAACCTTACTTTAGAGGAGAGTTAGAAAAAATACCCGAAATTACATGGCATGTAATTATTCCATACCTTTGAATATATTTGTGTTATATCTAGTTAATTATGGATATGTGCACTGTTTGTCACTCATGATATATCTTGAAGTTCAACAGAACAACATTCAGAACCCAAATAATGGGCAAGAGTGGACATATTATCAGCTTAATCAAATTAATACATAGTTAATTTTCACACTATTGAGATAACATAGTAATCTTCATTGTATGTTATTTATTTTACGAGCCCAAAAAAAGGCCAAAAATTATATGTTGGTATTTAACTAGTTACTTCAACAATCTTCACAACTATTGAAATTTTCTTTATTTAGTAATATAATTATGCTCATAGTTCAGTGTTCAAGAAGTTGTATATATGTAATATCAGTTACACAAATCAACATTTAGAGCATCAATTAGGGGCAAAATTAGGCAATTTGACAGTCACCTACAACAAACAAAAAAATACATTTTTAATATCCATGTGAGTAGGATAATGCCAGTGCATGACTATGTATGATAATGATTTTTTGAAAAATAGACTCCGCTGAGTATTTATAAGTATTTTTTAAAAAAATGCATGTAAATGCTTTACAAAAAAATTACAAATTATGAGCTATATGAATATGACAATGATAGAAATAGCCTGACTATTTGACAATTAAGTTGTAAAAACTCACATTTGTTCAAAATTGCCCGTATAGAGCTCTACCAATTATTTGATTTTTGAAAATAATCGGTAATTGACAATATTTGGAAATAAAAATGTCATCAAAATGTCTGAAAAAATAAAAATAGTCTTTTATAAAAGAAAAAGTCATCAAAATTTCTGAGCTTTCAATTACCCCAAAAACAAATCCTACGAAAGCTCCTAAGCCTTTTAAATTTACTAATGTCCAATAATATTCTAATATTTCTTAAAGGTTTAAAAAAACCACTACCGTATTTGATAAATCGAAGTAACAACTCGACGTAAATGTTATGACGTAATAAGTTGTTAGTTTTTTATTTTATAAGAGTAGTCAAATTTATTAGTAATTTTCAAACATATTTAAGATCGATTTAAATTAATGTTTGTTGATGTCTTATACGTTATTTAACTCAAGGTTTAAATACTAGTAAAAGCATAGAGCTTAAATTTTAATTGAGTTAGTGTAACCGGAACGGACCTAACTATCAAATAATCATAAATCATATGACGTCACAAAATATCTTTCCAAGAAATGGGAATGGATTTACTAGGTATCAAATACAGGCAATTAGTTTATTAGGAACGTATTTACCCGTCACGAAAACAATCATTTTATTACAATAATCGACACATACCCTAGGGGAAATATTCAATATAATATAGATTTTGTAAAATCGAAGATACATAAATGTAACATAGTAATTAATTTTAATAACTTTAATCGACGATATCATTTCAAAAGAATGGTACTATGTTACTCTTTTTCTCCAGACTTACTTGCAATGGGAAATTTATGTCGTTTTGAAATTAAGGTGTGTAGGTAGTAATACAATATGTTTTATTATTTTAATATTAAATAATAAAACTGTACAAAGACACATAAATTGAACTTACAATTATGATTAGTCCATGGCAGTGCCATCTATATTTGATTTAACAAAGTAATTGAATATACCTATTATGTAAATAATAAATTGACTCACTGACGCGATTACCTTCTGTAGATTTTTTTATACAGAAAAAATAAATAAAAATATTTTACATGAAATGTAGACGAATGATAATCAAGCGAAATAAGTATGTGTATATACTATGAATACATTTTTCAAATTCTATGGCTCTTCCTTTTATCTGGTCAAAATAATTCAAATTCCTGACCTATTGTATTAATATTAAGACATATATACATATGTAGTTGATTTTCTGATTAATGATCCAGTGTGAATAGTTTGACATCAAGGGTACAATATTTTTGGAGTGTAAATAAATATATTTTTATATGATCATTTGTGCATAACAAATTAAATCATTTTTCTTTCTTTTTCTTGGAGGTGTAAAAAATTGTGTTGCCCAACCTTTTTATCACTGTGGACCGATCAACGTTGAACAATTTAACTGCGGCTCGGGAGAGGGGCATAATTAGAAATGGGCGAAATGTTGAGATAGTGTTGAGTTACAGGAAGAAAAGAAAAATATATGTTGGTACCATTATTTGCTACAATTATAAGTTGTTTAAATTCCGATTATTAAGGAATGATGGTGAAGAAAGTGTGCCCCTTCTCCTGGATTTCTGACAATTCAAATTCCCTTCAGTCTTCTCAGTTTCTATAAGTTGTTGAGTCTTATTTAATATTGTCATTCCATAAAATGCAAAGGCACCTGATATTAGTTGCAGACACACTTACTCACCTCAAGAAAATGCCCATCCCAGCCAATCAGCAAACAAAATAAAACAAAGGTACCATATAATATTTGTATACACAATCACTCCCCTAAACAAAATTCATCATATATGTATAGTGAGGGAATTTTGGTGAGCATGATAAGAAGGTGAGAGCAAAATTGATAGTACCTTCTGATTAATACCCTTGTTAATATCAGCAGCCTGTATTTTAGGAAGGGGCGGGGGGGGGGGGGGTATTGCTATACGGAGGAGAAACTTCAAAATTTAAAACAATATTATTTAAGGAAGAATAATATAATCGTTTTTAGATCATAAATTTTCATATATTTATATAAAATATGCAAAAATCTTTTAATTCTTCCTTTTGAGGTCGATGGTTCTCATTCAACGGTCTATAAAAGAATCAACATAATATTAAAAAAACAAGGAACAAGAGTATAAGGTGTTTTTCTTATTCTACAAACTGTATTTATTAAGTAGAAAAGGTTCATCTGTAATAATATACACGGGAGGGTATGTAATTTTTAGAGAAAAAATACAAATTTGTGATTAGAAAAGGAAAAACGGTTGGCACTTACTTTTTGCTCCATTTTTAAATTGTCTTGATTCTTTATTGATAGATCATTGAGGACACATTTCCCTCTGAAAGAAGTATAAAAAATTCCAACCTATAATTGCTGTAAATTTTAAATGACATGCATAATGAAATTATGCACATATATATTTTATGTAAATACAATTATAATATTCTTCTTGCACTAATCCCATTTTAAATGTAAGCAATTACTTCTTACTAATTACTTGATCAAAAAGTAAGATTATTGCTCAAGAGTAGAAGTAATGATTTACTCGTGAAAGTTACGGATCTATTAATTTAATAAATGTTTTTTATATTTTAAACTCAATATAAAACAAAAGTAAAACAGAAAAGTAAATTTATAATAAAATGTATGCTAAATTATAAGTTAGTTTTTTTTTTAATTAGTACCGAAGTACAGCTGCTTTATTTTATATCAAACCTTTCATTGTAAATCATTGAAGAAAAAAAACACGAAAGAAACAAAAACGGTACTAAACATATCAAACAATAACGTGAATTACAGTTCTCTACCAAAAAGAAATATACAAAAAATTAAACAAACCAAGTGAAAACAGCGCTTTAGAATACTTTTTTCTGAATATTCAAATAAACTCAAAGGAATGGGGGTTTTAGTAGATTTAAATTTGTATAAATTATAAAAATTTTCGTGGTAAAATAATTAATTTCGTCTTGATATGGGCCTACGTAGATAAAAGAAAAGTGACTAGGTTTTAAAACTATATTATATCGATAGAGTGATATTATATCACCCGAGAAATCTGGTCTCTGTACTCCTTCGTAACACAACAATCAACCAAAAATGCTTTGCTGCTTCAAGGCACATCTTACAGAAGAGACATATCCTATCTTCAGGGGACCGTCCATGAATACTCCCAACGGTGAGTATGTTTGTAACTATTTTATACTGGCACCAATATAGGGAGAAACCGAAAAATTTGTTCAACAATGCTTTAAAAACTTCATGTACAGGAGCTGTCTCTCTCATAGAATCTCTTTTCCTAATTATTTGACGTATATATTGCGTTTTAATATTTTCCTCTAATTGTAAATATCTAATGGACCGATTATTTATTCCGTGTACATAGTTGTGAAAAATATCTCTAGGTCCGATTTTCCGTCTACAAAAACCAACATTCTTTAGAATTCTACGTTTTTCTAAATACTCAGTAAACGTCAACTGATCTTCGAGCCCACAAATTTCGCCTATAAAACTTAATTTCCTTTTAATTAACAAACCGGTAAGAAATTCATATCGAAAATTATCCAACACCGGCTCTTGCCATTCCATTAAGGGTAAAACTTTTAAACATATTTCCCTACTTAATGTTGTTACTCCATTCCAAAAAGGATGCATCTGCCACATATTCTTTAAAGCAGTTTTTGGGGCTCTTCCAAGCAAGCTCCCGATCTCAATCCTAGTTTTCACTTCAATGCTTTCTTTTAGTATATTTGACCAAGCAGAATTTGAACTCATTATATTCTTAAACCAGTTAAACAGAAGAGTTTTCCAAAATATCTTTACAGAGAGAAGACCCAAGCCACCAAATTCTTTGGGACAAATTATACGTTTCTACGTGATTCTATCCTAATCCATAGCAAAAAACCAGCACATAAATCTTCAATATTTGAGGCACACTTCTCGTTGTAAGGGATAATCCTTTAATATGTGAATTGTTTTTTGGTAGTACCAGATAGTTCCAGGCATGAATCCTCCCAGATATGGTTTTGCCTATAAGATACGTGAATCGGTTGGAAGTCTTCCTTATCTTAGTTTCCATTTCATCAAGATTTCTGCTAATATAATCATCATTTACAGGCACAATCACCCCAAGGATCTTCAATTCTGAGACCGTTTCTATACCCATTTTGAACAAATCATCCTGCAAGTTGCTGGCAATTTTTGTCTTCTGTATATTTAATTTCAGTTCAGATTTCTTTCCGTACGATTCAACAATTTCGAAGGTTGTCTCAACAGATCTTTGAATCTCTTCAGATTTTCCAGAGAATAACACCGTCATATCATCTGCATAAGCTTCAATTCGGTGTTCAGATTTTGATACTTATACTCCCTTTAAGGAACATGTTGAGGCAATTTTCCTTATCAGTTGGTCCATTGCAATAATGAAAAGAGCAGGGGATAAAGGATCCCCTTGTCGAGAACCTCTTTCTACTCTGAAAGTGATATTTCCATTTGAATACTTCGTATGAAGGTTGATGAGAACAACGGCTACTATTTTAACGTATTTTTAACCAAAACCGTAAACACGAAGGCTATCTATTATGAATTTGTGCGATAAACAATCAAAGACCTTCATAAAGTCAATCAACATAACAGCCACCTTTTTATGATCCCCCTTCATTTTTTCAATTAAATCCATGATTCCCCGAGTTCCTTCCTCAGCGTATCTCCCCGGTAATGCATAATAAAACTATGCACACATATATTTATGTAAATACAATTATAACATTCTCCTTGCGCTAATCCCATTTTAAATGTAGACAAGAAAAAGTAAATAATTACTTATTACTAATTACTTGATCAAAAAGTAAGATTATTGCTCAAGAGTAGAAGCAATGATTTACTCGTGAAAGTTACGGATCTATTAATTTAATAAATGTTTTTCTATTTTAAACTCAATAAAAAACAAGAATAAAACAGAAAAATAAATTTATAATAAAATATATGCTAAATTATAAGTTATAGTATTTACAAAGAAAAGCATTGTCATGAATTTATGACCTACGTGGCAATCAGATATAAAATTGAAGGAAATATTAAAACTATTTTTTTAACTACTTCTAAGGCCGTTATTATAAAATCTGTATACACCTATCCATTTTCATTACTAAAGACTTAACTATTTAATTGTAAGAAAAGGCCCAATTACTCCACAAACCGATGGTTCAGGACCACTGACTAAATTATCATGATTACAAATGTATTGTATATATGTCTACGGAGTAAGATATTTGAAAATTGTAATAATATAATTCAAATACATGGTTGAGATATGAGAACAAAACTCTAATATTTACCCATGTACTATATGTGTGTATATAATTTAAAGTTAGAATTGAGAATAGTGAGGTGAGACAGAGGAAGATAGTGTTAAAGAAGAACTAAAGATTTTAATCTTTTTCTCCTTATTTTTTCGATATCATAGTTTCTTAATATAATCACAATATTTAATTAATTTATATATTTGTAGTCGAATTTCAATCATTTATAGTATCAATTTTTTAAAGAATTAATTACTTGCGACATGTACATATATATATATATATATTTACAACAAGTTTGTAGACTGCTTTCTAAAAAAGGTAAAAAGGGGACTTTTTGATCACTATTCAAAGAATAACTTACAAAATATTAATTAAATTCCAAAGCTAACTCCAGTAGTATTGACGCAGGAGTCCGCAATTATCTTTTCGTATATTTGATGTTCATAGTTTTGAAATCATTTTGGAAAATGAAAAAATTAAAAAAATCACTTAGTCTGCAAAATGATAGGTTCTGGGGCATTTCGTCGAAAAGTAATATTTATATTATTATATTATAATATTGAAATGTCAAAGATGGGACTTGTAGTGGACAACAATCAGAATCCAGTTGTTGTCAGATTTGAATTCAAAACGCATTTCTATTCCAATAATATATAATACGTATGATATCTTGGGGTCAGTGCAAAATTCTGAAACTTTAAAAAGACGTTATTAATTCCAATCATCTGCTCGAGTTTGCCTAACATTTCTACTACTACCTACAATGCCTTCAATGCAATATTGTAGATTTTAATTCCCTATCAGTGGGTGGTACATGGCTAACTATGTAATATGGAAACAAATAATTGCTAATTACATCACTTCTGCACTGACCCCTCGATTTTATATATATTATATATTTGTGCAGAAATGCATTTTGGATTCAAATATGACAACAGCTAGATTCTGATTGTTGTTCATTATAGTTTAAGGACAATAAGACAATGAAGGTTCATAACCCCGCCCATATATATGTATTTATTTCTCCCGTTTACCGCTAAGTAGCAACAATATTCGAACTAAATAAATGAGACTGCGATATAATGAACATAATTAAAATATTACCCCTCTTACATATATGTCAAAAAATTATTATATTGCTCTTTAATAAATAAATATAGCTTAAAGAGCAATAACAATAATTAATTTATTACAATATTATTTTAAATTGCATGAATACATATACGCTTATAGTAATAAAATGATGAATAGATTCAAAAAATCACCTTTGAGAGAGATTTATTTAAAGAATGATTAACAAACTTTGATTTGTTTCTCTTTAAAACTAATCTTTCAATTTAAAAAGAAGTAGTTATATGATTCTAAAGGGATTTGTAAGTTAAAAATATATATTTGATTGCATTTTTATTTTTTAATGAAAAGTTTAATCAAACTTTTTAAAAAAAATTAAAATCTTTGTTGACTTGTATTAACCTCTAATAAGAAGAAAATTTTTCTCTCTTATGTTTCAGTCACATTGGCCTTTGAAACTTCGTTGCAGGTCTTTTATCGTTCTTTTAACACTGCTGACAAATGTCCCAACTATCTTGTATTTCTACACAATGGACACAATCCGTATTATTCTAAGGGGTATCAGGGAAAACATATGTAGTATGGATTGCATACACTTTGCCTTTAAGTTTTATGACATGACCTGCACACATATATATTTTCATATCTCAAGAGTGTGCTATATGTATAATAAAAATAATGCTATCCTATATACAGTATTTCACATGTAATACATATGTAGGGTAAAGCAAAAAGTTTTTGCATTAAAATATCACAAATATTTTTTTTTGTTTTTTACTCTTTAGCCTAAGATTAACACTACGATGAAGAAAGTAAAAGTCGTTCTCAGACTGCAATTTTTGTCTGGCCATAAATGAATGTATTTAATTATAAAAACACGTGGATATAAAAGTGAGTTACATTATTTTTTTCTTTCCATAATTATTGTGAGATTAATAAAACGATAATCTATGATATATTAGCTTTTTATAAAGAGCCATTATAGGCAGTAAATTAATTAACAACACGGATATAATAAATGCTCTTTCATGATTTTTTGTAGCTCATCACTGGTCCAAGGATACAAATTAAAACCTAAATATATATATTTATATATATATATTATTTTATGATAAAACAAGCACTAATATTCATATCCTTGCCAAAAAAAAACTAAATAAAAAATTACGCTAGGTCTAGACAGTTTAAAAATATGTACAAATTCATGTGTATTTGATAATACATAAAGCATACTGTTATGCTTAGATGCTATTAATGCATGGCTTGAAACATACTTAAAAATGCAAAAATACCATCACACGTATAAAAAACATCATAAAAATATATAGGATTTCAGACTTTGACCTAAAGAATTTTTATATGTACACCAATGATGACTTGTCAAAAATGGCTTATAGACTATTAAATTTCATTGCATTAGTTCGTGTCTCGCCCAATTGCATTGTATATGTATACATAGTACACATATATATACTATGTTCATCCATGCACACACCTTTATAAGAGGTTTTTCTAGTTTGTTCTCCTTATTTGTTATACATACATAGTTTGTTTGAAGGTAGTTTGATCTTTACTTACTTATACATACATAAAACTATGTGGGCTGCCACTTTAAACTATGAACAGTTATAGGAGCTCACTATAAATACAAAATATTATTATTTTTTGTCAACATGTTGTTGAAACTGACTCGAAATTTATGTATTAATAATGATGTCATAAAACTCCAAATAATATCCTTTACTTATTGAAATATGTATGTGTGGCATATATTTTTTAATGCTCGAATATAATATACAGAAACAATAAAATAAACTCATTAAAATAGTTATAAAACCTATGCTGTACAACTCTGCATACAAAAGTGTCAAACAATCAATTTACGAAATATATATTTACAGTTTATATTGCGTGTCAGGGTCAATCTAATATAATAAATGATAAGTATGATGAATTTGTTTTTTTAAAAAGTTATCCCAAACATTTATAAGCCTTACTTTGTACTACTGTTACTTGTACATATGTACGCAAAATTATATACTTCAACTGTATAAATAATCAAAATGAATATTTTCCACTCACACAATAAAAAAATATTGAGAAAAGTTTTACACCGCATTTGAAAAATTATTTTTCTTTGATACTTCATTTAGCCTCTATGCAAGATTTAAAACATATTATGTCATTCTTTTCTATTCCTGCAAAATGGTCCTTTAACAAGATCTAATTTCTAAATTAGGACATTTTGGGATGATATATGAAATAATATGTGAAATTTAATTAATTTATTTTATATTTTAGGAAGAAAGGGTCAATTTTAAATTGGTTTTATCCACACATACATTCGTGAAAAATCCACAATTCATTTATGTTTCCTAAATATCAGGAGAGCCATATTGATTACTAAAATAAGGAACTATTTGAATACACTACACATATAAAAATAAATCTAAATAAGATACGTAGTCAAAAATATAAACCCTTAATAAACAAATACTCATTCAAATAATTAGTATAACAAAAATAACTTTCTAAATATAAATTTTGATATTAAGTTTTTAAAGAACAAAAGTGATCAATAAATTGATCGTTTAAGCAATCTTTATCAATTTTGAAACTTGATCTCAAGTTAATATTCAACTCATCCTATTTATTGTCTATTACCTTTAATGAAGTACTTATTATGAAACTCGATTGTCTGAGCACTCGAAATATCTAGAGTTCGACACAAAATGTTGAGTAACTTTGCCTCTGAACTCGAAAAACAACTTCAGAATCATGTAACTTTTGGTAAACTAAAATAAATACAGTTAGTTCTTTAGTCATATGCTGTTAGTTAGTGTTTATTTGGAACTCGACTGAATTGCTTCTTAATGCTCCTTACAAACCAAACTAGCATCAAGTTCCGGGGTTCAATTGATGTTAGTTACATGATGTTCTGTTAGGTTATCTCAGCGTAAAATCCCGGGAGAGTAACCATAATACATAGAAATCAATAAAAAGATATATATATATATATATGAGTATAAGTATATATTTCTTTATTTTCAATTCAGTAATGTATTGAAGTAGAGTCTGAATGACATGTGATACTACTCAGAAAATCAATTTTGAAATTTGATGAAGTCTATTCTACTAAGTTTATTTTTTGTAGGTGGCTTTCCCTTCTGTAAAAATGTTTTGTATAAAAAGCTTTCTGTTCGCTTTTCCTTCTTCTTTGTTTCTCAGATATATTTTTTTATGCTGAAGAGTCTTTCTACAATTAATGTACAGACAAAGACATCATCATCTGTGTACATTATGTACAGATAATATGCTTGTCATCCATTAATGAAATCCTCAAAAAAAAAAATTTTTTTTAATTTCATGATTGTTTCTTTTGCGTTAATGTAGTACAATATATGTAGAATGACAATAATTTATAAACATTAACATGTTGTCCAGGTAATGATGAAGGTATAAAAAGTCATAATAGTCGGTGAAGGATAGCCCCACCCCTCCTCTTTCTCTTTTACAACTTGACGTAAACATTTATGTATATGTAATTATTAATTAAATAGTTCAAACGCATGTCGGTATTCAATAAATAATTATCCGTATCAAAACCTTCTCATAAATATTTATTTATCATTAATGTTACCCCTTGTAAAAATAAAGATGAAATGACATGTTAATATATGTATCTAGGTACGTACTTATACTGAGATAATTAATTTTGTAACTTGTAAGAGAGATAGATAGTTCGATCCTTTTTATATACATTCATGTTACATATATATTTAAATTTATTTATTTTTCACCTGTATATCTGTTTTTATTTTTTCACGATCAAATCCACGGGTATCTAAATGTCAAGTTCAATTTATATTACAACTCATTTATTTTGTAGCTTTAATATAGGATATCTTTTTTTGTATTTACATAGATTTTTAATAAAATAAAAAACACTTTTAGAAATTGCATTGATTTAATGCAGAAAAAGGGTTAATCGTAACTTTTATGTGCATGACTATAAACTTTGACTGAAATGATAAATCACTTTTATTTATATTACGTGAAGTAACGTATAACAACTCTAAATTCATAGCTAATAATTTTTTGCTTCTTTGGATTAACCTTGAATGTATTTTAAAAAAGAAAGAAAAGAAAATAAGAATTCAAATAATGATTAAGTAAAAGTTAAGTTTTATGAATAAGTTTTTTTTTTAAGTTCTTGTTTTTATTTATTTTTGTTTTTTTATATACACATCTTGAGATTAAAAGATTTAAATAAGATTAGAAAAAGGTAACATAGAAAACTAAGAACAACAACTGACTCTTTTTCTTAGCATTTGAATGTTTTCTGAAAAGTAATAAAATCTTTCTATTACTTTCCTTTATTTTGTCAAAACAATTTTGTAGTAATAAGAAAGAGAGTGCTTCACGTGACGTCATTATTTTGGAAGTTGCACATTCTGAAGGCATAAAATAGCAAATTATATAAGAATAGAAAATTGATGTTGAAAGTAAAAGTAAAAAGAGTTATTTGAGTAATGTAAAAAAAATATATATCAGGTGGGATGATGCGTTAAAAAGGCTGTGTATCGGCTGATGACCTTTGAATCTTAAAATTAAGAGCAAATAGAGCTCAAAACACACAGCGGTGATATAAGTTCTTCATGATTGGTATATGAAGAACCTCGATCATATCTTTTAACTTTTTTCTTTGACGTACTACAACGCTACAATTGGCGATAACAATGATCAAAAAAGCTAAGAAGCAGTGACATAAAATCCCACAATTCTCATCATTAAAAGTGAAGTGAAAAAAAAATAATAATAATTTGTTAGAATCATACTTTTTCAAAAACTCATAATTTAAATATACCGATAATTAATTAAGTAAAACTATAAGAGTTCATTTTTCGAAATTTTATATTGTACATTTTACTCACAAATGTTACTATAATTTCTATAACTAACTTTGACTAACATAATTGTATCTATGTAAGTTACCATTTCAAAATTAACAACACTTGGTAAAATAAAATTACTTTTTTAGTAGCAAAAATTATTTTTCTTCCATTTTTATGCGAAATTTTCATTGACTTATAATTAGAACAGCTATTTCATTCTTTAAAGAATTTTGTGACGATCTAAGAGGTTTTGGGTTTGTAGATTATCATAGAAAAAAAATATAGATATGTGAAAAACGCCTCTCAGCCCCTGAAAAGTGATATTAAGGACTTAAAGGAAGATGTTCTAAGTACTGGAAAACAACTCCCACAATCCGCGAGGCCCGTTTTCAATTAGTCACAACTCCCAGTCTCGAATTATTTGTCCTCGTAAAAAGGAAAATAAGCTTTTTTTAGGAAAAAAAATTCATAATATATTTATTTTTAATATATGTACTCATTACGACCAGAAGTATTATTACTTTGATTCTACGATGATATTTCAACTGATATTTCTGTAGAAAACTATATGTCTAACCATGTTACTCCATGTACTCTAAATCTTACTTAAGTAAAGTTACTTTCAGCAAAGAACGATTTAAATTGGTGAGCTGAGATAAATGGTAGTGTTCAATTCAATTAGTGTTCGATTTCAATAGTCACTTTGTGGGATTAGCATTCACCATTATTTATGTACAGAAACTGCTACTATGTTCGAGGAAATCTTTTTATTTCTTTTAAGACGTTCAGCTCATTATCAAGAAAAATAACGTGATTAATGATATTCTACATACATCATCTTGTGAAGATTGATATTCTTTTGATTCATCTCTCTCTAAATTCCTAGAATCTGATTATCTAAGAAATACAAAAAATGTTATTTTTGAAAGATGCCATATTGTTTTCGTTACGTTTTGGTTATTTGTTTTTTTTATGGATATATCCATGCTCTACTCTAACAGGACTCTCTTTTGGTGATTCAAGATACTATTTTTCACATACAGGGTGAGTGCGATCTTTGACAACCAAATTTACTTCTTTTATATAACCTTAATATCTCAAAAACTAATGAACCAATTTTAATGAAATTAACACCATTTGAAAATTGGATTAATATACTCTATTTTTTATTCAATAAAATCTCCGCTAACGGCAATGATCCTGGTCTGGAACCTCAAGCATGTATTGATGACGACGTCCTTCTACAAGGCCTTAAACTCCTTCTTGATCCTTTTGATCAGTTCCTCCCTTGTGTTACATGGAGACTTGTTTGTGTGTCGCTCAACTGCGCCCCACACGGAATAATCTATTGGGTGCAAGTCTCGGGAGTTGCGGGGCCAGATGTTTGGTTGCACAAAATCATAAAAATTATCACTAAGCCACTTTTGGGTAATTCTGGAGGTGTGGCATGGAGCAAAGTCCTGCTGTCACATATATGGACGCCCAGCAGCCACCTTATTGATCCAGGGTAACACATGGCTCCACAGGACCTTCACATACTCCTCTGTGTTGACCCTCAAGCCCGTCGGAATGTAGGGCCCTCGGAGGAGATGACGCCAAAGACCATGACCGTGGCTGGGACCTTGGTCTGCATGACCCTGGGAATGCCCTTGGGACTCTAGGCTAACCAGTGGTTGTTCTGTTTGTTGATCTTTTGATCCTGATAGAAGTTTTCCTCATCGGAGAGCATCTCAGGATCCATTGGATGCTTCAATTTGTTCAGCATCATCTTGCAGTGCTTCAGCCGTTTCTCCTTGGCCTTGGTCGTCAACATATGGTCCTTGCACTTATTGTAAGACTTGTACCGCAAGTTTTCATTCACACAGTCCCGGATAAACTTGTTTGATGCCCCTATTTCGCGTGAAACCATCTCCACAGCCTTCTTCCACGAATTTGCGCGTTATCCGTAGGAGGCTATCTTGAAGGATATCAATCCACTATCATGTACCTCTCATTATCAAATTCTCCGAATATTTCCATCATTCAGTCAACATATGCTTTGAAGCGTATAGGGAGGCTCTTTTTCTTCAATCAAATGATTTAAATTAAGTCACCAAACATTTTTCACAGAAAGCCAGATGATTGAAAGATTGACAAGCAGAGGCCAGAAAATTATTGTGTTTCAAAAAAAATGTATTCCTATGCCAAAAAGTGGAAAATTTGTGTGACATTCAGAGGTAGACCTTGGCTCTTAAACTTTTGACTAAAATTGTAAATTTCTCAACATTTACTGACTGTTTTATTTTTAAACACAAAGGATACATTAATCAATTAAATTTAGAACTCCATAAGGATTTAATGTCAAAAATAATGATTCAATATAACAAAAACAAGCTATGAATACACTTACGGAAAATTTAGGTCTAGCGCCAGAGAAAATGTTTCCATTGTTTTCTTAGTGCAATCGGGAAATCATCATCGGTGGTCCAACACTAGCTGAACTGTAGCTGTTCTTGATCTTTTCTCAATGTTTTGTTGATGTGTTAGATTAGAGATGAGCCTTTTTCTTCCCTGTTGTTGACTACAGTGAATCCTTTTGCCAGTCTAAGATGTTTTCTTGTGTAAGTCGAACTCACTTCAGTGAGCTGGATATTTCGTGAGAAGAATGTCACTGATGCCTAGTAGAGTCAAGTGTCACTTGAAGTTAGCAGTACAAAATCCAGTTTACCAATACAACCTTCTTCTTGAATGAAAAGACTCATTTCTGTACTGTAAAGCACGTATTCATTGTCAATTTCTTCACCATAGCTTGAGAAATAAGAATAAACGACACTTCTATAATGCTCCGCCATTTCTTTGTTGGACTGTTTCTCGTATATAATATACTTATCTCTCCGATTCTGTGCACGTTCTCTTCAACCTGTTTTAATTCTTCCAGTACCAGTGATAAATCCTGGACGACCTTCCTGGCTTATGTAAAAGGGGAATTTTTTGTCTCCTGGAATGATCATCTTATTGAATGATTGAACAATATCAAAAAAAAAAATCTTTCAACAAAATTATTTTCCTTTTTCTTGTGTCCAGGGATGGGTCAGGATTTGTGCTTTTGGAGACCTTTTCATTTATCTAATGAATCTTTAAGTTTAGCTATTGTATGATGGGTTGATCGGGCAGGTATTTTGACCTTATAAAAAAACAACAGTGCTTCTACTTGAGTTTCTTACAGTTTGGTTTCCCAAATTATGAAGATAGAGGAAGTACGCAAGAGCTTGACGATAAAAGGCTAACTTAGCCATAAGTATTTCATTCACATAAGAACCAATGAGATAAATATTATCATGACTTCTAGTAGATGAGGCAGCTATTTTCAAATACAGACAGAACAAAATTTCACATCAAACATTTATTATGTCCATATCAAAATACTTGATTTGGACTGCACGCTTGCTGAACGGTAGATAATTAACAGATTTATCAAGACGTATGCAGTGTTTTTTGTTTAAATTATAGATTACTTCCAGAACAAAATGTAATCCCGGTTAGTTCAAGAACACTGTTTTTTTTTTGTGTTTTTTAGTATCATGGAATCATTAGTATTTATCATTACATTAACAGCCAAGTTTATTCTAGACCTGTTGAATAAATGTGTTTAAACTTACATTTAGAGCGTCGAACAATGCATAAAAACTCCTGTATGCTTACAAACAAGTAATTATTGTAAATTTATGTTATTAGAAAAAATTGGAAACATCGAATTTTACGGATAAGTTTTTCAATATATGGAAAA